>OZ010683.1:2950349-3390189 GCA_963932265.1 Thymelicus lineola | reverse complement strand
GACACTTAATTTTGGCAAAACTAGCTCAAACATTTCAGCAATATTCTACATAATATGACCGAACGCGTGCGCTGTTCTAATGGGAAGTGCCAAGAAACTTTGCTAGGATAGAAAACTTCCTGTTAGCTGTTTTAGCTTCGGATTCAATGAACGGCCGAAAGTTAAGGTTCGAAAATTATTCCAACTCCTTAGCCTTAATAAACACAACAACTTTCTAATCATAGGTTGTGAAGGCATTTTAAATGGTCCATCTCAGCGGATATTGCGATGCGATTTGTGCCGGCAACGAATAACTGGAACGTCGTAGGTATTCGAGGTTTGATCGGGAATAAATGAGGCGTAAAATATCTTTCATCTTTCATTGCACTCCTCAGCACAACATTAAACAAGAATTTATTGATCGGAACCGCTTGGGATTTTCTCAAGTGTTCAATTGGTCTGGTTGCCTCATCCCTCATCAAACCGCAAATTGTATTTATGTGCTTTTTTCTGTCACTTAAATGCACATTTAAGTTTATCATTTTTAGGGTTCCGTAGCCAAATGGCAAAAATCGGAACCCTTACAAATTAGTCATGTCTGTCTGTCTATCCGTCCGTATATCACAGCCACTTTTTTCCAAAACTATAAGAACAATACTGTTGAAACTTGGTAAGTGGATGTAATCTGTGAACCGCATTAAGATTTTCGAAATGGAAATAGACAAAAATCAATAAATTTTGGGGGTTCCCCATACTTAGAACTGAAACTCAAAAATTTTTTTTTCATACGAGTGGGGTATTTATAGATAGGTCTTCAAAAGTGATATTGAGGTTTCTAATATCATTTTTTTCTAAACTGAATAGTTTGCATGAGAGACACTTCCAAAGTGGTAAAATGTGAGTCCCCCCCCCTGTAACTTCTAAAATAAGAGAATGATAAAACTAAAAAAATATATGATGTACGTTACCATGCAAACTTCTACCGAAAATTGGTTTGAACGAGATATAGTAATTAGTTTTTTTTAATACATTATTATTAAAACATTGATCAAAGTTACAACGAACTACAAGAACTTTTATATTATGTTACTTGCTACTACGGAACTCTTCATGGTCGAGTCCGATTCGCACTACGTCCAATACTCATTGTGGGTGTGGTTTATAGACTTGAAATATTTTTATTTGCCATCCTTGTTCTTTTCCCTATACATTGTATAAGTTTGATAAAGATAGGAACAGACTATGAAGCACAGTGACATTAAATGTGAGAGCGCTTATTAAGAGCGCTTAATAAGCGCTCTCACATTTCAAGGGATATGGAAAAGTAATGGAGCTTTAAAGTTGTGTTTTTCAAGAATATTTTGTGATGTATCAGTACTTGTCCCACACGGCTCGTAATAAAATATTATAGTATAATTATAATATAAATTGTAGGTAAATTGACACTTTATTTTTCACGAGGCCCTAGTATGACTAAATATATATTGTATGACTAAATGTATACGAGCGACGATCTCGAAAATAGCGATGACGTCACATACTGTTGGCTGAATATAAGAAACCCTTCGCCGATGTAGACTCAACATACAATAATATTTAAAAACGTATTAATCAATTACTCTGTGGTTCGCCCCTTCCGTCCTTTCTCTTTTTGCTCTGGCTCGCGCTGCTAACTGTCCACATATGTTAAATTACTTTTTTATTATAATACAAGTTATTATTGCACAATTCGGTAGTTTCATTATCTACAGGTTATGGGCCGCCCCATATACCGTTTGTGGAATAATCAGTAAAGTATTTCGGTACGGAAAAGTAATTACGAGAAAACCACGTTGCCATGAACGGCATGCATAACCTACAAGTTGAGAGGTTAACCGGCAGAGAAAATTTCAATACGTGGAAATTTGCGGTGAAAACATATTTAGAGCATGAAGATTTGTGGACACTGGTTGATCCGAATTCTAAAGAAATCGACGCCAAGAAGGATGTAAAGGCTAAGTCCAAAATTATTTTGTTGGTTGACCCCAGTATCTATGTTCATATAGAAAATGCCAAGACGGCACGTGAAGTGTGGCAAAACCTTCAAACCGTATTTGAGGACTCTGGGCTATCGAGAAAAGTCGGTTTATTGAGAGATTTAATCAACACTTCATTGGATAACTGTTCTAACATAGAATAATATGTATCGAAGATAATGTCGACTGCACATAAATTACGAAATATTTCCTTTAAAGTAGATGACGAATGGCTTGGGACTTTAATGCTAGCTGGTTTGCCGGAACATTACAAACCCATGATTATGGGGATTGAAAGCTCCGGAGTGAAAATTTCGTCTGATTTCATTAAAACAAAACTCTTACAAGAAGTAAAGGTTGCTGAACCATCAGTATTTTTTTCAAAGAACAAACAAATATGTAGTAACAGTCAGTCTAAGCCTAAACCAAAGGGAAAAGGTCCTCGCTGTTTTGGATGTAACCGCTATGGCCATTATCGCAGCCAATGCAAATTCAAGAAATTAGACAGTAACAAGAAGGACGGTGAATTTGGTTATTCAGCAATTTTTTCAGCACATACAGGCATCGATGAGAATAGCTGGTACATTGATTCAGGCGCATCGATGCATATGTCAAGGCGCTCGGATTGGATGACTGACATGCAGCCATCACCAATGCAGAAGATTATAGTGGCAAACAATGATGTCGTCTCCGTGAGGAACATGGGTAACGTAAATATCCAAACAAAGACATGCAATACTGATCATCTTATCCAGGTGAGGAATGTTTTATTTATTCCTGAGCTTGCTGCTAATCTTTTATCTGTTAGCCAGCTTACCAAGAATGGCTGTTCAATTAAATTCAATGATAAAGGATGTAACATCTATAATTCAAATCATATACTGGTAGCAACAGCTACGCTTATTAATAATATGTACAAACTTGATACTGTTGATACTGGCAGTTCCTATGCTGTTTTTTCTAATGAAAGCAAGGCTGATTTGAATACTTGGCATAGACGAATGGGTCACTTAAATATGTCAGATGTAAGAAAGTTAGAATTATGTACTGAGGGGATAAACATAATAAAAAGAGATGATAGTCCAGTATGTATACCCTGTTGTGAAGGCAAGCAAACGAGACTTCCGTTTCCACACTCTGGTTCTAAAGCTAGTTAGTGCCTTGTTAGAAATAATACACTCAGATCTGTGTGGTCCGATGGAGACACCCTCTATTGGTGGGGCGAAATACTTCATAACCTTCATAGACGATTTTTCACGTAAAGTGTATGTATATTTCTTGAAGAACAAGTTGGATATAAAGTCTATATTTGAAAAATTTAAAGTCGAGGTAGAAAATGAATAATACAGGAAAATAAAAATACTAAGGACAGATAATGGCAAAGAATTTTGTAATAAAACTTTATCTGATTTTCTGGCAGATTCCGGCGTCAAACACCAAACTTCAACTCCGTACACCCCGGAGCAGAATGGGTTAGCAGAGCGGATGAACAGGACGTTGGTGGAGCGTGCCAAATGCATGTTGTTTGATGCAAATCTACAAAAAGGCTATTGGGCGGAAGCTGTGGCAACTGCGGCTTACATAATAAACAGGTCACCATCTCGAGTCCTGGCAGAGGTAACACCTTATGAAAAATGGTCGGGTAAGAAACCTAACATTTCACATTTAAAAGTTTTTGGGTCAAAAGCTATGGTTCACATTCCAAAACAGAAACGATTAAAATGGGATCGTAAATCCCAGGAGTTATTGTTCATGGGATATTGTGACAACATAAAAGGTTACAGACTATATGACCCTAAAACTAAAAAAAACATAATAAGTAGAGATGTGATATTTATTGAAAATAATAAGCCTGCAAGTACTGAGGTACCTAAATCTGTGTCATTGCCACAACTTATTACAATCCCACTTAAAACTACTATGGAAGCCTCACACAGTAGTTTCCGGGGGAGGGAAGAGAATATCACCACTGTAGACAGCCCACAGAGCACCCCTGTTTCCTCGCCTCAAAGCAGTTCATTTGATAGTTGTGAGACATCTATAAATGTTGATGAAACTTATTGTCCGAGCACTAGTGATGATTATGACAGTAATGAAAGTTTTGAAAATAGAATCACATTGCGTCCACATCAGAGACGGAAGAATGTAACTGATCATAATTTCATGTGTACCACCCCAGTTTCAGATCCTTTGACAGTTGAAGAAGCTTTGTCCAGCAGTGAAGCCCAGCATTGGAAAAGTGCAATGGATGAAGAGTACAAGTCACTGATGGAAAATAACACCTGGGAAATTGGGATGTTGACACTAATTATAAATTAATATAAATATATATCTAAAGTATTAGCGGTAATATTTAAAGGCCTAAAATATGATTCTTTTATTGAAATCAATCACAATAAATTAAATATCATTAATTTAAAATGTTAAAAATTGTACTCACTGTCACGTGACCTCAAACGCCATTTTGAGAATATGACGTCATTGGAACAATTTTATATGGAAATTCAACAAACTTAGTAGACAGATAGTATTGAATATCGTTTAGTGACGTCACGTGACGTTTTTGGTGGGAAATTTGATAGTGATTTTTATTTATCAATTTTTGTTTTTACATTGAAGATTATTATTTTTTATATATTTTTTTCGTGAATATTGAGGTTCTATCTATAAAATAAAATTGAATCCTAAAATTAGTCAACATCCCTATTACAACTCTTCCACACAACAAACGAGCTATACCATGCAAATGGGTCTTCAAGACAAAGACAAATGAAGAAGGGAAAATTGTAAAGTACAAAGCTCGACTGGTCATAAAAGGATGTTCTCAGAGGAAAGGGATAGACTACAATGAAGTTTTTTCCCCGGTGGTACGTTTTTCATCCCTACGCTATCTGTTTGCAATGGCAGCTAAGTATAATTTAGATATAATTTTAATGGATGCTGTGTCAGCATTCCTGCAAGGTGACATTGAAGAAGAGATATACATGCTTCAACCACCTCTCTATGAAAAGGGCAGTGGAGTTTGTCTGCTACATAAATCACTGTACGGCTTAAAACAAGCTAGTCGTCAATGGAATAAGAAGCTTAGTAATACATTGAAGGGAATGGGTCTCATTCAATCTAAATTAGATCCATGTGTTTATCATAAAATTGTTGCTGACAATGACATTACATTTGTAGCCATTTATGTGGATGATTTGTTGATATTTACAAACAATGTAAGTTCAAGAAATAAAATTAAAGAGGAATTAAATTGTAAATTTAAAATGAAAGATCTTGGAGACTTGAGCTATTGTATTGGAATACATGTTGAAAGAGATAGACATAAAGGCATAATTTACTTAGATCAGAAAAAATACATACTAGAAGTGTTAAATAAATATGGAATGTCTGATTGTTAACACGTGAAAACTCCAATAGATGTGAATACAACACTTGAAAAAAACACTGATGAAAGTAAAATTCTAAATAACATTCCATATCAAGAAATAATTGGCTGTTTACTTTACATTTCCCAAATTACAAGGCCGGACATATGTTATGTAATTAATACACTAAGTAAATATAATAATACACCTGAGTTGCAACACTGGCTTGCTCTGAAGCGAGTCATGCGGTACTTGAAAGGTACTCAAGATTATAGACTCACTTATAAACAGAGTCCTCAGGAAAGGATGACCCATGGCTACTGTGATGCTGATTGGGCCAGCTCGAAGGATGACAGGCGATCTTGCACTGGTTACACTTTTCTGTTCCAGGGAGGAGCTATTAGTTGGAACTCTAAACGCCAACCTACTGTAGCTCTGTCTACCACCGAAGCAGAGTACATGTCGCTATCATCATGTGTACAAGAAGCAATATGGCTAAAGCAATTTCAAGAAGAGTTTTGGCCACTGGTGAAGAATGAGGCTATGGTAATATACAATGATAATCAAAGTTGTATTAAACTTTCAGGTTCTGATGGTTATCACCCCCGTACCAATCATATAGATGTGAGGCACCATTTTCTACGTGACAAACTACATGAAGGGGCCATAGTGGTGCGCTAAACACAAACTGATTTGATGGTTGCAGACATCTTAACAAAGCCCACATCACTACCGAAGCTTGTATATTGCGCAGCGAAAATGGGGTTGAGTCTAAGGGAGGATGTTGGCTGAATATAAGAAACCCTTCGCCGATGTAGACTCAACATACAATAATATTTAAAAACGTATTAATCAATTACTCTGTGGTTCGCCCCTTCCGTCCTTTCTCTTTTTGCTCTGGCTCGCGCTGCTAACTGTCCACATATGTTAAATTACTTTTTTATTATAATACAAGTTATTATTGCACAATTCGGTAGTTTCATTATCTACACATACAAATCGGGAATATGTTAATTTTAATCATTTATATCTTAGCCACTTAATAATAGACTTAAAAAAATATTTCGGTAATTTAAACAATTTGAACTATATTTTAATTTTATTATGTTAATTATAGTATTTTTTATATCATGAAACTTCTCCAATATGTTTTCGAATCACAGTTCCGATTTTACTTCGGATCCCTAAAAACCACTTGAATTTTCGTATTGATATTAAAATTTACAAAAAACACTTTTGTGACCGCCTAAAGTGGATGTTTTGTACCGACCGGGACAATACAATTAATATAAAAATAATGCGGGAACACTTTTGGGACAACGTTTTAGAGTGGCATTTTAGAAAATTCATATTAATTGTAGAAGGGCGTTAAACTGTTTTGAAGATACAAATGTCTCTCTCCAAAATAATTGTAATTTTTAGGACAATGTTGATAATCTATGTGCAGTACCTGTCTACGACATTATCCATTAGTACCTACAACGCATGTACTGAGAGGAGAGGCGGGGGTTAACTAGACAAAGACCGGCTTTAGCCCTACCACATCGCGGTCACTCCGTGGTCACTGATTCACGCGCTGATACTTACGACAACATCAAATTATTTCCTAGTTTTTTGGTTAAATTCAAAGCGTGCTTTTTGCAAATTACAGTGTTATGGTCAGACATTCTATTCTTTCATTTCTTATGTTCCCGTACTGAACATTACCTACTCCGATGTTACCCGGCTAGAGTGCTTCGTCATTTTGGTAAATTACTTAATTACCAAGAACTTCGATGGACTGGATGAGGCAACTAACTGAAAAATTAAGCTACTGATTTTAGTGATTACATCTTTTCTACAACGGCTATGAGTGCTTCTTCTTGTACCTCTTTATAGCAAACTAAAATAAGAAACGTAATTTATAGAAACCAGCAATACTATTATATAAACTATAAACCATCTTTTTATGCTTCGGTTTAAAATAACAAAATTATTGAATAACATTGATCTGGGGATCGGGTCTGGGTTTTTACCTTGCATATTAATCTAGTCAACATGTTGAGCGTAGGCTTGTCAAAAGAAAGGTATACCCAGATCAATGTTATTCAATAATTTTAATAATAATTTTTTAGATAATCTTGACTAAAAAGTCAAGATTATCTAAAAAAATTAATGTTCCTTGAAAAAATTATCTTCAGATGAATACAAAATGATTTTATAAACGGCCTTTATACCTCAGTTGACACCTCGATGGAGTGACGTTTCACTTAATCCATGCCGTCAGTGAGGTAACTTTCTGCAGGAAACCTTCGTAAACCTACTTATTATGCATTAATTTTTTAACAACTCTAAAATAAAATCTAGTAAAATCAGATTTGGCTTCAATGGCTCATAACTCCTTACGAATCTCTCCTCATAACTCTTAACCTAATGTATATTTCACCACGCTGCACCGATGCGCAATGAGTAAAACTTAAATCGTTATTTAATAGGGTCATTGTATTTTGTATGAGATCTCTACAATAATATTTTTCGTTCTCAATAACTTCAAGCATGCGGTAAATTAAATGCATGTGGAATATTCAATATTGTATTACATTCTTCGACAATCATTAAAGCTCATAATATCATAATCTTCGACAATCATAATAGCTCATTGTGATACCAACAACCACAACAACAACACAAAACAACGCAAAACGTTATTATGATAACAGTTCCAGTTATTTTTTATCTTTGATCCCTTAATATCGATATACCTCTTCATTGCATTATATTATAGTCTTACATAATGACAGACAGTTTCCTTTAGTTACGGGTAGGTACATTTCTGACTTCTATATCATAAGTAACAAGGTTCATTATACAGAATTCGCAATATCATGAACCTGACTTCAGTGCGTACGTGAGAATAGACCATTACGAAGGGTTTGAATTAAGCATTCTACCCAGAATACGAAATGTCCTTGTATGGGACAACGCTATTACAGTCTATTAAGCCAGCAATTCCTGCTAGCACGAAAAACCCGTCTGCGATAATTACTGTCTGTTTCATATTTAATGGAAGGTTGGCTGAACTGTGTCAGCATAAAGCATTCTATGAGAACAAAACATAATGGTATAAAATTCTATAGTATTTGGTAAAAAATTTCGTTGAATCATAGGTACCACTGATACACTTATGAATATTACTATTTTTTGTTATACCAACACTTCAGAAAGGTGCTTTGTCATGGAACAGAAGCAATTAAACGTTTTGAATACAACCACAATGGTTGCATTTATGATTGGTAAAAGATAGATTGTTTACACAATTCAAAAACGAAATTTTTAATTTCTGATTTTTACACAATGTTAATAGTACAAATATTTACGCCACGAATAAAATGAAAATTCACCTTACATGTTTTACTTACATCGTTTTATATAGTCTGCATCATTTTTATCGTGCAAGGGGTGAAAAACCTTCTAACAATAATTTTATGATATTATGTTTACATTATTAGCGAAGCAACTTAAATTTTTTATTTTATATTATACGTATGCTCCCGTTAAAATTTACTATCTACAGATATTTAGTAAAATAACTTAGAACACAAATGCAGAAAATGCATTGCCTTTTTATTCCCTCGTTCTCTGACAAAAGGCATTTGTTTTTCGTATTCCCTTAAAAAATGGTGCACTTTACTAATAACATGGGATTGTACTCTACTATTTTGTTATTACTGGTATTCAACCGAAGAAGAGCTGTATACAGCACTACAGCTCCGCAGTTGAGTCAATCAAGTGATCCTCCTACTAAGACAGCAATTTAACTGTCTGCTGTTTATTTTGTTTGCTTCAGTCTAAGTAAATAATTCTGAACATTATGGATTGCTGCTGTTGGCCCTAGTAGATACAGCTTCACGCAGATAGTACAAAACTTTGATTTCAATCACAAGTAACATTGTTTTAAATATTAAAGAAAATATAATTATTATTCAATTTAACTTCATGTGACAATGTCGGTATACTATAGCTAAAACAATAAGGGCAGAGCACAGCAAAACAAGGCAGGATAGGATAGAATAGGATAGTATAATAAGATAGAATTGAATAAATTTTATTTCAGAAGCCATAAACGCATACACGAACACAAATATGTAAAAGTACAAAACAAAAGAATGAAAAAAAACAGGAACAATATCCTGCATTGAACCAGACAATATAATTCACTATCATGTACCCTACTTAATTTAATTTGGTACTGTGGATGATGTGAAAAGTTCACGTCCTTTTAAAGTCTATCCCTGAAATGTTTTTAATGAGTTTATGGCGACGGAGAGCCAGTTTACCACTTAACAGCTGGTCGTTTGTTTACTTTTATCATAAAAAATTGTTTCTTTCCATTAAAATCAACCCTTTCTCCCTATACACTGTTACTTTACTGCGTACTTGTAAATTTTATAGCTCGTAGAGCCCTACTTTGATATATTGAATTTTTAGTGCGTGGTTCTCAGTATGTTGTTAAAATGAGGTAAAAATATGCATAGATTTGGGAATGTAATTTTATGTCTTTATAGATATTGCAATTTTTGGTACAAATTTAAATTGAAATTACTAGCATTAGTATGTAGGAGCTTACTACAAAGCTTCTTTTCTTTATTTGGGCCTGTAGTAAGCATCAAATCTTACTTTATTTTGGTTTCGGTTTGGAGATATACTATAATTATAAAAGATATAATATATTGGCGGGAGTTTATGGTCATGGTCTTTAGGCCAATAAAACCTGTTAAATAGGTAATCACTGCACCTGACTTCTAAATTTCCATAAACATATCATAACAGATACAAGACTTCTGAAAGTCACAAGAAAAATAAAATAAAGATTATTTAAAATGTGGAACATTTAAGACGGTTCCAAAATAACTTGAAATCAGAAATTATATTACCTAGAAGCGTTTGAACGTCTCCACCTTGCAAATGAGTTCATATTGAATATTCGATGACAATTCACTTAAAGTGGTTGAAGATAAATCAATTTGAGAGGAGATTACCATTATTTAATTGACGCACTGAGGAAACCTTCATTGGAAATATTAATAATCTGGAAATGTTCACAATTTGGAAAATCAACAGGATAACTTCCCGAGTATAATTTATGGAAGCGTTTGTAGTTAAATCTTTTGTGTAGAAATATTTAGCGCAAAGGGCCGTTTCCAATAATTGGCAAAATAGGCAAAGTTGGGCATGACTGGGATATTTATATGCCCCTGCTGAAAATCGACGCCTCACTTTAAAGGTAACGTGACCCTTTCAAACAAATTCTTTGAAATCAAATCTTTTTATTATTATACATTCAAATATACATTACTCAAAATCAATTAAAAACGTTAAAAACGTGAAAATCCAAAAAATATCACTTCTCCTTTACAGATCCTATCAGCTAAAAGCGAATAAAGTCGGTATCTTGTTAGGAATTTATAAGTAACTTGGAATTTCCAGTTATGGGAATGATTCGAAAAGTATTGGAAAGATAGGGAAATGCGACGCAGGAGATAAGCTTACGTTCAAGCGTGTCTTTATCGGCGTGGTATGCGAAAGTTATTTGAATAATATTGCCAGTTACTTTAGGCTCTGCTCTTAATTCTGTGCACAACCGATTTAAGAGAACACTGTATTTTTTGGTCATCAATTATATTATTTTATATTGTTTATGTATAAAAGATACACACCGACTCAAAATATAACTAAGAATTTACAATAAGTTTTTTAGTCGCAATGATATTTGTATAAATTTCAATATAAAAATGCTGGATGAACCTAATAGTTGTAAGCAAGTATTTCATATAAAATATCACAGATAATGTAATTAATGGGTGCCCTTCTTTAAAACTAGTCTAAAAAACCTTCGTGGGCTCATTAAGATGTAGTTCCCACTTAATTACAATAAACTTGCCCAAAAACAAATTCCAATGCTAAATAAAAATGTTGTTTTTGCATTTAAGCAAAAATTTATTATATTTTTGCTCTTCAAAGTAAACACCTACTTCAAGATTTATTTCTACGTAACTTTAAGTTCTTTATAAATTGTTAAAGACGTTGAAATCATTCCGATGTTTGCTGAATGCAGTCGTGAATAATCCCACCCACTTTCGAAGTTCGAAACTACAACATTCAAAGTTTTTCAAACAAGCTACTTTATACTTTGTAAGTAATAAGCACCGACGTATTTTTACATTGGGTGTAGATAAAATGTACTCGTAGTTTATTTCTTGAGTGCTTCCGTGCTTCGGAGGGCACGTAGATCAGTCGGAAACCTCCGGGCTTCTCTGTATCTACTGCTAATCTGCACTGTAACACAGAGTATGCTCTAGTCTTCCTCAACAGTAGAAACTCGTGATCATTAATTGGCCATTAATGGGTTAAAGTCAGCCACTCAGTCAGAGCATTAAAACTCGAGAAATAAATTAGTTTAAAGGACCCACATTATATAACACCCATAGGAAAATTTTGCAGGTAACATCAGGTCATGAATTCGTGCGTTTGACATTGACGATTCATTTTATGGTGGCCATACACGATCAAGTTTAGTATACTTGTCAAGTTTGCAGCAGACTTGACGCGGCATCCAATAAAATTGACGGTGTATGACCACAGTATGGCTATCTGGCCATATAGCTCTCTGATGCATACTGGATACCGCATCAAGTCAAACTGCAAACTTGACAAGTACACTTGATTGTTTATGGCCAGCGTTGAGAAGAAAAATGTTGTACGTGTTAAGAAAGTATGTGCAAAAATAATAATGGATCTGTACAATCACGATCCGGAGATCCATCCAAGTGGGAATGAGCCGTTCTAATGATGATGCTCCATTTCGGGCCGAAACACGTATTGGTGCTGTTATTTTGGTGTATACTTTTATTTATTGTGAGTGCGTGTTACCTATAAGGGAAGAGACATACGCACGTTTAGAGATAATTTTATTCTATAACTGGCACTCCACCCGCGGCCTTTCCTGCGTTTTTCGTGATAATAAGTACCCTATTATTCCAGATCCACCTGCAAATTTCACACCAAACTTCATGAAAATCAGTACACCCATACAAAGTTTCCGTAACATAAGCATTCTAGAACAGAAATTAATAGCTAACACTATTAATATACTGAATTCATTTGCATACGAGTCATTTGCATACAATGACACATTGTTAATTATCATATAGATAGCACTAACAATTCAATTTAATAGGTCACCAAATTAGTTCGGTAGGAAGGAACTATTTCATAATTTGTATACCTACTCTTGTCTTGTAGAGTCGTAATAACTGCTTATAAGAAAATACGATGGCTGGCTTCGGAAGCCTCTTTACTTTAATAAGGCTAAAGTCTCGTAGAATACTGGGGCACAATTTAATAAGTGACATTGTCTAATACTGTTTGTAGAATATTTCAACTATTTTATCTGTTAGTTCATGCGCTGTATAAACTTTTTTTACATCTGAGAAGTTATTATTTGTATAGGAATAGCTGGCAAACGAGCAGACAATCCACCTGATGGTAAGTGGTTATCGTTGACCATGGACATTAGCAAAGGCAATACAGATGTGTTGCTGGCCAAGAAAGAGAGAAGAAAAAGAAACAAAGAACTGGCCCTCAAGCCCCCAGCCTGAATACGACGATTTTTTGGCAACTGACTCAAGCAAGAGAGTTAATGTTTGCCCGCAATCCTACCTCATATTAAGTGGTGATGAAGTGCAAGATTATAAGCGACTCAACATAATTAGAACTTAATCATTCTTTTCTTGAAGGCGACGTAATAGACATAACCCCGAGAACACGTAAGCTATTCGACTTCTTCGCCATACCACAAAATACTTAATAGTACCTATGCTTTGTAATAAATGACTATGCAAACCGCGTCATCTGTATTGGCAGGATGTTTACTACAAAGAGATGGATTGAATAATCGCCATACATCGCGTCGGATCGGGTATTTTATTTACAGTTTGCTTATAAAGTTATCATTCATTTGTCAATTCTGTACCTACTAAAAAGTTATGTAGACAAACGAAAATTAAGTTATCTGTAATTAAATCCAAAAACTAGATAGGTAGTTTGTAACTCTGATGTAATATTTTATAGATATAATATATTATGAATCCACTTTGGGACAGTCTTTAGAGAAATTAACCAGGAGGAGTTTATAGTTAGAATTATTAGAAAAAAATAATACATTTTATTGTAATCCTCTTATCGACGGTATTCTTACTGTTTTGGAATCCTAATTTTATCATCTATATTGTGGCATATACAACAACTTTCCTAAAAATTCAACTTTAAACTGCTCTCCTGTAAAGTTAGGTCAATGTCGCTTAGCCAATTTTTCCTTTCAAGCGTCGATATTAACAATGACAGGCATTCCAACGCGCGATGGCACTACCACCAAAAACGTTTAAAACATTTCACAGTCAATTTTAGAAGTTGGGAAGCAACGATGAATAACCGAGGAAAAATATTTTTACCTACAAGCACAAACATTTTACTAAAATAGAGAAAACCCTTACAGGTAGGCACATTTAGTTTAATTTAGAAAACTAGGAAAACTACAAATATTTCATGGTCTTAGTAAGAATGTACCTATGTTACATTTATCATGACTAGTGACCATTCTACTAAATAAGCCAACAGGGTTGTGTGTTGAGTCGCCGGTGGCAAAAGATAAGCGCGCTCGAGTCGAGTATGTCATTAGTGGCGACCGACTTCACTAATTGGGCTGGTCTTTGGGCGGTGTTATGACTCGTCTTTAACACGTGAAAATACATTATTTCAATTTCAGTAAAATTTGCTATCATCCAAGGGCGTCGCCTGCCGATAGCCCAGGGGGGGGGGGGGCAAGTTGGTATGGAGAATGAGAAAAGTATGAACTGTAGGTAAAGTCGAAAGCACATGAAGCTTTTCACTTATTGAGCGATTTTACAGCATTTACGGCGATTGTAATAACAACGGTATAGTGTCCAACGTGTAAAGCTACACAAGCTCTTGACTGTACAATAAATAAAACTTGTAAATATAATAATTTATTTGAAAAATAGAATAAAGTTTGAATTTGAATAAGTGTACAATGTATACTGTACAATGTATATGTAGTTACAAAACTACCAGATTTTAATATTATAATGGTCAACAAACATCTTTTTTTAACCGACTTCAAAAAAAGGAGGAGGTTCTCAATTCGACTGTATTTTTTTTATGTTTGTTACCTCAGAACTTTGGACTGGGTGAACCGATTTGGATGATTCTTTTTTTAATCGAAAGCTGGTGCTTGTCGTGTGGTCCCACATAAATTTTAATGAGATCAGACAATGGCATCCATGTCAAAAGTACAATGTACTTCATTTGAAGTCGGTTAATTTTTTGTTAAAATGTTATTTGATTTGGTTGCTTTACATTTGACTACTGTTTTAGAATCTTTGGGGGGGGGGGGGCAGCTGCTCCTCCCTGCCCCCCCTTGGCGATGCCCTTGCTATCATCAATATTCAAGATACTTTTCCTCCAACTGCAGTCTTTTTTCCACCTTGTATATTAAATTGAATTATACATAATGTTTCGATAACAAAATAAGTTGGTATACACAAATCAAGAAACCCTAGATTTACAAATTTGATTCGTCTAATTTATTTTAAGTTACTTCATAAAGTTATTCATAGAAATGTCTGAGTTAAACCCTTTCTAAAATATTCATTCAAGTTAAAACGAATAACTTTACCAATTATTATTCAGAGCCTCTACGAAGATTATGTTACTAAACTCTGTTTCTACTTGACTTTACTTGTAGTAATATAATCAATTTTGCTGCAGACAATAATACATTGATCAATATTTTTACTACATAAGTAAATTCGATTGCGTAGACCTTAGGAAAAGCATTAGGACTATCAGAAGTCAGACTAAAATCATATATGTGATATCTTTAACATGTTCTAGGCTACTTAAAAAGCAAACTTAGAAACCCTAAAATGCTATTTTTCTCTGGTAAACAGTCAAAAATATCTTCAAACTACTTCAAAGTAATCCACATTACAATAATGAACTAAGACGAGTGAGAACTGTAATCAACATTTATTATGCTAACTGCTAAGTGATTAAATTGCGAGTACCATTCCTATTGTTCATCTCATTAAAACGTTTCCATCAAGATATTGTTTTTAATGTTCTTACAAATTGTACAGTTCAATTCACAACAGCTCATAATTAAACGCGCAGTTCAATTCGCAATATTATTAGCATCTATTACAGAAGAACGTCTTATTTATTGCGAAGAATAAATTCACCTTGAACCCACCCTAATGCAATGGGGTCGTCGGGACCCCTGCGCTAGGTATCCACTAGGTATTTAATTACGACATCTGAACAACCCTGTTTGAAAGGGATTCGAATTCCTTCGAGATCTACGATGAATGTATTTAACAGTAATTGTTTTAACCGTATTATCACAATTTTATGTAATTAATAAAATAAAAGGCTTCCTTTCACAATGGAAATAAAATAATTAAATAACAAATAAAATATAACAATCACTTCAAAAATAAAACAAACAAAATTTATTAATTATCTATGTCTCTTATTTAGACTGGCACCTCACAAAACAAAAATAGAGATTTATTATTAACTCGAAAATAGGTGGAGGTATAACTAAATTGGCCATTTTTTGTCGTGTCAAATCGGGACGCCTGCGGAAGTTTGTATACAATAATTAATAATTATACGTAAAAAAAATCAGGCGACTATTTGTCTACAAGAATTAGTATTTATAGCTAAATAAAAGGTCATCGGGCGCAATCCCGTACTTTAAATGAATTTGATGTACCTACACAACTAAGTAAATATATCAAAGCGGGACAAAGCGAGACATTTGGTATAAAGCAGGACTTTTTTGATCTCGCGGGGGACAGTGGGACAGACAGCCTCAAAGTGGGACAATCCCGGCCAAAACGGGCCGTCACCTTAGTTTTTACGTCTTTTAATTAGTGGATGTTCGTCAAGTACAGATTGGCAGACTTCGCACACCTTTAAGAAGTTCATGGAGAATTCTTAGGTGCGCATTCTTCTTCACAAAGATTTCTTTTCCTGAACCAAGTAATATTTCGTTTCAATGCAGAAAAACCTTTGAGAAGCGTTTTTCTAACACCACACACTACACAATCATAGCCCCACATTAGTATTAGGATGGCTAACATGCCATGGAAAACATACAAGGACAAAATAACCCACATAACTATACCGAGAACGGAAATTCAAACATAAGTAATCCGAGAACATAAATTTATTCTCTGTCTTACCAACGAACGCCTTAGCTATTACCATTGGTATTTATATGTACTGTAGTAGAAGCTGCAACAAAAGTCTTCTCTTTTAAATACCAAGAACCTCTAATTTAGAATAGAATAGAATAGAATATAAGTTTAATTACAAGGCCACGAACACATACAAAAAACAGAAAAAAAACAGAATAACAAATAAAAAAAATAAAATAAAAAAATAAGCACCTCCTTACAAAATTATTACTATTATATTACGCTCGCATGTGTCCAGTGGCCTAGAAAAAGGAGCACACTCAGCATTGTGCCGTAGTATTAACTAAGGCGCTGATTTTCAGTATGTCCTAGGTTTAGTAATTTATGTTTGGTCACAGTTCAACGCCCTCAACACAATGTCATTATGAATACTGCCTCGAATCCTACAAACGTCAGTCGATGCTGGACACCCAAGATGGATAAGAATCTGCTCGGAATTTCATTACGAAATTTCAGGGACTACGCGCCATTGAGGACATGATTAAAGAACCGAATACTTAGTCCTTTCATAATGAATTTATGTTTTCGCTTTAAAAAAATGTATGTGTAATATGTGTATGTGTAAAACATGTCATGATCATTCTTACCTTACCTGATTGTATTTTGGTGTTAAAAAAATAATTATTTTTGTAATATTTTTTTAACACCAAAATAATAGACTTTAATTTGGTGTTAAAAAAATTTCGTTAATTGCCAGTTACCGGACTTTAAATACATTTAAAAATATTCACGTTTTTTTACCATAATAGATGCCACGCTATTATGGTCACGTTATTTTCGTAGTGAAGCAAGTAGGACAGACTTTGATTCCCCGACTAAGAAGCTAAGATCAAAATTAATCAACGAATATAATGGATTCAAAGACGAAGCATTAAAATATGGCACTGTTCGAGTATAATTAATCTCTAAGTCATCTTTTCGGTAAAATGAATAAATTCTGTGGTTTGGATTGTACCGTTTTCAAAGACGTTTTCGATTCCTTCTCGTCTTACAATTTTCCTACATTTTCCTACAGAAAACTATGTATATTCGTATACATAGATTTCTGTAAAAAATAGTGTAATGTCAAGTTAAGATTAATGTGTATGATTTTATCTGATCCCTGTGGTTCGTGAAATTATTTTCGCTAGAAAAAAAATTATTCAGCTTCAATTGAGTCAAATTCGTACCCTAATAATCAAACATACCTAGTTTCACTATCAATTTTAACGCGTGTATTTGATGTGCATAATGATACGCTAGACAATTACGATTCACGAGCCGTCTCCTTTATTTCTGTTTCCTCTTTACAAACTGTGATAGATGAGACAAACATTCATCAACCTAACAACTCAATAGATCGAAGTTCAGAAGTGAACAAACTTTGGAAGTATTCAATCAAACTTCTGCTTTCAATGACAACAGAGATTTAATATTACACAATTAATCAACCCAATATTATTATGACGGCCGGCAGATTATGGACAGCCTTGACGTCATAAAGTTTAATGAATGATTTGTGACAAGGCTGTTATTGAACTTCAGGATTTATTTGACCTGATTTCAGTTGTTGTATTAAGGATGGTCTGAATAGATTAAAGACAGTTTATGAACTTGTTAAGTTTACACAGTTACAAATTAATATCAATTCGTCAAACGATAATAAGAATAACAATTAGGTATATTTCACGGTACATTGATATATACTTAAAAGAAGAACTTTTATATGCATGTACAAACAACATAAAGTTTTGTTAGGCAAGATTTTCGCATGTTCTTGTCTGTAATAATGTAGCAATTTATCACTTTATGCGGTATTACGTCGCTAAGGGCGATTTTTATCATTCCACACGTTTTCGGCTGGCGATTGTTCTCAATGCGCGTGAAATGGGAAACAGATGGGTCACTTAATCAAAATATATGCCGATAAATGCGTACAGAATGCGTAGCAGTGTGGATCTTATCTAGAAATTTCGTGGAGGAAAACCCAGTAGAAAATTGTTGTGCCATCAGATAATTTTGGGTTCCATATTTTTATAAAAATCTTACAGTATTTTCCTCAAATTTTCAATAATGATTTCTGTCGAATCGAATAAATTTATGTATTATCCTCATGCGCGTACCGAGGACCGGCAGTAAGAGTTCCTTTTTTGTTATATTATTATATTGTCACACAATCCGAGTAAAGTACAAAAATTTCAGATTTTCTCCCTTCCTAAAGACATTATATTTATTATTATGCCATCTTCATAAATTAAATGGTTAGTTATTTCTCGGCGCCAAATTACATTATACATTTGCAGTTACTGAGTGCAATTAATTATCTTGATTTTGATTTTAATTGCATAGTCATTACATCTCACTAAGGGCCTCTCTTCGTCATCTAGATCTCTCTACATAATTGTGGAGGCCTGGAGCATACTCCACGTCGCCAGTGTACATTGGTTTTCTATAATTTATGAAAACTTAACTTATGAGTACTGTTGCGGCAAATTTTTTTCTCCTCTACCCCAAAATTTATGAGTGTGAAGACAATTTCTCGTTACAGGGGGATACGAAATATTAAACTTTAAACTGATAATTTTGGTTAGTCAAGTATTCCCATCTACAGGCTAAACGATTATAATTTATAGTAGAACGTATGAAAATATTCACGAAAATAGTATATTTATGTGATGAATTTAAAAGGAAAATTATCAAGGCTACTTAGGGTTTGCAAGTTAATGAGTTATGGTCGACAGCTACACTTATATTGCTTGTAACCCGACACACACTTAGCCTATTTCTATTTGCCCTAACATCCTCCAAATATTCCCGACCAAACTCGCAGTGCTTAATGAAGTCAAAACCGTTACAAGCAGTCAGGTTATAACAGACACCCTTAACGTCTTAATTGCGACAAATTACCGGATTTTTTGACAAACAAAACAAGCAAGTGTACAAACTGTAAAAAGTGTAAGGTTTCAGTGAACTACGAGTATACAGACAGCACTTACAACTGGCCTCGGCTGCACTAATTGGCAGCTGCTTGCTTATTGTAATAAGTGACTGACTCATTAGTATTACAGTTTCACAGCGCGAGCTTTAGGTATTTTTAGGCAGCTAAATTGTGCGGTCCTTTATTCTGAAAGTAATTTTTAATTTTTAAGTTACATACTTCCATTAAACTATGTATCTTTAAACTATGTATGTATGTATGTATGTAAACTATGTATCCTTGGTATCTTTATGGATACTAAATATCTCATCAAAAACATAAATGTGAAATGAGAGCCATGTGCAAAAAAAAGAATTGAGATCTAAATGGGTGCCAAGTTCTGGGTAGAAAAGCCTAAAATTTTAGTCTCAAGAGAATGTAATTCAAGCTCTACATTTGACTTGGTGAGTTTTCACGTACCTTTAAAGGCTATATTATATTATATGTATTTGTATAATTATCTTCGTTAAGTCTGTTAAGGTGATGTAATGTATGGATGTATGTTACGTGTATGGATGTATGTAAGTGCTCATATCCCGTCAGCTTGTGTCGATCCTAACATTGAACGCATTTAATATTTTGTAAATATATCCTAACCTCACGCATGAATTCAACATGCCCTCGACATGTTTTTGAAGTATACTTCCGTCGAGCAAATTATCATGAAAATTCCACACAGTTCAATAGCCGTGCATTTCACAGAAACTCTTAATGAATAGAGAAGGAAGGAACCATCGAGCAAGCGAATGAATAAGATAATTAGAATTCATCCGTTCATTCATCGATTTTTACAAAGATTTATAAATGAGGTCAACTGCAGATTCATTGGGAATAGATCGTGAGGTAAAATGGACACTGAAATTAACAGGTCAATCCAAATGATCCAATCAGACAAACAAAGAAGTACCAAGACGTATTTTCAGAGGAATTTCGCTGTTTCTTGTCCATGATAAACAACTTTCCAAAACGCTGTAAGCAAATAAATGACGTACTTAAGTATTATTTATGCAATGATGTTGAATTGAAATTTTAAAATAAAATATTTAACGTCTTTTTGAATCCATTATATATTTAACTAAATTGCTACGTAATTCTATCATAATATATCCTCATTTCGGTGACCTCCATATCGTAATCAATCAATCATCTTCCCGTAGAATATGGGTATGTATGTAACATATCTTATGTGTATGTATGATCTTGCGTTATAGATCAGAGATTTTCAGTTTCCCCTCATGTAATTATGGACACATAATAAACGTTTAAAATAACAAAAATATTAACTTTCACAATTTTTGTCATTATAATCACTAACTAAATATATGTTTTTATACTCGGATTTGCTTTAAAAAAAATGTATCTAATAAATGAAAACACATGATGGATTATACAAAACATTGTACGCTTATAAAATAAACGGATTGGCTACGAACAATAGAGAATATTTCCTTAAAAAAATAAATATAAAAACGAATAAATAACTCATTTAAACTCATTTACTCACGTACCTTCAGACCACATTATCATGCATATAAAATACTTACTAAATAATACAAAATGCACCCCTTTAGCTATAATCGCGTTTAACCGCGCGCTGGTTGAGTGAAAATGTTTCCATCGTATCACGCCGTTTATGTTGAAAGCGTTTTGCGTGTGAAAAGGCTTATTTCATCTCAATATAAAAGCAATCAGCTTTTATACTGATGAACATCTTTCCAGCTTCGTATTCATCATTCACACAAAAATGGTACGCACTTTTTAAATTCAAAGGCCGATGATTAATTATTCTGGTCACGGAAACATCAGCGAAATGTTTTATGGTATTATTATCGTACAGTATTGTTTTGACGCTTCAGTAGAATTTTATGATCAAGCTGAATTAAATAGAAGTCCACGTGTATCTATTTTACTCAAAAGATTATAACCAGGTAAACATAATACTGCAGGTAACATAATATGTCTTTTGTCCATGTCGCGTCATACGCGCGCTATCGTCTGCTTGCAGCTTTTCAGATTTTCTTGACAGTCTACAAAATATGTTGTTATTTTACCATGTTGAAATGTTTCACAGTTAAAAATTTCTCTACATGAAAATACTTTAGATTAACCAATTGAATTTTTCAGGGAAACATTATTTTATACTCATACTTTTACTCTCTATTTTACTCCCTGAAGCAATGATTTTTAATATAATACTAGGGGTCGAATTTAAGGGATTTAAATTTTCCTCTGTCTTGTATTAAGGAAATTTTTATGTTCCTAGGCATTTCTATCTCCTCTAGTCAAGACAGTGCGTTGGCAGTCAGTAACAATGGATGTTATTATGTTTGATAGTTAAATAGATAGAAGATTGTTGATGTAGGTATACTACAAGGAAAATAATTAGGTAAATACATTTTATAAGTTGGAACCTGAAAGTGTTCATATAATTTACTTACTTAGGTTTCAGTAATCAGAATAAAACCGGCAAGCGGGTTTCAGGCCACGTATAGTGTACGGTTCCATAGTTCGTCGGCTATTACTTATTAACTACTTAATCTGACCTATCCGTGATGGATTTATTCATAATATAATAAGTAATTATTATTAGTTTTCATACTTATTTGTTTTACATCATTTTACTACAGACGTGAATTTTTCCGCATGTCCAACACCTACCATATAGCTGGCAAGGGGCGGGGACACTTGATTTAACCAAGTCTGTTTTATTACTGCTCTATGACATCCAGATAGTAGGCATCAGTATAGTCTATAATAAGCTTAATGAAAGATTGGGGAAGGGAAAATGTTATTTTTCAAAAAATGTTACTTTTCAAGTGCCGCAAACTCGGCAGGCATCTCAAAGAATGGAACGAATAGTGAATACTGCGGCTAATTACACGTCAAGGCATCTGGGCATTCCATGAAACATTGAATTCTTATATTTCTCAACAACTCAATAATGTAGGGTTGCTTCAATAAACTTAGAATAATGAGCGATGGATTTATAGCTGAATAATGACGTCGTTATAACTCAAGTTATTAACATAAAAAGCCTAAACACGGCCAATTGGAACACTGCCCGCAATTTCATTCTTAAGTTAATGTAATTGGAGAAAAAAATAAGCTTAAAGCTAACTTCAAATTGAGAGTTATTCAGTTAAGTTGGTATTTTATCGCACACACTTATCACATACTATCAATGTAATACACCGATAAACGTAATTTTTTATTCTATCGCGTTTTCTGAAAGGTTATTTGTCGTTTGGGGAAAAACGGCGAAAGAACCTTAAATTTTGTTTTCAAACTTGTACATCGCGGGCAACAAACTTTTTGAATACAAGTAAACAGGTACTTGTAATTTTAGTATTTTGGGTCAGTATATCGGTTTAAAATACAAAAATCGCGAGAAAAGCAAAAACATTATGCATAAACTTTTCAAACATGTTTTCGTACATAATTATGAAACATCGAAAGTTATTAAGCCATGGATTTATTTTAGTATTTAATTGACAAATAAAGTATCATTATGTTTTGTGTAATAATATTATACTACCTAACTAAATTAATGTTTGGTGACAGGTTAATCTCATTTAATTACCTATCCAACAGTCCCAAACGACAAAGTGTGACAGACCGTAATAAAATCCGGAAGGTCCCACGTGCCAAATTAAGTTTAACAAGTTGGTTCAATATAACCTTTTGACAAATAGCTAGATTAGAAAGAAACTTAAGCGCGAAATTTGTTATTTTCGTCGCTTTTTCCATCAGCATCCATCAGTCTCGGACGCCATTAATTTTGACGGTAATAAAATTTATATTTTACTAATCTGGTTAAAAAACGGATTCGCTTCCTTTGTATAAAAAGAGATGTTTAAAGTAATTATTCCTTTGAACTTTGTAACGTCCAACTTCCATGACTTATGGACACTTATTGTAAAAGTTACGTAACCCTTCAGCACGTATGTGTGTGTAATTATGTGTATGTGTGTTTATGTTTATCTGTTCTCTTCTAAATAACATAATTATCATATTTCTACATATTTATTATAATATTTTGAGATATCGTTAGAAGCGTTTCGATACATTGAAGCTGATTTAAGGCTAGGTAACATCAAACTAAATTCAATATGTGGCTCTCTTTAGGGTTATAGTTTATGATCTTAATATCTGGTGTATTACCCGCAGAGTCGATCTTTGTATTTCTGCCTGCCTCGACAATGTATTACTCACATATTACATATTACACTCAATGTATTACTCATGTTATTACTCAGATTACTGAATATAAACTGCAATATGCGGTATATTAACACTGCTTCGCTGTTAATATCCGAAGAATTTTCAGGTCGTTGTATTTTAAGTGACTTCAAAAAAGAAGGAGGTATTAAATTCGACTGTATTTTTTATGTTTGTTACCTCAGATTTTTCGACTGGGTGAACCGATTTTGATGATTTTTTTTAATCGAAAGCTGATGCTTGTTATGTAGTCCTACTTTGAGCACAGGATATGACGAGTAGTTTTTGAGTTATCTTTTTTTACCTATATAAATTTATTTATTAGTAACTAGTGTAACATTACATAAACAACAAATAAAATTAATATAACTGAATAATACTATACTAATTAATTACTGTGTTGAAAAGTCGGTATATTTACAAGAGATTTATTATGTCATCCGTAATAGGGATGATGACTAATTTTAGGATTCAATTTTATTTTATAGATAGAACCTTAATATTCACGAAAAAAATATTATAAAAATAATAATCTTCTATTTAAAAACAAAAATTGATAAATAAAATTCATTATCAAATTTCCCATCAAAAACGTCACGTGACGTCACTAAACGATATTTAATAGTATCTGTCTACTAAGTTTGTTGAATTTCCATATAAAATTGTTCCAATGACGTCATATTCTCAAAATGGCGTTTGAGGTCACGTGACAGTGAGTACAATTTTTAACATTTTAAATTAATGATATTTAATTTATTGTGATAGATTTCAATAAAAGAATCATATTTTAGGCCTTTAAATGTTACCACTAATATTTTAGACTTAAATTTATATTAATTTATAATTAGTGTCAACATCCCTATTACATTGTGTGTGTTTTGGTTACATTGACAGCTCAGTATTCGCCCATAAAGCAAGCGAAGAGCGAAGGTTGCTAACAATAAGTTTGGTTCTCCCTGGGGCTGCAACAAACATTTATGAGACTGACAAATGTTTGTTTTCATCGTGGTTGTTTGCGATGTCTTAACTGTATGTTCTTGCCACCTGGGACACGGAGAAACGGTATTGTGAACCTGTGTTTATTTATTATTAAGTTAATCATTGGATCGACAAGTAAAAGTTACGGACGGTAAGATCAAAATCATGTTGTAAATTCTTGATAATATTGTTTACTTACTCAAACAAATAAACGTCAGAATATTTGTGTGCAGTAGTCAAATTAGATCAACCTAAAGCTGTATGAAATCTGTCCACGGACCGTCATCGTCTCGTTTATTTCCTATGCAAACGCGACGATTATGCGGCTTGCTTGCAATCGTCAAATGAAGCGCCGAAGACCATACTCATAAATATGCTTACTTACATGAAATATACTTATTTACACTTACAAGTAGGTATTTCTTTTTGTAACATTTCAATATGCAATACATTTTATTTTCCTTTTCTTATCTCTAAGGCACAAGCAAGAGCAAATCCAGGCACGTGCCTGCAACTTGGCATCGGAGGCAACAGCTGATCTTGTATCGATTTAAAATACATTTCCAATTTACGTCACATCTGTGTACAGACGAGATCTGTCGTGCTCGCAATGTATTTGTTTGCCTAGCCTAGTAAGTTGTAACTGCTTACACTTTGGTTTCCACTTGAATATCGCTGCGATATGTACCACCCAATCTAATTTTAACGATATAATATGTGTATGGTGCAATTTTTGCCTGGTATTTTTATGTCGAGGACAGACTAATCCGAGGTCCTTAAACGAACATTTAAATACATGACGGGTGAATACATACCGTGTTTTCTGGCTGTACACAACCGAAGAAAACTTTTACTGTTCAAAACATGTGAAACGAAACATGTTAATTTTTTTATCATAAATTCATAAACTATATCCAACTACTCTACTCTCAACAAAAATTACCTATATTTAAGTTTAATCATTTTGATTCTAACCTCAAAATAATGATAAACACACCGCTCACAATTTGGAATCAGCTTGTTATATCCACATCTATCCATGTATAAGTTGCTTGTCATATTAAGCTAAAATATTATTACAAAAGTGATTTTATAATAGCTAGCATCGCATCATTATAAGGAACGTATTTTAATTAAATATGAAGTTAGCGTGCAAACACGCTAACCAAACACTATTTTTGTCAATGTAACTAATGGTTTTCCATTGCATGCCCAGACAAAACGTTTTTTCATCGCTTACTTTCTTGGTGGATCAAGCGTATGGTGGTGGATCAAATTTTCTGCAATAGATCTCCAAACAATTTCTAATCTCCAACTTTAGCCAGTAGTTGTCAACCAAACAGACGTTTGATAGTCGTAAATATTTATCTAAATTGAACCTTAGCTCCAATAACATTAGGATGTTTGTTTGGCATTTAGTTGTAATTGAATTTTGCGGTTCAGCGCTCATACAGCCACTTTAATGTTTTATGATGATGGTTCTGGAATAGACAGCAGTTTAATATATTATTTATGGGTCCTCGGAACATTTCACACAAATGCTCTTCATATAAGTAAAAAAGTGCCATCTCTTTCTCTCTCTTACGAACTACGTTACGGCGTGTCGCCCCGTTGCTTAATTTGTATTGTGCAATAGTGAGCATTGGCACAAAAGACAATAATGGTATCTTACATAATGGTCCATTTGGGCAAATTTAATAGCTTCATTTTGAGCGCGTTTTGCCCTTCACATACGAGTATTAAGTCAATGTCTATTGAATTTACTTTAATTACGGCGAACACATTTACCTAATATAAGTAAATATATATTTGCATAAAATGTGAACTTCGTTGACAACACATTTTAAATACTCGGTAAAAAAACGCTGAAGTGGTAAATTTATTGCTGTTCATAAAGCCTTATGTCCCAATCCAACTTTGATGTTTCTTGGAGAGTTTTAGTGTTACTTTTTTTTTAATATCTTATAAGTTAATGCTTGACTACAATCCCACCTGATGGTAAGTGGCGATGTAGTCATTGGTGGTAGAGCGCATTAACTTAGTAAAAGCCTATTCACTCTTGCCTTGAAGACACTCACATTATAATCGAGCGGAAATACCGACGCGGGCAATTTATTCCAATCCTTCGCTGTGCGCATAATAAATGACGAAGCGAAGAGCTTCGTCCGTACAGGGGGAATGTCAGCGACGAAGGGATGGATACCCGCCGTGCGTCGGGACGTTCGATGGTGGAATGGGGATGGCGGAATCAAATCATATAATTCCTGCGCACACTCTCCAAAATGTATCCTGTAGAATACCGAGAGGCTGGCAACTCTACGCTCTCTTTCAAAATACATAAGATTTGATTAGATTTTTTATTTTACTCTCTCTTCTTTGATCGAACGCATCGGTGATGCCTGCTGTATGGCTTAGGTCCATGTGCGACGGTGGCTATTTACCATCAGGGGGATTAGCTTGTTTATTGGTTAGTTACATAAATAACTTTCAACAAAAAAATAACCAACTTTAAATGAGAACCTCGTCAAAGTAGTCAAAGTCAATTAGATACGCATTATTAGGGATAACAATGGGAACACATGACAAGCTTCCAGCTTTCAAATTCAGTATAAAAAGCAATGATACAAGATATGCCAAGATGGCGCTGAAATTATGTCAGTCGAATTTAGACAAGTGTAGCGATTTTAATTCAGACAGTTGATAGCTGCCTCTGAGTGAGGCCGTCTAGCTGTCTTTTTCACTATTATGGTTTTAGTAGTGCCATCCCTTTTACATAATTTACTAATGTAATAGTGATTGATGTAGTGAAACAAAAGATAAACGTGTGTGTGTTGTAGCTCGGTCGGAATAGATTTTTTGGTTGATTTGTAAGGGCATAACGTATCTATAGTTTAATATCATTGATAAAAAGAAACATCAAAATCGGTACACCCAGTAAAAAGTTCTGAGGTAACACATAAATTAAAAAAACCGCTGATTTGAAAACCTCATCCTTTTTTTGAAGTCTGTTAAAAATATCTCCATCACTTTCTGTAAGTAATTTATTTACAACGGGGATGACCGTGTTCAACTCTAAAGGGACATAATATGAAATATCATATAGGTACATTTACTTTCATAATAATCACATTTTTGGATCTCTAGTCTCTATGCTTCTAGATTAAACTTTTGAAATAGGCGCGTCTGCTGAAAGTTTTCTTTAAATAAGCCGCACTTTTATAAAATCCATAATTTTATCTTTCTGTACGAAATTTTCATGTGTATTTATAATTAACATAGCCAAACTTTGAATAATATTATAATTATAAAATTTTCATACCATTAATGAAGATCAACAAATTGTTCCTAAACGTAAAAGTATAATAATAATATAATAATAGTAAAATATATACAATAAGTGGGTTCTTAAAGCAAATGTCTGGCCACTATTTATAAGATAATGGTGTAAAGTACCGCAATATCTCTCTTCAAGTATTATAATATGTATTTCGCTATAACACATAGGTTCTAAACGAGGATATATAGTCACTTCCTTTCCCCTCTCATATTACGGGTATCGAAGATGGCGAAGTTATTCGTGGCTGGACCGCAATCCCTTACAATAATTCAAGTGTACCACTTATTACAAATCAAGTGTAAGGGTTATGAGATTTTTTCTGGTTACTGGTAAATGAGAATTATAAAACGAATGTTTTTAATATGAATTTTCGAAATAAATGAGTTAAGAACCATCCGTATATTTCTATGTCGACGAAAACTCATTCAATAGAGTGCACTAAAATTCAATCACTCAAATGCACTCAATGTTTGCAACATTACCGCCGTGTTGTATTAACGATCAATCGATGAAAAGGGTGTCTGGTATAAAGTGTATCCCACCAAAAACATAAATGTAAAAAGGAGAGCCAAGTTCAATACAAAAATCATGCTTGGCTGTGGGCTTCGCCACAAAAAGAATGGAGATCTAAATGAGTGCCAAGTTCTATGCAAAATCTAAATATGTATTTATAGGAACAAAATAACATTATGAACAAGTATTAAACTCTATTTCTTTGCTTTATTGGATACCTATAACAATTGCTGTTATTTAAAAAAGTGAGATCTTAAAGTAGGTTAGATTTGACTTTGCCAGTTTTTATCAGACTGACTTTTATGACTGATGTAATGAAAACTGGCCAAGTCAAATCTAACCTACTTAAAGATCTCACTTTTTTAAATAACAGCAATTGTTATAGGTATCCAATAAAGAAAAGAAATAGAGTTTAATACTTGTTCATAATGTTATTTTGTTCCTATAAATACATATTTAGATTTTGCATAGAACTTGGCACTCATTTAGATCTCCATTCTTTTTGTGGCGAAGCCCACAGCCAAGCATGATTTTTGTATTGAACTTGGCTCTCCTTTTTACATTTATGTTTTTGGTGGGATATCATTACTTTTTGTAAAGAAAAATATACCCTGTTCACAAATCTTAGAGACTACTAAACTGACGACTAAATTGACGTTTCATGGGTGGAAACGCGTAAAATTACGGGTGGGGCTGCGGTGCGATCTACAACAGCTATGTTCGAATATCTATTTGGCGGACACTAGCGCCATTGATTAGGGTGGCATAACTCAGCAAACTTCACTCTGTTTACAACAGCCATGTTCATATATCTATTTGTCACACACTAGCGCCATTTAGAAATGGCCATTATTGGAACCTCTATTGTTTGTAAACAGCTGGAAATTTTTTCAACTTTCCCTTCATATGAGATGGCCCTCGTTCTACCTCAATACTCCATGCGCTGAAGTATGTCATATTGAGCCCCGCGTGCACAGAGGCCTTAGTGCGAGTTTTACGTGACATAACGGGCTCACAATGTAAATGCGAGTCGGCTAAGATTTGTATGGGACCGAAGCTTTTCTTTTCACTGCCGCTAGATGGCTCTGCTTTGGTCCCATACAAATTTTGTATGGGGACACCACTTATTTTTCGTTTTTTTTTTTATTTTTTGATTTTTTCCTACGCTTACACACAATTACCGAGCTGGATTCCAAATTTCATCCTTCTAGGTTATCTGGAAGTAGGTTAGATTTAGGTACTATATGTCAGTCAGTCAGTGCTAAAATTTACAACTTTTTGACCTTCATATCTTTGTAACCGTTTGAGCTAGCTTCATGAAATTTGGTCTTCTACATGTCCATATGGATATAATTAAACACATGTAGTTTTATGTGTTTACGTTAAAGAGGTTTTGAGTTATAAAAGGGTCAAAAGTGGCACCAAGTGGTTCGTGTAATATTACACTCGGCGCTGGCTAGCCAGTTCCTTTGCTTGAACTTGGCTTGACACGCTGCCGCGTGTCTAGATCAAAGATTTTATCATACTTATTATTAACAACGGACAAGACAACAGTAGATAGCAACGAATGCGCTAAAAAATAAGTATGAAATTAGAAATTAAAAAAGAAAATTTAGAAAAACCGAATGAATAAAACAAAATATAAAATAAATCTATATATTATTATTATTATATTTAAACACAAAAACTGTTTCTGGCAATATCCTTTATAGACTGTGAAACCATTCGAATTTTCCCATAAAAAAAATATTGTGTAGTGGAACACGCCGGCTTCTACTTAGTATAAAATAAAATAAACCTACCTAGTATACCTTTCAAGTGAACTAGTGAATACCTATTTAAAGACCTACCATAATATAGTCTAAATATAGCCATAAAAACTTGCAAAATTTATGTGACTTAGCAGAAAAGTAGGGAGTCCTCGATCGAAAATAATGCGAATCGAACTTTTTTCAAGTATACAATGTATATCGAACAATTTTCAATTCATGATGTGTAATTCAAAGTTTTTATTCAATGAAGTTCAATTTTCCGAGTTGTTTTCCGATAAAATGTCTTACAAGATCCCTTGAGATCAAGTATCACTCGTGAAAAGTTTTTTTATGCCTGAAAGTTTTATTTACTGAATACGAGTGGAATCGAGGCGCAATATTGCCCCGATTGGCCGTAACTCTTGAGAGGGTTCTGCTATGAAATCTGTAAATGTTCTTCAAGGTTAAGTAGAGCCAGTAGGGGGCTCCTAGCACGTTTTGTGTTTGGAAAAATGATGTACGACAAAGTACCTAAATAAAATAAGCTTAGTAGAGTGGCATGGTTCGAAGTTTACAAAATGTTTATTCAACTAGCCGGATATCCAACCCGGCGTGTTCCACCTACGCTAAAAATTTTTGAATGGGAAAAGGCGAAAGGAAAAGGCGTTCGCCTTTCAAATGAAACCAATTTGGGACACATTGGTTTGATGGTTTTAAAACCTAGTAGGTACCTGGATGACAGAGCTTTGCTCGGCTTAGTGAACTTTAGTGTTGCTTAGTTTTATATATACTATACATATACACAAGAATTGCTCGTTTAAAGGTATTAGTTAAAAGACACCCGTACAAACATTTTTTGTGTTTTACTTATACAAAAAAGATTGTCTCTATTATCAGAGCTAAGAATGACCTTAGGCCTTCTACCAAAACTATAATCCCCATATTTTACCGACAGATGGGGTTGTAATAAAATTCAAAAAATCCGTGGGATCGTGATCATGAAAATAAAATTACAGGATAATTATTATTTTATTTATGTTATATTATTATACTAATGTTATTCTATCGAGGGCCTGCAGAAACAATATGGCATAATTTTGTTCCTGAGTAAAATATCGCGAAATACAGTAACTTTCTCGGATGATTTAAATACGTGTTATGTTAGTTAATATATAGACAACCACTGACGTAGTCATTTGTCGGTTGTAGGTATATAAAAACATTCAGGGACCCAAAATGGTATGTCTACATCAGGGAAGCGTGAACCTCGCAGAATAAAGTGAGACACACAATAGGTATTAAGCCGATTGGCCGTAACTCTCCTCACAAGGTTCTTTACTAACATTTGTACGCAGTTGTTTTGTTTGAAAAACGTAGAAATACAAGTACAATATCGTGAAGCGTCGACACAAAAAAGGGAGGATTAAGTCCGATCCCGACGTACCCTACATATCTGGGGTTGAGTGATGTTTTTATTTAAAATTAGGGATGAAAAATTAACCAACATGGCGGGTATCCATGCCTTGGTATATTCACGCACGGAGGAAGTGTTAAACATCATTATTGCTAACATCATCATCATCATCTTTATATCTGTTACTATTTGTAATACCGTTCAATCTAAGTATATTAAATATTTATATCAAACACAAAAATTGATTGTACGGATGTCCTGTAGGTATAGACTTCGAAACCATCCAACCATGCCCCAAAATTATTTCATTTGAAAGGCAATAATTCGAAGATGGTTTGAGACCACTAAAACAATGCATTAGGCACATTTTCGATTTTCTGCGTTTCTGCAAAAAAAATTTTCGTAGTAGCAAACGCCGGGTATCCACTTGTTAAGTATAAGATAAACTTAGTCTACTAACTTACGCCCCAACCCAGAGTCACTAACGGTTACTTTAATCGCTCCTTAGTAAAGAATCACCATACAAATTCTATACTAATGATTTAAGTAATTATTATAGTGACTCTGAGTTGGGGCGTTAGTCTTTACCACCCCTAATTACCTATATCTCCTCTAGCTTACTCCAGCCAATTAAATAAAAAATAATTATAATTATAATGCTAATCTAAAGATAACGTAATTTCCGAGTTTCAACTGAATAAAACGTATGAATTATGTTGTTTCTTAATTAATAATTTATGTCCATGAACATGGTACCTAAGTAATAATAAATTTTCTTAATATTGTATTAATATGTGGATTGTTGAGTGATTTTAATAATGCATTAAGAAAATTAAGTAGGTTTTATACAGGGTACCTGTATACCAACAAAAAATTTAAATGCATTTTTTCGACTGGAAAAACTAAATAATTCAGTGATTTCCGTTGAAATAAAGTAACGAATTTGCAGTCACTATAATTAATCTGAAAGCAGAGGCACCTACTTACATTGATCACGATGAGTGGCGACTGGCGAGCATCTCGCACTAATTTGTTAAGTGCCTACTAACAGCTGACTGGGAAACCCGGCGAAGCCGGGAATCTAACGCTTATTCTACGTTTACATGGCCAAGCCTCGGTAAGCTCGACAAGCGGCAAACATTTAATTGGCCCTTTGCCTTGGCTTGCGTGGCTTGCCGACGCTTCTGTCCAATAAAATGTGTGTCGCAACCAACTGCAGCAGGGCTTGCCGAGGCTCTGTGAGCATGTAAATGTACCTTTGCATTCGAGTTTATCGTTTCACTGACATTAAGGTGTTGTATCGGGATCTTTTATTATTTTTGAAATAAATAAACTGTAAAGATAAATCAATAAACTAAGCTAAATTATACTGAGTAACTAGTTACAATAGTGAAGCCGTTTACAAATCGTTTTAAGAGACACACATTTCAATTGTGTATATTATTATGTTTAACAACCATGGTAATTAATGGAATATTATAAAGACGAATAAAAAATTGAGTATTGTATAAACTGGATGCCACGTAAGTCAAACTGCAAACTTGACAAGTATACTTGATCGTGTACGGCCTCCGTTATACAGATGCTGCATAAATGGAAGCGGCATTAATAAACCCCACACCGGCAATGTACTTTGCTTACGATAGCTTTGAAACTCCACGCGAGGCGACGTTAAATCCGTAAAGCATAAGCCCAAAATTAAATATTAAACACATACACCCAATACGCCCATCCGTACCTAGCACGGCATACGGCCTAAAATTTAATTTACATCGTATTTACAGATAAATACAACCCATTTTCGACCCGTCAGGGATCAAAATAAATATTCCAATTTGTTTATTTATTCCATTCATCCTCTTTCCGGGTCGGTTGCTGCATGACCTTTTATATCTTACGCGGTGTCTGTACTAAACCAGAGGAAAGAAAAATGGATGTAGAAGATGATGCGGCCTTTTCTCTCATTAGTCGCTGTCAGAAAAAGGCGGAAGCCGCGATGGTCACGTCCCTAAACTCACGAAATTGTACAAAAAACATCGAATTACATGCCCAGAAAAAGTTTCTTAAGCCTAGTGATTGGCGTTAGGTGGAATGGTCCAAAGTTAAAGGCAAGATCTCATGAAGTAAGTATGTATGATTTTTAGAGATGCGCCGAATATTCGTTTGATATTCGGTATTCGGCGTATTCGGCATCTTTTTCACTATTTGTATTCGGCCGAATTATTCGGTTTTGGTGCCGAATATATTCGGTTCGAGTATTTCTATTTTCTTGACTATTGACTACACTACACGGTATAGAACTAAAAGACAAAACCTCTTATGTAAGATCTATGATATATTATAAGTCAAAGAAATCCTATGAGGAAATTGTTGAATAAAGCTAATAAAATAAAGCAATTAAACTTCAAATCACATTTAAGTATTTTGAAACTTCAAGTCAACATATTTATTTCTTAATCTATAGTTACTTAGTATAGCCAACATTTATTTTAAACCTTAAATCAGCATTTATTTTTAAACCTCAAAACAATATTTTTGGTAAATGGTAAACCGAATAATTCGGCCGAATATCCGGTTCGGTAAAGGTTAAACCGAATAGTATTCGGTATTCGGTTATTCGGTGAAACCACTATTCGGCGCATCTCTAGGGCGCGGGCCACACAGAAAAGACGCAAGACACGGACCCGTCGCAGTCGCGGCGCCCGTTTAATCTACTTTCATACAAAATGTATGCAGCCGTCGCGACGTAAAACATACAGAAAAGACGGGACGCCCGACACGACGTTTTCTCGTCGGCGCCCTATTGTAAAACATACAGAAAGGACAGGACGCGGGCCTGCGTAGGCGCCAGCGGGGGAGCGGAAAGGACGCGGAGAGCAGGTCTCTTAAAACGTAGTGATTAAGTACTCTGTGGCCGGGAAAAGCCCAGTGTGCGCCGGCCGTCACGCCCGTTCCTTGTCTTTTCTATATGTTTTAACGGCGCCCTGTCTGCGACGGATCTGAGCCCCGTCTTCGTCTTACGTCTTTTCTGTGTGGCCCGCGCCTAATGATTTTCTTTGCTCTGCCTGAAACTAGCGTCCTGAATTCGATTCCCGGCCAGGGTGGATATTTATGTGACAAAAATAATAAATAAGTATTCGTTATCGAGTGGTGGTATGAATTTTCAATATTAAAATGAACCCAAAAATATTTATACCTAGTGCGTCCCTACGGAGTCCCAGACTGAAATAAAAAAAAATGATATGGAATAGTGTTCTCAAAGGACGTCAAAGGTGTATGAAGTTCACCAAATATTATAATTTTAGCTAACGTGAACAAAGGACCTATTTTATTCTAGATTCTACCTTTACACGTATATAACTTTGCAAATCAAGAGGTTCAGGGGCCTAAAATTATAACTTCAAGTACGTAAACGTAATAACATATTGAAACCCTTGCATATTAAGATTTTACGGAAGGAACAGAGATATTGTAGTCCCTGCAACGAGGTAACATGTCACTGGTTTTATCATGTACTTAATATGACTATATACAAAGTTACTCTATGATATGACTACTGTAACTAATCGATGTCTGTAGGTAGGTACTTGTAAGATATCAGAGAAAAACTATTACTACACAATGGATCCCATCACAACGATATTTAGCATTTTTGTCTGTTTGTTCCAGCTAATTTAAGGAACGGCTTAACAGATTTAGATGCGGTTTTCATTAATATATTAAAGTAAGCTTGGGTAAGTTTAGTATTTGTTTTATTTCAACCGGTTCACAAATAAAAAAAATACAGAAAGGTTTACCGAAGCGAAGCGATAGCATTTACTAGTTAATAATAAACGCTGGATGGCATCATTATTTTTATTACCTACCCGAAATTTTCCTTACGTAAAGCTATTTATTAATTGCTTCATTGAAAACAAAATTTATTTGTTTGAATCTTAGAGATTTCAACTTTACTCACCGTGATTTTTCCTTCCTATTTCATGTTGACCTGCATAATGCAGAATCTCATGATTATGTATTTCGTATGCATTACATGAATGGTGACATGGAATCCGTTAACGAAATCAAACCAAGCTATCTTAAATAAATAAGAAGACAGATTTTACACTCAAAGGTTAGGTGGTTTACAGAAACGGAACGGTTGAGATGTGGGAACACCAGCCCTAATTGATTATCTACATAATATATAATAATATTATATACCAACAGATTTGGAAACTGACCCGTATTGTAATAATCAATTCATGAATCAATGCATTATAATTTACATTATCATTAATTAAATCACATGAAATAATTCGAAATCAGCCATGCGGAGATTAGCCAAGCTTAGTAATTAGGTAATGTGCGCTCTCTGCACTAGCCGCAATGATGTTTAAATAAATATAGATACGTTATGCCCTTACAAATCTACCGAAAAATCTGTTCCGATGTCCGCAAGGCACGCTTTATTGCTTTATCGCATGTCTTTATCGCTCTCGCGTCAAAACTACATCGCAATCGCTTTCTTCACCTGAATAAGAGTTCCCAATTGGGAACTTTTTGAGTCACACAACGCCCGCGCTTATGACATATCTGCCTCTTTTTAATATATAATATCATTGACTAGCAGTAAGCATTAATTACATTAATTTTATGATAAATAAAATTATTATTAATAAAATTAATGTAATGTATTGTTTTTGAATGGGTCTGAATTGTCGCCCCAACTCAGAGTCACTTAATTGTTATTTAAATTGTTCTTAGTACAGAATCACAAAAATTCACTCTCAAAGTCAGTTTACGGCCAATTAAAATTAAGTAATGACTTAAAGACACTTCATTTAAAAGTTTTTTTTATGGAAATAGCCGGCAAACGAGCTGACTATCCACCTGATGGTAAGTGGCTATCGCCGCCCATGGACATCAGCAACACCAAAGGCATCACTGATGCGTTGCCGGCCAGGAAAGAAAGAAAAAAAGAAAGAAAGAACTGGCTCTCAAGCCCCCAGCCGGAACACGTCGAGTCGTTTGGCGGCTGACTCATGCTCGAGGGTGGTAGCTATCCAGGCGAACCCCTGGAGAAATAATAATAGTAATAATGGTATTAATTAACAATTAAAATCAATACTACCAATATAATCCCTCCGAGGGCCCTACCACCAGCGGGCCGGATTAAGTCGCCTCTTACGACACCCATCCAACGCGGGATTGGGGTTAGTATTCTAAGCCGCCCCAATACGGCTAGAGTAAGTATTTCCTGCACAATAAAATATTTCCTGTCGATTCAAAAAATACACACGTATTGCTCTTTTGTAACTAGGTGGGGGTGATATGGGAGTACCATTGTGTTATTTGGTCACTGGTAGTCAGTTGAGAAACTACTGACCACCAGTGGTGAAATTTGGTGGATCATGGGCCACTTCATCACCAGTGGTGAAACGGGACAATTTACATCACTGGTGGAGAAATGGGAGTAACATTGTGTTATTTGGTAACTGGTAGTCAATTGAGAAATTGGAGTGCCAAATGACCACTGGTGTTGAGATTTGGTGGTCAGATGGTCCGGAGCGTAATTGTTCACGTTTTCACTTTGTCGGCACTCCCGGAGTGCCTTTCCTTTTTTCACACTCGAGGGTGTAATATAGAGGATGAGAAGTCATTCTGCCTGACGATGTTTCACAAAGACTTATAGGCACATGTAACGACCAGATATACTGCAACGGCATTCATTTGGCCAGTTCCCATAACGACGCATTATAATGTATGGTCAAGCAATTTCACGCTGGCGAACTAAACCATTAAATACGAATGGTAGTTCGTAACTGATCATGAAATAATTTTTTACACAAAACACAGTTTCTCCTCAAATTCAGAATTACGTAAGTTTTATGATACATCCGTAAATAACATATTTAATACCTGAGTACAGCGTAACAAAATATGGAAGAACGGTGGGTACCTGAAACAAAAATGGTAATTATTAGGACATTTTATCTATACTTAATATTATAAAGAGGAAAGATTTGATTGTTTGTTTGCATTGAATAGGCTCCGAAACTACCGAACCGATTTGAAAAATTCTTTCACTGTTGGGAAGCTACACTATCCCCGGGTGACATAGGCTATATTATATATTTTTTTGCTATTTTTCCCGAAGCGAAGCGAGGGCAATTTCCTATTATTATAACAAAAACCGTAACAATTCTTGTCGAAATATGTCTAAGCCGTAGTCCGTGAGGGAACGGTCTTGTTGGAATAGTCATACTTTTTAATACAAAGAATATTATTGTGTATGTATGTAGCAGGATCATGGAATGCTACGGTACAGTGTCTGTTCCTATAAAATGAAGCTCGTATGTTTAAGACTAAAAACTAATGCCATGTGTATTTCAAGTGAACAATGCGACATCGTTTAATATTGAGGAAATTACGACAGAACTGTTACAATTTTGTCAGTTGCTAATTGCAGCAACTTGTTAGCTATAATTAATTATAATTATAAGGAGCGCAGCAACCAAAAATAATTTTCGATCTCCAAGAACCTCAAATAAAGTTGATGCGTACTATACACGGTTTCTTGAAATTATATTCTTTGTTGCTATTTACAGAAATTCAAGACCCGTTGACTTATTTTACCGTAGTAACTAAACAAAAATCTTGGCGATAGATGGATATTTTACATTGTTTCACATATTTTACAGTAGACCTGGGTCCAAATGCTACAACTTAGTGTCTATTAATAACTATGTATTACAACTTAGTAAGATTTTTATGCTTTACAGAGAGCCCGTGATATAAAAAATTAATTTCAACCTTATAAAAATTGAATGTGACTAATATCGAATATATTGAGTGAAAAAAAATACAATATCATGTAGGTATAGCTATAGGAGGACGTATAACTAAGCGAAACGCTGTGACCGATACTCGACCCTTAACGCATCCTTTGCTAATTGATCATCGTCACGAGGTTATTTATGGGTTATTGGCTCAATATAGTAATTTATATACTTCGTCCAAACTAAAGTAATCAACTCAAACTCAAACTCAATTTTTCTATACACTTAAGAATGCCATTTTTTTTATTCTACCACAATTTCTGAAAGATTCTTTGTCATGGAGAAGAAATGGCGTAAGTACTGAACAGATTTTCATGATAGACATGAAAACGGTAAAACCGTGGGCAAAGCGTTAGCACTATTAAAAACACAATCAATACTTGTACAGAACTTACCTACAGTGTCACTAATGGAGACCATACATGATCAAGTATACTTGTCAAGTTTGTAGCACTTGACGCGGCATCCAGTATACTACTTGATCGTGTATGGCCACGGTATAGCTATCTGGCTGCAAACTTGACAAGTACACTTGATCGTGTAAGGCCAGCTTAATACAAGGTCGGCAAACTTGGTAACAACATACATAATGCGCAAGCCAACAACAAGTCTTGTTGCTTTATTGTCTTGTTGCTTACGCTATGTTGCTTGCCAACATACAAAACAATTGCAAGACAATAAACTGTGAGTTAAAGAGCGATAAAGGAAGGTTGGGATATCTCACTGTTCGTATATTTATTAATTTATCATATATTTCATAAACAAACTTTTACACTTCATAATATCTTGTTAAGTAGGGTAGAAAGCCTTTGTAAGGTTTAAATTCATTTCTACAATAGGGAAATTGGCTTTTAGTCAAATATAGCTGCTCTTTCCACCCCTAATAATATGTTGCATATGTAATACGGCTTTAAACAAGCATTTTTTTTATATAAGTATATTTTTTTCTAAATCTCGGAAACGGCTACAATTATTTTCGTGAAATTTAGTATGCAGGGGGTTTCGGGGGCGATAAAAAGATCTAGCTAGGGTTCATTTTTAAAATGTCGTTTTATCCGTGTTTTCAGGCAATGAGAAACTGCTACAATATACTCTTCCTGACATCTATTGGCGAGTAGCAACACTAAAGCTACTTCAGTAGATGGCGTTGTCCGAGTAAACCTCGGTGATCTGGGTACTTTAACATCTTTTAGTATCTTTGACATCTTTTATCATCTTTCATTTTAAAGTAGTAACGAAACAGTTCTTAAATTAGTCATGTGTACTTGAAAAGTATTTTATTTTCAAGTAAAACTGCTACCAAACTCAGCTCGAACTAACTTTGCAACAATACAATGTGCTAAGTGACAACACATCCTCACTTACTTTATGGTACTTAGTTTGACAACTTATAAAGGAATTACAAAACAACAAATAAACACTTATTTGGCTCCAATGAGCTTCACGCTTGGTTTCCCGTGGGGCGACACGGGCGGTTAGCTCGTTCTCACCCCGCTATTGAGGGTGGTTGGATAAATCAGCCACTGTTGTTACTTTCGCGGACTTTAAACTCATTTGCTGTAAATTGCGAACGCAATTTTTTGAAATTATCTGTCACTTTAATTCTAAGTTAATTCGTAAATTGTTTACGAAGTTGGGGGTATGAAATATTTTAAGTTGTATTAAGATGACTGTATTTTAAAGTAACAGGTTTACTAATTAAATTTTATTACTTTTGCTATTAATATTTTGTATATTGACTGATGTCAATGGTCATCAAACTGAATATACTTTTGCGTTCTAAGATTTCTAATAATTTGTCCGATCATTTTATTAATACTTACAAATACTTACATATTTTAAAGTAACTTAAAAACGTAACTTAACTAAACTTATATTAACTTAACATAAACGCCGCTTAAAAATGAGACTACAGTGACTAAACTATACAATAATTATCCTTGTCATGTTGAAAGTTAGGTGGGATGATAAATTGAGCTATACAACTATGTTCATTAGCGCTGGATGTTCAGCTGTGCAACTCTTGAACCTTTTTTTTGTGGAATGAAGTTTTGTTAGTCAAATATTTTAGACAAAGTAGTACAATATTGTAACACTCCGCACTTAATAAATTCACCTACATCTTTATTACATCTTCTCATACAAAATATGTATCCGTTTATTACAATTTCCACTTATAGTTTAATTGCCAACATTACGCAGTGTGATAAGCGAGTTATAACTTGGTATCAGATAATTAAAGGAATTGCTAGAAAAGGGATGTTAATAGTTTAGACCGTACTTTCATACAAAAAAAAACAGGCAGTTTTCTGGCATAAAGGTTTCAGTGCTTTTCTTCGGACAGACCGATTCCGATTTATTCCAATACAGTGGACCCGCGGTAATCCGACAAACGTTTTGCAGGGCGATGTCGGACTATCGAATTTGTCGGATTATAGAGTACTGCCTACTATACTAGTCTGAGACCCTCTATAGTCCGAAATTTTTTTAATAAGAGTACCTTGTAATCCGACAAATTACGAATTAAAGAATCTATTTGAACTTTTATTAATTGAATTTGTATATACAATTAACAGTGATAAGCGTGTCGGCGCCCCCGGATTAGACAGGGTCCGGATTACCGTGGGTCCACTGTATTCCAATTTTACTTCGGAACCCTAAAAACAGACTCAATGACTCAATACATTGAATAATAAAATATAATCTACCCTAGTCTCATGATACATATTATACCTATTACTAACATACTGAATAACTGGAACTTACGACTAAAACCCGTTTGCACGTTAACCCATTTTCTCTAAATTTTTTAACTCAATTTCAGTCTATTAATTATAACTTTCCACCTATAGGCTTTCGCCAGCAGTGAACTGTGAAATGAAAAGCAGGGATCTTATTCCGACACACTTTTATTTCAGGTTTTCCTATGAAATGTAATTTCAGGGAGGAGGTGATGCTCACAGAATGAGCACCCCGAATGACGACAATTTTCCCTGTCTTATAGCTAGATGCGGGCGTAAGGTTGTGGCGTTGTCTACAATACACATTACATTACATTTCTCTTAGCCAATCACGGCTCGCCATGCCCCCTACTACCTATCTCTCTCTAACATAGAGCGCTGTCTCTCACTGACGGTCTCTGTCTAATACTAATGCTATCTCACATTACTAATTGATTCTATGCTATTCTTACGTTTATTTACTTATCTAAAAGAGGGCAAAAACGCCTTTATTCATAAAAAAACACTTATTCTAGTTACATAGTTATAAAAATTACTCATTTACTTTACAAATTCAAATTACTTAACTAATCATTCTACATATTATTTTCAAAGTTATTTATTATAATTAATCATTTTACATATTTCAAACTTATTCTATATAATTAATTATTTAACATGTTACAAAACTTAAATCTAATCAGCTGGCGATGCCGTCCGCAACATTACCTTTGAATTCGAACCATTCAACCAGCATCGGTATTTAACAAAATATTTAGATGTTTTGAAACCGAGTACAAAATAAACTGAAATCTCAATCCTTTTAAATTTATTTTGAAAATAAACTTACAGGGGCCTGTTCACGGAGAAAATACGGTTATTATTTACTTCAAAGTAACATTACAGACCAGACGTAGACCGACCGTACTAAACATAAATAAGTATTAGATTTCGGTACAAAACCATTTGAAATCCTTGAGAGGGGTAAAGGAAAAGTATGATTTTTAAATTGGTTTGATAAATGAAATAAATAGGTGTTATTTTGGTATCTGGCAAATATTAATAACAAGAAAAAAATGTATAACTTTTCTTTAATTAATCAAAGAGATTTGTTTACATCCGAAATCGTGCCAGTCACGCCAAAGAGGGGCAGAAAAGTACAGAATCTGAGATAATAGGTTTTTACCTATGAAATTGTCAATTTTATAACCAGCATTTTCAGATTTAATTATCTGTGGATTGGCGCGCAATTCGAAATTCAAATAAATTTTATTCGAAAGCCGTGTTATTTTAATTTCAATTTCAGTCATTTGTTTTTAAATAGTGTTTTGTTTTTGTGAAACTGTGATAGTTTTTGGCACCATGGATAAACTGAAAATTTGTACAATTTTCGAATATGTGTTGTTACGTGGAAATACCGCTGCGCAAACAACACAAAACGGACCTAACACTGCTTACATAACCACGGTCCATTATTGGTTCAATCGTTTTAAATCTGGAAATTTTGAGTTGAAGAACGAGTCTCGCGGTCGGCCTGTAACCATTTTCGACAAAGACGAATTGAAGGTGATAGTGGAAGCGGGTCCAACTCAATCTACGGCTAAGCTTGCTGCGGGCTTTGGAGTTTGTGTCAAAACAACATTGAAGCACTTGCGTCAAATCGGAAAGATAAAAACGCTAGATAAATGGGTGCCACACGAACTAAGCGAACAACAGGGAGACCTGCGCGTCGAAGCATACATAGCACTACTGAATCGGCATAGAGACGATGGAATTATAAATTGAATTGTTACCTGCGATGAAAAGTGGATCTTGTACGACAACTCTAAGCGTTCGTGTTAATGGGTGAGCCCGGGTACAGCATATATTGAAAAAAAATGTTCACTTTTGTATTGTTTTTTTATGGAAATAGTCAGCAAACGAGATGACGATCCACCTGATAGTAAGTGGCTATCGTTGCCAATGGGCATTAGCAACACCAAAGGCATCACTGATGCATTGCCGGCCAAGAAAGACGGAAGAAAAAAAAACGAGAAAAGAAAAAGAAAGAAAGGACTGACTCTCAAGCCCCCAGCGGAACTGTAAACGGGTAACACGATAACATCCATCTTCATCCTCTCAGAAAGGGGCTTTGAGTGAGTACCTACATGGCATTGCCATACTACAGAAAGCAGATGTAACTCCTTGGAGACCGTTATTATGACAAATGCACGAGGTTCTTCTTGGGCAAAGAAGTAATAATTAATATCAGTCTAATAACATTTAACAATGTTGGGGATACCTACACGTACTTGTCCGGTTTTTATTATCTTTAATTAATACCCGTGTGCTATTAAACTTAAAAAATAATGTGCCTAATGCATTTTTTTGAGGTCTAAAACCATCTTCGCATTGCCTTTGAATTTGGGACACATCGGTTGGATGGTTTCAAATTCTATAACGTACTGCATATTATGTTAAAGATTTCATATTTTAAGCTATTTTATTTACTGCTTTGTAACTAATTTCACAACTTCCACTTAAGTAGAAGAAGCATCACTCAACCGTTCAGAGTATCTAGGCTATTATCGATTGCGACTAAGAATACTTCACCCGACCCTATCGAAGAAACATTTTTACACTTCGATCACATTGTTTATTCCGGTATAAAATTTCAGGGCTATTTTATCAGCGTCTCTAACCTTTTATGTCCGCATCGCTGGACTTTAGATAAAAATTATACTTTTGTATTTAAAATAAGCGTTCAGGGAGACGCTTACAATCATCTACTGCGGTCACCAACACTCAAGCGTGGTGACTATTGGCCAAGCCCTATAGTGTTAGCCAAAAATAAGCCTTAGCAGCTCCACGGCAGCTCCGCTATTCCTGACTACGGTGGCGGTCATGGTAACGGTAGGGCAGGGAGTTCTAAGAATTCCTCCACAACACCAGGACACTGAGGACCGACGACAAGGTGAAAGAGCTAGAACAAGAGATACACAAGTTAAACTGGAGTATTGTGGGTTTATCTGAATTCCGAAGACAGCAGGAAGACACGATAATACTCTAATCCGGGAACTTGTTCTATGGCCTACGTCGAGCAGTGGACTTCCAAAGGCTGATGGTTGGAATCTTAATATTTTAAGATTCCTTGTCCCTATTGAGTGAGACAACTTCGTACCTACGAAGGTGAAAAAAAGCTTAAACCTCTAAGCTTTAAGTTTTAAGTATATTTTATGCCATATATAATAATATCTTCTAATTACTCCGTCCTCTTAATTGAAGAATCAAATATAATAAGGAACTAAGTGCAGAAACAGTATTTTTTTTATATTTTGCATTTGTTTCAGCAACACGAAAAATCGCGATGGAATTTAAAATACATTATGATTTGAACCCAACAATAATATTGCAGTACAACGTTACAGCAATACATTTTTATTCAAATCATTAAATTATGTCAGTATTTTATCAATATTCACATATAAATAATGTAACTGTTCTTCGTCCACGATGCATGCCGTGGTAACCTATAATTAAGGCAACATTTAATCCTTAAAATATTTGTCTCTTGTATTTTTGTATACCTAATGTGTGTCTTGTTGGTTATCCATAAATAAATAAATAAACTGAAATAGTTATATTATATAATATTATCTAATGCATTATTCCTAGAACTGCGTGTAACTGGATGCACAGTGCACCATACTGAAATAAGAGTATACCTACCAATACCTACCTATTATATCTGTAAGGAGTTGAATTATTCAAAACAAAGACCACCGCTTTAAATATTGTATTGTTTACTGACTTATACAGCCATAGAGCAAAAAATATTTAGGAAGTAAATTTGGATGCAATAATATGTTACGTGAAGTATTATAATTTTTCGCTTAGACAGACGACATAATTTATTTATTCATCTTACACTGTACTAACTTTTTGGATTTCTTTATTTTTAAACCAATTATAAATGAAACAAATACTTAATGTCGTATATGGCTTACAACATAACATCCACAATAGCCTCCACTCGTAGTTACTCAAAACATGAAAAATATTTTAAACGAAAATTTTACCCTCAACGTAAAACCGGATATTAAACCATTTTCAATTTATTATTTATTCGGAACTCCGCTTATCTCTGGAAATAGAATCTATTGGTTGTTTATAAGGAAACATTTTCATATTATATATAATAAATTTTCGTTCCTAGCGGTATCAAGACTTATAATAATATTATAATAGTACATTTTGCCTGCGATTTTATACGCGTGTAGTGTTTAAATTAATATCTTGGCTAAACCTAACAAAAATGAATAAAGTACACGTACAAAAATAGTCACGTACAAAAATATACAATTGTAGAAGATAAGAAGAAATATCGAGAACCGGGGGTATAAAAGGAAGAGCAGACCACCTCCGCGTTCAGTTCATATTCAGCCGTTGTCTGAGACGTTACTCTGCCATTTTTGTTGTCGAATCGCTGCTAATTTTTTGTTAAATCATTCATGTTGTAATTAATTAAATTCTGATTGTGTAAAATTGTTTCTTTTTGATAAATTCATTAAAATTAAATTTTAGGTTATAAAAATTTGTTTTTAAAAAAATAATTTCCTGATTAATATCCAAGATCAGAAGTGGGATAGGATCTACGTGGACTACGTGATTCTATCTTACAGAACCTTGGTTTTGTTTATTTGTTTAAATAAGCGAACAAAAATGGCAGATCGCGAGTGTCGGCGAAGTCGCCACAGTGATCGTGAACAACGTAGAAGTCGCTATCGTAGTCGTACGCCCGAGAACGCGATGGGCCGCGCAATGGAAGCGATATTGGCGAGGCTCTCAGCATTAGAAGAGCGGTCTGCGCGACCACACCGATCGCGTGAGCGACACACAGCAACGTCGCGGTCGCGGCATAGTTCTCGTCGAACGTCGCCGAGATCTACGCGCCAGGCCGTGTCGCCGTCCCGGAGCCGGGCAGACCCGATGCCTGTATCGACACGAGCAACGTCACCATCAGCCCAGCGTGCTGCGCAGCCACCGGAGCCGGCGCCGCGCTGTGAGCTGCCCGCCGCTGTCACGTCACCTCGGTCGCCGCGAAGCGAGTCAACCGGGCACGCGGTGGAGGCTGATTTGGAGGTTATGGCAAGTGAAGGTCATGCGCCGCCGACTGGCGCACCGTCCACAGTAACCGACCGCATAGTCGATGCTATCCGCTCAATTAGTAATCCGGTGAGATCAAATCAGTTTTATATTTCTAATTTCGACCCTAATTTGCATAGCATTGATGATTGGTGTTCGGAAGTAGATCGCGCCAAGGTATTAAATAATTGGAGTGATCACGAATGCCTTTCGCGAATTGGTAACTGCTTGAAGGGAGACGCTCGCTCTTGGTTAAATGAGTGGGTGACCAGTGATCGTACGTGGAGCAATTTTAAAAATGAATTTAAACCTTTGTGTCCGAAAAGTGTAGATGTAGCGAATATTTTATTTGATGTTATGAATACGAACTCCGATAACTATTCCACGTACGCAGACTATGCCCGCCGTTCGTTGCTTCGTTTACGTATTGTGCGTGGACTTAGTGATGAATTAATTTCGGCGATTGTGATACGAGGCATCACTGACCCACAAATAAGAGCGTCCGCCACCAATGCCAAGCTTATGCCTAATGATCTGGTCGAATTTTTATCAATTTATATCAAGTCAAATAATCTCAAAACTAATCAATCAAATATTTTACCAAAAGTTTCGTTAAAAAATAAATCTGATTCCAGTACGTCCATTGCCAGAAAGCGTAGGTTTCAAGACGGTAAGTGCTTTTCATGTGGTCTCCCGGGTCACGTGCAGGCTTTTTGTAAAAAGTCTAAGATAGAAACGGGAGAGAGTTCGTCGGTAAGCACCAATGTCAATACAAAACCTGTATTTACACCATCAAAAACTGAACCTTGTTCATTTTGTAAGAAGCCCGGACACAAAGTTGAGTCATGCTTTGCAAAACAAAAATCCGAGTCGCGTAACAAAAACAACGTCAACTTTTGTCGCGAAAACAAAACTACCCGCAGTGATGTTGTTGTGGCTGTTATTCAGGGAGTGCCGGTAGACGTACTGATAGACAGTGGGTCGACTATTTCGCTCATTTCATCATCGTTATTAAGGCATTTTCATTGTTCACATAAACCATCGTTTCGTATTTTGAAAGGATTGGGAAACCAAGAGTTTGAAAGTACTTCATTTATAACATTGCCAATTGAATTTGAAAGCATAACATTAGAGGTCGATTTACATGTAGTGGGGTCTGAATACATGAATACACCTGTAATTTTAGGTACGGACGTCCTTAATAGGGAAGGTGTCCGATATATTCGTACTCGCGATTTTCAATTAATAACGAGGGAGACGGCCGATCCCAACATGGTAATGACTGTTCGTTCTGATGAATCAATTCCAATTAACACTATTCTTATAGATTGTCAGCTACAAAAACTTTTAAAAATTATTCATGAGTTCTCTGATTACCTGATAACCGGTACTGCCACATCAACCGTCAATACAGGCAGTATGGTTATCAAACTTAATAGTAATACTCCTGTGAACTATCGACCATATCGACTCTCTTACGCCGAAACACTTCGGGTTCGCGAGATTATTAAGGATCTTTTAGAGAAGGGGATAATACAGGAATCCGATTCAGATTACGCGAGCCCCATTCTCCTTGTTAAGAAGAAGGACGGATCGGACAGGATGTGTGTCGATTATCGGAAGCTGAACGAAATTACCGTGAAGGATCGATTTCCGCTTCCGAGAATTGACGATCACATAGACCGCTTGGGGCGAAATAAATACTTCACCAGCTTGGACATGGCAACAGGGTTTCACCAGATCCCAGTCGAGGCGGAATCGGTTCATCTTACAGCATTCGTAACCCCTGAAGGGCAATACGAGTATTTAAAAATGCCCTATGGACTAGCCAATGCTCCCGTAGTATACCAACGAATTATTTCTAAGACCCTACGTAAGTTCATTGAATCTGGTGAAATCCTGGTGTACATCGACGATGTCTTGATACTAAGTAAGACAATTGACCGCGGATTTGAATTATTGCGTGGGGTTCTCACGGTTTTGACTACGGCTGGATTTTCTATAAATCTGCGAAAATGCTCATTTTTGTGCACGGAAATAGAGTACCTTGGTAGACATATAAGTCAAGGTCAGGTTCGACCGAGCCAAGATAAAATAAAAGCCCTAGTTGAATCCGCTGAACCTAAGAACGTAAGACAGGTCCGACAGTTCATGGGCCTGGCCAGCTATTTTCGTAGATACATACCTGGCTTCGCTCAGAAGACCGCTTGCATAGCCGCATTGACCAGGAAGGGTTTAGAATTCCACTGGGGAGAGGAACAACAGGCTGCCCGAAAATTTATTCTCGAGTGCTTAACATCAGAGCCTGTTCTTGCGATATATGATCCTTCCTTGCCCAGTGAGGTTCATACAGACGCAAGTTCTATTGGGTATGGGGCCATACTTATGCAGGTGCACGAGGGTAACCGAAAGCGAGTGGTTGCTTACTTCTCGAAACTCACACAGGGTGCGGAAAGTAAGTATCACTCTTACGAGCTCGAAACCCTCGCTGTGGTTAAAGCGTTGCAACATTTTAGACATTACCTGGTAGGTATACGTTTCACCGTGGTTACTGACTGCAACGCATTGAAGCTCACCCAACGTAAGAAAGATCTGTTGCCTAGGGTGGCCCGGTGGTGGGTATACCTCCAGGATTTCGATTTTGGTTTGGACTATCGAAAGGGTGCGCTTTTAGCGCACGCCGACTATCTGAGTCGGAACCCAGTATCCGTTTGTACCGCAAGAAAGCCGTTGAATTGGGCGCAAACAGCGCAAGCTTCTGACGAAGAAACACGCTCTCTCATACAAAAGTTGGCTGATGGACAGTTAGATTCAACCCGCTACACCGTGAAAAACGATATCCTTTATGTCAAATATACACCTACTGGTGAACCTCCCCGCTCCCTTTGTTTTATACCTAAAGGTCATCGGCTCAGCCTCCTTCGCATCTTTCACGATGAACATGAACACCCAGGGGTTGAGAAAACTTTTGATTTAATTACTAAGCACTTTTGGTTTCCTGGATTACGAGGGTTTGTCCAAAAATATATTTTGCACTGCCTAGTGTGTCTTTCCCATAAAAAAGTAGCGCGTGCCCCACTTCAACCCATTCATTCTTGGGAAAAACCCGATAAACCCTTTGAGACTGTCCATATGGATACTTTAGGGCCTTTACCTGCGTCTGATGGTTTCCGCCACATCTTGATAGTTGTTGATGCTTTCAGTAAATTTTGCCTTCTTTACCCAATGTATCGTCAGGATGCCCCTGAATTAAAACGTCACGTCACCAATACTTTTTCTCTATTCGGAGCTCCTAAATTAATTGTCGGTGACAGGGGTCGCATGTTTCAATGTGCAGAGTTCCTGAACTGGGTAAAAGACATGGGTTGTGATGTACATCTCATAACACCTGAGATGCACCAGTCTAACGGACAGGTGGAGCGCTATTGCCGAACGGTGCTCAATATGATTAGGGTCGAAAGCAACTATCGACAGCAAGAATGGTCCAGAGTTTTGTGGAAGATCCAACTGGTGCTGAATATAACCAAACACAAGACGACTCAATATTCTGCTCTAAACCTACTTGTTGGCATGGACGCAGCAACTCCACTTATTCGCAGCCTAATCCGTGATGTAGCCCTTGAAGGCTCCAGTCCAAACAGGGAGTCCTTACGTGAGATGAATAGACAACGGGCGTCGGAAAGGCTTAGACAGAATCAGCAAAGGCAAGATTCTTACGTTAACCAAAAGAGGAAGCCTCCTCGTACTTTTGAGCTAAACTCTCTGGTTTTTGTCAGAAAACAAGCACAATCAACTGGCAAATTGGACTCCGGCATGCGTGGTCCTTATCGCGTGATGAAGACACTGCCACATGGGCGGTACGAGTTGCGTCTCCTGGCTGGCTCTTACGGCAAATCGACGCAAGCTGCGGCGGAATACATCATTCCGTGGCGAGGAGAGTGGACCCCTGAAGTCTGCGCCGCTTATTTCTCTGGTGAGTTGTTGTGCAATTGTTGAGATACTGCAGGTTTCTTCAGTTGCACAACGTTGTGGGTATGCCTCACGTCGTGCCTCTACCCTGGAGTCGTTGAGGGTATGCCTCACGTCGTGCCTCTACCCTGGAGTTGTTGAGGGCATGCTTCACGCTGTGAATCTGTCCTGTCAGTGGTAAGACACGCTTCACGTCGTGCCTCTATCTTACCATGTACCAAGCTATGCTTCACGTCGTGCCTCTAGCTTGGCCCGGTGTTGCTAAGCTACGCTTCACTGTGTACTTAGTAACATGTTGCATGATTTTGAAATACGTACTGCTTAGCGCGCCTAATTCATTTTTCTTTTGGGAGCTCCCGTGTTTTAAATTTGTTTTGTGTGTGTTTCTTCTTGTATACTTACAGACGAAGAGGCCGAAGGTCATGGGGAGTCTACTCAAGTCACTGCTGAGCTGCCAAATGAGCAGCAGCCGTATGAAGAGCCAACGCCAGAGCAACCCACGACCAGCAAGTCACAAGCACCACACACCGAGACTCCATCGAGGCCTGCTGAGCTTCGAGACCAGAATGCAGCCGGGAGTCAATCAGAGCAAGGCAGCTCCATGCCATACTTGGAAACTGATCTCCAATGTTGAGGAGTCCGAGGACGGCCTCACGTCAGGAAAGGCCGTGTAGAAGATAAGAAGAAATATCGAGAACCGGGGGTATAAAAGGAAGAGCAGACCACCTCCGCGTTCAGTTCATATTCAGCCGTTGTCTGAGACGTTACTCTGCCATTTTTGTTGTCGAATCGCTGCTAATTTTTTGTTAAATCATTCATGTTGTAATTAATTAAATTCTGATTGTGTAAAATTGTTTCTTTTTGATAAATTCATTAAAATTAAATTTTAGGTTATAAAAATTTGTTTTTAAAAAAATAATTTCCTGATTAATATCCAAGACAATTGTATACTATCGAAACTTAACATTACTGTTAGAATAATATACAAACAAATATTATAGGATATAACTATATTCTCGCAGATACTTGCAGATAATATCATTTATAACATCGCAGTTCTGAAATATTTCAGAATGTACACATTTGAATTTATGTTACGATGCGCAATAATATTTGCATCCAATATCAGTTGCATCGATGTACTTGAGCAGTTCCGCATTTGTAAATAAATTTTATTGCATCTTCTATCATGATAGAGGCTACAACACTTAGAGAAATTGCCACTATCTTAAAACGTAATATTTTTATGGCCGCTTGAGTTTTATTAATACAATGTATAGATGAGTAGTTTCACTCATAAGTACATTATTAGATATACACAATGTATATAATATTATACATTATGTATATCTTTGTATTATACTTATATACTGAAATATAATTTATTTGTAAACCAATATAAAAATAATATTCAGTAATATAAAATTTGTCTATGCGTTTGTTTCTGATAATTTAACAAACGACTTATAAGATTTGAATGCATTTTTCACTGACACTTATAGTAAGGTGGTGTAACATTTATGTGGACTGCTAAAAGAGGCAGGATCCAAAATCACAACTGAGTTCATAGTAAGCATCGTGAGGCTTGAAATCTAAATCTTATTTACCACGCGACACAGCGGGTCCTATTGCAATAATGTGAGGATGTAAGAATGCGAGTAAGTGAGCGTATATTTATTTACTGCAATCAATATAGCAAGACAGACGCAATTTGTAACGGTCAATCGAGCCTCGAGTCAGCATTAAAGTTAATTAGAAGACTATCTACGCTTCAAAAATTTATTTTCTCCTACAATATTTCGAGAAAGATACTCAAGAACCCGTCGACTGAAATATACTTGAGTCGTTAGTATTTTCTTGGGCTTTACTATTCTTTTTAATTGTAAAAGTGATGGCCGAGGTTCCTTTTTATGAAGGGTACTTAAAGTGTAAGTTATGTACTACGATTTTAGATGACTACGTATTTCGTGTTTAATATGCCAATGGGAAATGGATTCGCCTTGCATTTGAAGGTTGTTCAAAATCATTGGAGCAATATCTAGCCATATAATTTCTAATAAAATATACCTTCTTTTTCAAAATGTTCTTTTGCAACTCTTTTTTCTTTTTTTTCTTTCTTGCTTTCCTTTCTCTTTTTTTACACGAGCTACAGGCTATCATGAATCCTAAAACATCGATAACTTATAAAATTTTTGTTAAAGCTTTAGATTGCAGCTATTTATAAAAAAGAATATTACCAGTGCAGTTTATCGAGCGGAAATACTAAACGTTGTAATAAAAGAATGTCCATAACTAGCAATTTTACTAACAGCAACTCAACTAACTATTATTGGCACTAAACTTTGCTTTTATGGTGTGTAATAATGATGAATGGTTTAATATGGATCATTAAATGGACCATATTCTAAGTTTATCCCATTTTAATCGCCATTTAATTGATATGGTAGTCATTTACTTCCGTTTTTATTGATATTAGAGACCCGCTCTGCGGTCAAAATTTGACCGTAATTCAATGTGTCGTGGGTTATTACACAAACATTGATATTTGTAATCTCATACTCCTAAATTCATGCATTATTCTTTAAAGGAGATACAAAGTTCTTTCCTTTAAGTATTAAGTACCCGGATGACCGAGCTTAGCTCGGTTTAGAATTGCTTAACAACGCCATCTGCTTTAGCTTTAGTGTAGCTTCTCGCCAATACATGTCAGGAAGAGTCTTATGTAGCCGTTTTTCATTGCCTGAAAACACGGATAAAACGACATTTTTTAAAAATGAATCCTAGCTAGATCGATTTATTGCCCCCGAAACCCCCTGCATACTAAATTTCATGAAAATCGTTGGAGCCGATTCCGAGATTCAGAAAAAATATATATATACAAGAATTGCTCGTTCAAAGGTATTACATTTATTAAAGTAGCACGCTGATACTTTAGATTATCTTTTTTCATTTAAGATTTAGACTTAGGCTTTTCGCGTAGGTAGTGGTTAAAAATTGGAGCTTAATCATTATTAATTTGAGGAAATTGTCTCGTCTTTGTGTGTTGTCCATGGCACCCACCCACTTATAATGCTAACAGGACTTACTGACTGACAACAGTCCCTTCTAAAATCCTATAGGAATTTTGTCACAGATGTCCGTGCGCGGTAGGGGATGTTGGCATTGTAAGCTCATAATCCTTTTGACACAAAAACCATTAAAACCTATATTTAATAAAACAAATGAAACAGGGAATTCACAATAGGGATGTTGAGACTAACTGTAAATTAATATAAATAAATATTATTCTTTTGTCGTAATCAAGCCCAATAAATTAAATATAATTAATTTAAAATGCTAAAAATAGTACTCACTGTCACGTCACCTCAAACGCCATTTTGAGCTTATGACGTCATTGCTCGTATTTTTTATGGAAGTTCAACAAACTTCAGTAGACCGATAGTACTGAATATAGTTTAGTGACGTCACGTGACATTTTTAGTGGGGAATTTGATAATGATTTTTATTTATCAATTTTTGTTTTTAAATTGAAGATTTTATTTTTATAATATTTTTTTCGTGAATATTAAGGTTCTGTCTATGAAATAAAATTGAATCCTAAAATTAGTCAACATCCCAATTCACTTCATAAGCAATGTTTTGGTGGTGGTATCTTAGCATCACTCGAAGCGAAGCAAAATCTTAACCTGCTTTAGAATGTCCAAGCATTTTATTAATTACCACTATCGGACAAACATTCACACAACGATAAAACTCGTTGGCGACCGAGTCGTAAAGCCTTATAAAATATTGGTGGCAGCCTGACCAATTAACTTACCAACATTCAGTTATTTACTGTCGGTACTAAGAAGTAAGAAGCATTTATGTTCCCAACGGATTGATGGATGAAAGACGAACAATGAATCCGTGTTGCCAAGTAAGCCACTTTTTGGCTAGATCTGGCTACATATTTAGCCACAATTTTAGCAACTCGTGACTTGACAAGCTAATAATTACTTGTTATTAGCTAATAATTACTTGTTAAGTCACGAGTTGCTAAAATTGTGGCTAAATATGTAGCCAGATCTAGCCAAAAAGTGGCTAACTTGGCAACACTGCAATGAATGCCAATAGGGTATTGAGATTATGGATTTAGGGTACTAAGCCTACAGGGATTGTATCCTAATTATAATCCTATAAGCATTATGAAGAATATTTTGCAATAAAAAATTCCGTTGAGGAGTTTCTAGTAGGTACACCATCATGCTGCCTCAGTGCCAGTGTGAAGCCAACCCAAGTGTCGGATGTTTTCATACCACCCGAAGGCCTCAGCTTAGACATGTCGTCATCTCACGGTAACAATCAGGACGGCAATCAGAAGCACGGAAGAGCTCAAAAATTTTTTGCCACTAGCGGTCACCTATCCGACTACTGACCACGCCCGCTGTTGCTTCTCTCATTCGATTTTGGATTGACAAATGCCCCGGGTTATAAGCGCTTTATTTATTACCCTTACTATCTTTAAAATATTAAAATTTAATATTTATAGCAAATTTTTCGATACGTTGAAAGACTTGAAAGCAATACCAGATTTAGATACTTCATAATATTATAACTTATAACCTTGTTTGAAGCTATTTATAAAATTGAACTACATATTAGCCACAAAAGTAACAAAGTAGCATTTGTCACAAAGTAGGTACTTACATCAAAGATTTAATGAAACCGCGTTAGCAAATAAAGAAATTGAAGCTGACAATATCTCATATTTCCATAAAACTTGTAACTTTATTTGTTTTAGTTAGTATGTCATTTGTTTAACCGCTTTTGATTTAGTTCCTAATATTGACTTAGTATCTGACATTAGACATCTGACTCAGTATTTACTAATTTATTAATGCCCCATTCATATCAAAGTCACTTAACTCACTTTTTCAATATTCTATCTATCCATAACCCTACAGTCTATCTAGCAACACTAGAAATTTCAATAAGTCATATGGCTCATATCACATCTTGGTCATGAATTTGTCACAACATTTATTTATTAACATGACGGGACCATTTCGGTAGCAGACGTACTTAAACAAAAAGCACAATACATCTACACAATAGAATAGAATAAGCACCAAATTGCGTGCAATATTTCTCTGCATTACTCAAAATACTGCTCAAGATAAGTGAAGCCATAAAACGTATGAGCACTGATGTCTTATATAAATTATCTTGAATACAACCGTAAATCCACACAAAGTTACGAACTGACGATGGAGAGGATAAAATGGAAACAGTCTGACGAATCGCAACGTGCCAGTAAAGATCGGGGCTTTGTCTGCTAACAAAGGAATATAAATACTCCTCTAAACCGTATACCCAGGTTTTAGGAATATACCTGTATACATTTATCATTGCAACTAAATAAATCTTTTGTCTCTATCTATTATCTGTCCCCATTTATCAATCTTCTTAACTGAATCCGTCTATTCTACTCATACTAATATAACACATGAAAATAAGTGAGGATGTATAAATATTTGTAACTTTTTCACGCAAAAACTACTGATCAGATTTTCATGAAATTTAACACACAGGTAGACCATGATATGGAATAATATCGTCCCAGAAAACTCAAGCAAAGCCCGCTTTAATAATAGGTAAACGTATTATACCGCCTAAATTAAATTTTATAGCCTATATTATTTTTTATAAATATGTTTTTCATAATTTAAAAAAATTCAAGATAGTAAGTAACGGCTAGGTAAAATGTGTAGTATCTACATTGAAGTTAATATTTTGTTTTCTTATTGATGATAAGTAATACCATTATCTTTTTTCTTTTTTTGTCGTGCAATTGTGACAGGTTCTTATCACGCATAAAGGCTTTTTTTCAGTTTTTTACTAAACAATTTTGGTATGCAGCCGCAATGAGCACAGGGGAGTGACAGGCGAGTGACAGAATGAAATAAAGCCGGCCGGCTGCAATTCATTCCCCCGAATTCGATGTTCGCGGTGTCTGTTCTATACGCTAGTATAGTAGTAATCTATGATAATAAAATTTAATTTTAACAACCACCAACTAGACAAGCAGAAAAAAGAATTTATAATGAATCGACAAAAGTAAGAGTAACAGTCTGACGTGTTTCATCATTGTCAATCTAAAGCCTTGTATTCTGTCATTAGGTGATTTACCAGTAGACATACAAAACTAATTCCAGTTTTGCTCGCCCTTGAACTGTTACTATTTTGTGAAGGCTGATATCATGTTGATAGATACATTTCAAATAAATATTTAAAAACGGACACAACAAAAATATTTGTACCTAATTTGTATATCTCTCTCATATTAATACAACTAAAAAGTATTTTTTTTCGTTTCGATAACCAATAAAACATTACAGTTGGCCACTGGCCGCAGAATACTGTAGCCACTTTAAGGCATTTTCATAAATTGTATGATTTACTTGTCTATCTATTTCATTCTGCTAAGTACCTAGTTGTAGTAGTGTTGTGATTTTATTTAACGACTGATATTAGAATACCTGGTGTTCTGTGTAACTTCAAGACGTTCACACATCGTTGTTTGGGAACAATGTAAGCGTCATAACTCGCCGTAATTTTCTATCAGTCTATAAAATTACTATGTTAGGGTAAACATACCGCATCTTCAGTGGAAAAAAGGCATAGGTATGTTGAAAATTGCAGTTTTACAGGACAGCAAAAAAACTGTTAAAATATCAGCAAGTAGTCATAGGAATTTACATTACGATTTCTTGCACAAAACCATCAAATTTTATGATAAAAAATTGAAAAAATTTAGCATATGCAACTTCTGTCCCTCTTTCCAATCATATTAATAACTAAAATTCAACGTAAGACAACTTATGTTTTTTTTCCACGGAGGGTGCGATACATTGTTTCTGCATTTTGATGTAAGTAACAGTACAAAAGAAAATATACTTGTTTCCGAAAGACAAGTCCATACCATACTTATTCGAGCTATCAGGCTTCTACATGAGTGGTTTCACGATCCCAAAACACCCCTTGGCCAGATATTTATATGTGTTACAATCAACACTTTTTCCTGTCTAACGCAATTCTGTTTAAGCAGATATAGACGCTATGGATATAGAAGTTATTTTAATCTTTTTTTTATGGAAATAGCGAACGAGCCGACGATCCATCTGATGGTAAGTGGCTATCGCCGCCCATGAACATCAGCAACACCAAAGGCATCACTGATGCGTTGCAGGCCAAGAAAGAAAAAAGAAAAAGAAAGAAAGAACTGGCTCTCAAGCCCCCAGCCGGAACACGAGGAGTCGTTTGGCGGCTGACTCATGCTCGAGGGTGGTAGCTATCCAGGCGAACCCCTGGAGAAATAATAATAGTAATAATGGTATTAAGTAACAATTAAAATCAATACTACCAGTATAATCCCTCCTAGGGCCCTACCACCAGCGGGCCGGATTTAGTCGCCTCTTACGACACCCATCCGGCGTGGGATTGGAGTTAGTATTCTAAGCCGCCCCAATACGGCTAAAAATCTTTATTAATAGACATCTAAAATAATAGAATTTACGCAGTTCCTGATAAAAATAATTAGCAATTATTTCGGATGCTGATTCTTATAAGGCATAGATTTTACAAAGCGAGTAATATTTGATAGTTTAATTTTTAAATGCAGATTAAACCCAATTTTTTAAGAATAAAATTGAATAAATTTTATTAAAATCTAAATTGCATAACAAACATACTGACAGTTCTTCATTAACCAAAAAACCCGCTGTATCAGTCAATTACAGTAAACGAACTTAGCTTGTGTTTATAGAACACTTTTATAACAATAGAGATAATGGCTCTCTGTAATCCTAGGCGACTGTTTTATGCCTTCACACCACGCTTCACTTTCTTACCTAAGTAGTCTAATGATTGATCGAGTCGCGTCAGTCTTCTGAGCTTAAGTCAATAAATATTAAATAATGCTTTGTGCCGATAAGTGCCTTCTACAAGGTCATAAGTACTTCACAATATGAAAACATCTACTTAATAATATCACCAAAAAATAGAAGATGAGCAAACGTATAAAACTTAAAATATAGAATGCCTATAGAATTAACACCTTTACAGCGGCATCAGGTTGAAACAACCACATAGTAGACTTTGCGTTGGGACGGGGCGTAAAAACTGTGACTTCCCGTTCGTGCGGGTTGAATATCTTAGGATTTAAACAGGTGTAAAAGAAATTAATAAAATTATGAATATTTGGAATTGTTACAACTACTTAGTCCTATTTATTTTAAGAAAAAAAGTCCATCGATACGATTCAACCCTAGGTATGCCGATTACACGGTATTTTTTTACGTTGGGTGCTGATATCGGGTTGTTTCGATCCAATACCCGATAAACCGATACCCGCACTCAAAGTTGGGTAATTTTTCTAATTAGGGTATCTAGTTTTGTGTAGACGTAAACTTGCTTTATTTTTTGTCACACATGAATAAACAAAATGAAGCGATCACAGAACAATTGATTGAATCAATTATGGAAAATTTCTTTCAACAGTCATTAAAGGAACATAAGACACATTTTTAGTACGAAAAAAAATGTATTGAATTTGCAAAATATTGCGTACATCTTGGGATACTAAAAAGTGGTTAGTAAAGTTAAATAAGTACCTAAACACATTTTGTGAGTTAGTGATATTGAGGCGGTACAATACAATACAATACAATACAATACAATATTCTTTATTGTGCACACTAGAAGTACATAAAATATTACAATTTTAGTATTATTAGACACAATAGGCGGTCTTATCGCTGTAATAGCGATTTCTACCAGACAACCTAAGGGTAGAGGACACAGACGTTCAAGAAATGCGTAGGTAGAGGTGCAAACAGTAAAAAGTTTACGAATTAATATTTAAAACAAAAGATTAAACAAACTATGTAGATAAGAAGGTACATAAATAAAACATATACATATATGCTAATTAAGATATATACAAATAAATACAATATATATATATATAAGTATATATAATATAGCATATATACACATATATATATATATAATTATAATAGCAATATATAATATAGAACTACATAATATACAAGTCAAGTAAAACCAGACAAGCGGTACCAAACAGATGAAAAAACAAACGGTGAAAAGATGTGCGCTGTGCTACTGCTGCCGTGTGCATCGCATGCCACTGTCCTCGTTTTACGCTTTATGTATTATAATTAATTTTGCTTGTTTGTTTGGCACCTTCTCAAAATTATTTACTTACTCTTAATTTAGGAACTCAATTTTTAATACTAAATGGTTTATTTTATTTTAAGCTTTTCAGTTTAAGTTTTTGTTCAAAAGTAATTATTTATAACACGTGATCTCACAAACCTTAATCAAGAATCATTGTGAGAGTAACAAGTAAGTTTCAAAATTAACAAAGTTTCAAGCCGCGATATAATATGTAAGTTATTACACTGTCTTTTGAAACCGTCAAAGGAACTTACAGTATTATGAAATTGAATCTGCTTTCTACTTTAAAATTGTGAGGTTAAATGTAGCCTTTTTCTTAGTTCCTTAGCTCAAGTAAATTAATGTACCTCCACTTCCTCTACGAATATCATTCTCGAAGAAACTTTATAATACACAGCGCAGTGACCTGCAGCTAATAGAATTGCAGCTAATAGAAATATCGTAATCAGTCGAAAATACTTTTATCATGCACCTAAATATATATTATAGTACACTGTATTTGTTACATATGAGGTAAGTACCCTAACAGACTCACAGACCAACTGCTTTTCATAAATAACTCGACATTTTCTCACTTGGTCCTTTGTAAATTTATTTTCAAAGTTCAGCAAATATTCCTGCCAAATTACGATCTACTGCTAGGCTATAATTATGTTTATTAAAGTTCTCATAACTTTATAAAAAAGTATTACAAACGCGGGTAAAGTCTATGTGAACTTTTATCAGTTTTTAAGAAATAGTTTGTTTCTCCTTTTCGCATTTTTATTCTGTTACGGTTCGTTTTAAGCCTTTTGATATAAATACCTGGCTTAAAGATCAGCTTTTACGTTTGTGAATAACTGACTTTGCAAATAGTTATCTCTTTTGAAAAATGATGGTACAAAACAAACGGCGAGCTTAATGCTAAGAATAATCTCTACCAGCCAGGTTTGGTCAAAGTAGAAATCACCGATGGTGGTATTAAGTTGTATATTGTATAATATAGTATATGTTATGTAGAAATAGGTAGCATTTATTATTCTTATCAGAGATTCCCAGACTTTTTTTCTCTTAGACTGCAGCTATATTTCTACCATATTTCCAAAACTCAACAAAAATGTAAAGATTAGATGTAACTATGAAAATTTGCGTTGTGACTGAGTTTAGATTAAATAGAAATTAACAGTTTTCTAAAAAAAGTGAGAATTGATTAGTTAATTAATTAATTGATTTTTGTCACTCCAACGCAGAACCCCGTGGACCCCTGGAGGTCCACCTGAACCACTTTGGGAACTAAGGATTTTTATTGTGAAAATAGTTGACTCCGGTTATGCTATTGAAAAACAATATTGTTAACTTAAATCTAATTATTTTCAATCTTTTTTCTCACTCCTTTACAAAACGTTATCTTCGTATACGCGATTTGTAAATTGTAATTTTTTCTCCGTTACAAACCTCCAAATGGGGTCCCAAGTACATAATTATATGGCAAAGTTAAAAAGTCAACATCTACTTGACATTCATTGAGCAACTTGCAGGATTTTATTTTTGTATATTTCAACCGCCAGCAGTATAAAATCTCGGAATATTTTGCACCCAAAATTCTTCATTTAAAAAATTCTTAGAGTGGTCACTTGTACTTTGTAAAATTTTATATTTTCCAAACTTTTCATTATATTTTCGACTACAAAAATATGTTTGCGAATTCAGTTCTTTCTCCGACATATTCCTACATCCAGAAAACATTTAAACATCTTAATTTTCTGACCGATTCGATCGATTTCTGAACGATATTACTATGTGAGGATAATTGTCTTCGTAATATCGTTCCAAGAGTCATCACATTCGACACATATAATCATTGTCATCTATTGAAATAATTTTAGTTGGTAAAAATAGGTCTGCCAAATCCAGAACAGTTTGACGTAGGAAAGAAATCAAGCGACATTCACATGTTGTAACCTGAAACGTTTTCAGTTGACCCTCCGGCGAGTTATTTGCGAAGTTCAACAAACAGACCCAGCATACATACCCTACAAGCATTTAGGTAAATATAGGACCGAGACATTTTATTAAATCATTCGCATAATAACTTACTTACTAAACCTTAAGGATACGCTGTGGTAAGTCAGGAACAATGGAAGTAGCAGCTATGCCAATTAGGTCCGTCCAAAACACTCTAAATTTCCACTGCGAACCCACCATACCCCTGGCCATACCCTTGGTGGTAGGGTGGGACTCAACCCTACCACCATAGAGATGTGACCTAGGGTACTTATAGTACTTTATACCTAGTATTCCTATACTACTTAGTGAGAAATTTGGAATAAAACGTATATAAAACACTTTCCCAATAAATACTATTATATCCTACTAATATTATAAACTAGCTGTTGCCCGCAGCTTCGCACGAGGAAATTATGCTTATCATATTTATTCCCTATTTCGCCCCCTTGAGGGTTGAATTGTGAAAAATCCTTCCTAGTGAATGTAGGCATCGACGTCATAAGAGGAATACGTGTGCGAAATTTTAAGTTTCTAGCCCTAAGGGTTTGGCCTGTGCGTTGATACATCATAGATAGAATAGATAGATAGGCAGATAGATAGATGTGAAAGTTTGTTACTCTTTAACACAATAACTATTGAAGGGATTGTCATGATCTTGCACAGCTAGGCCACGATCAGCTCGAACAGGATAAAGGGTATATCATCCATCATCATCAATCCATCAGCTCTTGTAGGTCCACTGCTGGACATAGGCCTCCCCTAACTTGATGAAGAGTATATTATCCCGGAAAACACGAACAAAACCGCGAGCACAGCGCTAGTATTCTTAAACATATGAAATTAGATTTTTATGTACGAATACATAAGTAGTGTGTTTATGGTTACTCACATGTTTCAATTTGTAGCAAGAGATCGAATCGTAAAGATAAGATTGTACGTTTACGATCGACCTAGATATTAAAGAGGGTCAAATACGCTCACAGGTGTGACACCTGCGTGAAAGTACATGTTTCGTCAAAGGCTAGAAAATAAAAAGTAAGTAAGGACAATCCGCACTTAGGTAGTAATGGTAGGTAATGGTATATTCGTAGAATATACCATTTATTTTGCATACTGAGAGCCATACTGTGGGACGAATACGGAATGTGATGATGCGTCTATCACACTAGCCTCCAGCCATTAAGTTGCCCATGGGATAAGTGAGACCAGTGTTTTATGATTTCCATGTGTTGTGTTGATATCTCACCTTCGCTTCATGACATTAGTACCTTAGTACTCTCAGTCAAAAAAATGTTCAGACAGAATACTTTAAATTTGAAAAACCAACCTTATAACAATTAATTAATGAAAACCGCATCCAAATAGATCAAGCTTTTTTTGATATAAGCAAAAATAAAACCACAGACAAACAGACAAAATACTCTTAAAAATTATGTAATTAATAGCGTTAATAAATATTGGGGGTAATTATATTTATAATAATTTTTTCTGTCTTCCATGTAGAGACAGTTTTATTATATGTGTACAAACATTTGTACAAAGGTACACGACGTAGGGACTTCGTTTCACTATCCATAATTCCTTAGTTCCCAAAGTGGATCACCAGGGGTCCACGGGAGACTCAACGGGGGTCTACGTTGGCGTGACAAAAATCAATTAATTAACCAATCAGTTCTCACTTTTTTTCGAAAACTATTAATCTCTGTATAATCTAAAAGCAGCAACGCAAAGAACAATGCCCAACTGCCATACATCGTTTTATTTCATTTTCAACTTTAGCGTCTTAAAATAAAAAAAAATTCTAGAAATCGCCGCTTTAATTTCTGAGCTTAGATATATAAGAATTTTCAACAGACACACCCCAGAACCAAAGTATTTTGAGATTGAATTCTTATAACCATTGAGTCATAGAAGGGGAGACTTACAGCTGCCTGTAATTTTTACCATTATTTTATTCCGACTTTTTTTTTATTGACAACCGGAAATGGAAATTTGACATAATTACATTTGTCATACCAACATTTATAACGAAATTCTGTCTGTAATATTGGCCAGAAGTCTTCCTATATCTTGCTTGATACAAGCTATGTAATGTATCGAAGTGAGTGCCCGAATGACAATGGACATTGTTGACATAATTGTTATTATAGTCAATTCATCACTTATTAATAAAATTATTTTACGCTGGGTAATACGGGTATAGGTATTAATTTTAAAATACGTAAAAAAATAATTGAATTGCTTCGGTATAACTGACGTTTTAAGACGCTACAAAAAAAAAATTTTTTTGGGCATTGTTCTTTCCTTAGTTAGATCTAAGTTTCACATTTTTGACGAGTTTTGGGAATATGGTAAAATGTAGCTGCTGGGGGTCCACCGGAACCAGCTAAATTTTGAAAGTGATGATGAGAAAAAAGTCTGAGAACCTCTGATCCATATAGTCGGTATGAAGTACCATCGCCATACAATATATTTGAAATTGTGAACTCTAAGCTAAACCATCGATAGTTATTTCCAATTTGCAGATAGCGGAATCACGTTTCTGAATCGCAAATAGTTTCCGATTTCCCGCTGAACGATCCCGTGAATTTGTTTGATCTATTGATTAGATTGTCACACTGTGGGTCTGGTGCTTTGTTGATAAATTCAATATTGACAAAATTGTTTAAAATATTAATGGTCCTTACTAAAGTTTACTCGTTATACTGGTAAGGAACTGAAATATTTAAACCTGCCAACTATTTATCAGTCTTCCAAACAATGTGTTTTTGAATTATTTACGGAATCTCAAGGTTCCATTAAACTACGGATTGGAATTCTTGATAACGCTGGAATTTTCAGAGTCCCCAGTGATACATCTTGTTACACTCGCCTCAGTATTATGGTATTAGCGAGGGATGTCTTGCCAACTTGACGATATTATCCTACCAGCTGTGTTTACTCGATCTTGTATAAACCAGTAGAATGGCTTTGTGAACATAATTAATGTATGTATAACCATGCTAATTTACAGCTTTCTAGCCTTAGTGGGTCTCTGGTCTATACTGCGGGACGGACATAACGAAACTGCGCTCCTTTTATATCGACGCTTGAAAGGAAACATTGACTAAGCGACATTGAGCTAACTTTATTAGAAATTTTTTTTAGAAAAAATCATATATTTTTTGTAATCCTCCTACCGACGTTATTCTTACTGTTTTGGAATCCTTATTTTGTCATCTATATTGTAGCATATACAACAACTTTTCTCAGCTCTCCTGTAAAATTAGCTCAATGTCGCTTAGTCAATGGTTTCCTTTCAAGCATCGATATGTATGTATAACCATGCTAATTTACAGCTTTCTAGCCTTAGAGGGTCTCTGCTCTATACTGCGGGACGGACATTGCGAAACTCCATTCCTTTTATGTCTTGAGAAATGTCGGAAAACCTCCACAAGATTGTCACTCTCCTCGTCTTAGTAAATTATCTTTTGATATTAAATTTCCTCAAACATCTTTGTTTGCCTATCCCGCTTTTAATGAACGTGAAGTGTCCCTTATCCCAAATGCTTTGCTCAGCACCCTGACAAGAAAGGTCTTGTCATGTCGTTAAAATAACACTAAATAAGCGTCTAAAATGTTGAACCTTCCTTGATTTTCATTTAACAAAATAATTATGTACTCCGCGTTCTTTTTAGGTACCTCTAAGTACAACGTTGTATTAAACACAAAAGAATCCTGAAAATTTTGCGTGCGTAATATTATTATTTTAAAAGGTAAGCTTTGTTTTAGACACCGACGCATTTTTGGAGCTTTTGTCTATTTAAATTTGTTATGCATCATGACGAAATTAATTACCAGCTTATATTATTTTTTCGCATAATTCTACTTTATTTCAAGGAATACACTTCTGTATAAACACTATGATAAACATGTTACCCATGTTAAAAAAAAACAAAGTAACAAAAAAAGTGTTTTCATTTTTCTCTCTTATGACAAACGATTAAAAGATAAAACATAATAGGGTATTCTACTATGTTTGAAAAAGTACTTCAAAATATTGATTTTCCTAATAAAAACCCACAACAAAATAAATTTGGGCAAAATTAACACGCTTTCTTGCCATAAAATTAAATTAAATTTTAAACCTTTTTTATTCCCGCGAAAACGCTGTCATCATTTTGGTGACGTAATAATGGTAAAAACAACAATCGTCTATGTACGATTGGCACACGTAGCATAGCTGTTTACACTGAACTGACAGTCACAGAGTACTTACTACTACACATATGACGTCACACCGTGGCGGCTCGTGTTTTAGGTCACGTGATATAAAGGTTAAAAATTACGACTTTTAATTTTAATATAATAAAATAATAATGTGCTTTTATGACTCAAAATCAAAATATTTAAGTATATTTCTACATAAATTTTATTTTTTATCAAATTTCATAGTTTATTTTTAACTGACGAAAGTACCCTATTATAACAGTGCGATAGCTTAAATAGGTTTATAAAGCGTTTATGAATAAGGCGTTTATACATAATAAGTTTAAAAAAGATATTAAGTGTGTCAATTTTGTTTTATGTTATGTACTTGATTAAATTAATGTAATTTAAATAAGTCATAAGTTTCTTCTAATAACGAATAAATAAAATGGACATCAAAATAGGTAATGTCCATGAGGGATTTTGTATTTATCGTTGCCATTCATAGAGATTAGAATACTAACCCCAATCCCACGTCGGATGCGTAACCAACTGGTGGTAGGGCCCCTTCGGAGGGATTATATTGGTAAAATCGATTTTAATAGTTCATTAACATCATTAATAATATACTATAATTTCTCCGCGGGACCCGCCTTGATACTAATATACTTTTGCTTATGTCAGTTACTAAACGACTCGACATACTCCGGGGCTTGAAAGTCAGGACTTTCTTTTTCTTTCTTCTGTCTTTCATGGCCGGCAACCCGGCAACGCATCCGTGATTCATTTGGTGTCACCGATGTCCTTACGTGACGATAACCACTTACCATTAGGTGGATCGTCAGCTCGTTTGCCGGCTATTTCCATAAAAATATATTAAATTTTATTCCAGTGCGGACACAATTTTTGTACAATAGGGTTCCCGCGAAAATGATATTAACTAGGTAAATATTGTTTAACAATGTAACAAAAATATTCAAATTATATTAAAATTACAATTGTATTAGAATACATTTGTTTTCGTACATTACTATGGTAACGACGCACGCTGGAATTTTAATGAGCAAATACCTAATGTTCTGGGAGCTATATGTAGTTGGGGAATATTTGAAAATTATGTAAAGTCACGAAAATTAAAACGAATTCTTCTGAAGCGTTTTATTCATAGCGTCAATATTATTTTCGTACTAGCACTGTGCCCGTGGCTTTGCCTGCGTTTTCAGGATAATACCTAAGTACCCTATATTTCATGAAAATCTATTGCACCGGTGCGTTCATCAGAGATCTCGGAGTCTCTCCATATGCAGCGGATGGTTGACGAGGGGATTTTAGTAGGTAAAAATCCAACATGCGGGATCTATCGGAGATTTCCCCCTCGAAAAAAAAGGGTACAGGTTTCAAACTTGTGCTTTCCGACGCGAAGCGAAGAAACAAAATTTATAACAAAAAATAACCGATATCAGAATTAGGGATAACTGAAACACTACTCGTCAGATCACGTCAGTTGAAGTGGGACTACATGACAAGCATCAGCTTATGATTAAAAAACAGAATTATCAAAATCGATTCACCCAGTCGAAAGTTCTGAAGTAACAAACATAAAAAAATACAGTCCAATTGAATACCTCTTCCTTTTTTGAAGTTGGTTAAAAAGGGATTAATTGATGCACTATGTATATAACGGTAAAAGTTTTAGGCACTAATGATTCCACTCTACAGAGATGTACCTAATTGAGTTTCTGTATGCACAGCGCCCTGATACCGTCTGACTTGTTTGAGTAAATGACCTATACATTGCCAGCAACGGCTTAATTAAATGAGAAATGTCGTGAGGTATTTTTATCAACGGGTCAAATATTAATGTATTCAGAAGAATTCATTCTTTCTTTTTCTACATTCTGCACATATACAAGGTTACATAATTTCCATATAGATGAAACCGAATCATAAAACGAATTTAAGAATAAAACAACTCAGTGTGGATGCTTTGGTATCGGAATACGAAGGGATTGTTGACTTGAATTGCTAACTCATGCAGATAAGTTAATCGACATGAAAAAAACGGTATAAAGACTCTGCTTCTATTATTTTAAAATACGTAATCATCGCAAAAACTTTTCTCGCATGTTACTTGTTGTATATTGTTTCATTTACTACCTACCATCTTCTGCAAAAGCAATTTATTATACTCGTACATATAAACCATATAATAATATGTTACGCGTAGACTTCAACTCGACTGGAGCGATTTTGATGATCCTTTTTTGTGATCCTGTGAAGTTTAGTAGGGATCGGATACACTGCAAAAAATATTACACTACTTTTAAATTCATTACTCCACATTGGAATTCACTCGTATTAAACTCCTAATGTTGATATTATAATTATATAGTTTGGACCCGGCACATCTTAGAAATTTAAATAGCTGCTACTCATCTTTGCTCCTAATTTTTAGTTTACGTATTTTTACACGATTTAGAAAGTGCATATAAAAATACCAAGAAACATTAATTACCTCATCCACTACAAACTACATTTTTTTTAATTGTTGAATAATTATATAGAGACATAATGTAGCAAAGAACAATGCCCAAAAATTATTTTTTATTTTTGTTAGCGTCTTAAAACGTCAGTTATACCGAAGCAATTCAATTATTTTTTTACGTATTTTAAAATTAATACCTATTCCCGTATTACCCAGCGTAAAATAATTTTATTAATAAGTGATGAATTGACTATAATAACAATGATGTCAACAATGTCAATTTTCATTCGGGCCCTCACTTCAATATATAGCTTGTATTAAGCAACATAAAGGGAGACTTCTGGCCAATATTACAGACAGAATTTCGTTATAAATGTTGGTATGACAAATGTAATGATGTCAAAATTGTCAAATTTCCATATCCGGTTGTCAATAAAAAAAAAGTCAGAATAAAATAATTGTAAAAATTACATGCAACCGTAAGTCTCCCCTACTCTATGACTCAATGGTTATAAGAATTCAATCTCAAAATACTTTGGTTCTGGGGTGTGTCTACTGAAAATTCTTATATATCTAAGCTCAGAAATTAAAGCGGCGATTTCTAGAATTTTTTTTATTTTAAGACGCTAAAGTTGAAAATGAAATAAAACGATGTATGGCAGTTGGGCATTGTTCTTTCTCCATAACTGTTATGAAGCATTTCATCAAGAATAGTTGAGAGTGCAAAACAACTTTAAATAGATATTATCTCATACATTTAGAATTTTCTCGAGTTCTTTTGTCGCATCACAATTACATGCGGGATTCAAGGTTTCGTGGAACTGCATTTTTCACTCTGTCGCTTTTGAATGCACTTTAATGTTTATAATAATCTTTAAAAAAACGGCCAAGTGCGTGTCAAGTCACGCGTAATATTGGCTTCCGTAGTTCATTGACTTTAATTTTAAGATTATATCCTATTTTACTACTATAATAAATATGTATGTCCATGACGAATTACAGCTTTCTAGATCTAAGGGTCTCTTTGTTATGATGTGGACGGACGGTAGGACATAACGTTCTGACGACGGGTTCCGTTTTGACGACGGAACATAAAAAAAAGAAATATCTTTGATTTCATAAATAAGAAAACATTACTTTGAAATAATTACTGACTGTTAAACAACTCATGTGTTTAAGAGTTTCCTAATTTTAATAACATTTCTTTAGTAAAACTTAATGTGTAACCTCACTATCTGGCTGCACTGCAGTACGCGTTTCATATTATGTTTTTACTTCCCATATAAATAGTAAGGAACTACCGGAAAATCTGGCAAAAAAATATGATTGTTCCTGATTTTTTTATTTACTTAAGGCTCTATTTCCGCTGGAAAGAAGGCTATAAATAGTGTGATATAATAATGTAAGAAACGTTAAGAAATACATTTTTGAATTATCCGTAGAGTTGTTCCCTTTATATCTACTGACTGGAAGAATTGTTCTGGCTTCAACCCTACAACGGCCCCGCACTGAGCGCAGGTCTTTCCTGTTGGAGAGGCCTAGACTCTAAGCCCTAGAGCATACTCCACCACGTTGCTCCAATGTGGATTGTGTGAAATGTGAATGATGTGAAGGGGTTAGTGGTCAACCCAACAACCGATACCGACGGTTTTACGTGTCCTCTGAAGCATGCTCAAGAAATTATTGCCACTAGCGTTCACCCATAGCGTTCACCTATCAAAATACCGACAGTGCCCGCTGTTGCTTCATTAAACCGATCACTAAGAATGGACACAAACGCCAGGCTTTGAACACTTCGACATTATAAGTGTAAAACAAAATAGTTTATTTTGTCAGACATCTATAAATAAAAACAGACGTCTATAAATAAAAACAAATACTAAAATATGCCCCAACATCTCTTAAACACGTGTGTAACGGAAGCCATAGAAAGTACCAAGTGCATGCTAAAGAGAATAACTGAAACACAAATCAATGCTCTAACAGACCAGTAAAAGGATTAGACGCACGGAAAGATACATGACGTGATTTTATTAACCCTTCACCAGGCCTAACACCTGACAGTACAGACATTAAAAATATATTTAACGAGTAACCGCCCTCGCTTTGCTTCGGTTTTCTTTATTTTTTACACCTTAGGTTACATTATTGGAGTTTTATTAAGGAACCCTATTTTTTTTAAATGTTATATAGCCTATGTTACTCGGGAATAGTGTAGCTTTCCAACAGTGCAAGAATTTTTCAAATCGGTTCAGTAGTTTCGGAGCCTATTCAATGCAAACAATCAAATCTTTCCTCTTTATAATATTAGTATAGATTACCAATCCTATGTATAATCCTATGTCATAATATTGACATGTCCTTCGTATGTATGTTGTCATGGTAGCGACCCTTCACATCACGATAATCTAGTAAAATTACGTCATTTAAATTTTAATCTTCAGTAGCGCTTTGTGTATTTTTTTTCTTTCGTTGGTCACCATTCACTCTATAGTAGCAATAATGTAACGCTAATGAAATTATGTTAGAACCAAATAGTAAAATAGTTCGAGGGTTCTTTGATATAACTTCGTATTATTTTAATCGCCATAATACAGACGGTGTCATATTATTGTGGCAATGAATTATAACCAATTCTCAATGTATCTCTCCGAGTATTTTTTACGTAAAATAAGTTAATGCTTGACCACAATCCCACCTGATGGTAAGTGGATATGTGGTCCAGGATGGTAAGTGCACTAACTTAATAAAAGCCTTTATTTATTATCTATTATTCTATTTATTTTTGCAACACCTAAATCTAGGGTATACAAGGGCAAAAACTTAATGCCTAATGGCATTATGTACCAGTCAGTCAGTGCTGGTAAAAATGTAAGATAAGCGCAAACTGTCGATATTAACAGTCAAAATATTGTAATCTTGTTATTTATCATTTGTATAAATGTAGTTAGGAAAGAGTAACGTACTTATGTATGTATGTATGTACCGAAGATAGTATGAATGTAGGAGAACGCGACAGCAATGCCATAACTACGACAGAAGGGTATTAGGAATAGTTTAACGCACGTTTGACTGCCTTTATTGCTCTATTCTCTACTTACTTATTGCAAGAATGTTGTATAGCCATTAGTATATAGAGTGAATGGTATAAGATATCTATGTAAAATGAAAAGGTACTGCAAATAGGCTAAAATTACTTAATAACAATGGATTTATTCAGAGAAAACGCCTGGTGCTATTAATAAACTGAGTACTGGACAAGAATTATTTATGGATAAGTAGCGAAATTTTCCTTCAGACAACCGCTTGATTGAAAACGTAAATGCGTCATGGATCTACGAGTTATTTAAAACATTTTATCATAAATATACCTAATAACAGTTACCTACCTACTTCTTACCGTAAAATATTTGAACTATAAATGAATAATATAATAATAATAATAATATGAGGAGTATTTTAGTACATCCACTAAATGGCTTTGAATGGCTTGTAAGACACCTTTAGCACTTTATTAAGTAAAAGATTCCACAGTAAATTACAAAGGGGCGGAATTAATGTAACAGCACTTTCTGCCACTTGGCCCTCAGAGACAAATGTACCTACTCGTAGTATTTGGTAGGTAATTAAAATAAACAACAATTAAAGTTTAAACAACGTTTGACTGTGTACCTTAACAAAAATAGAGATTTACATTTCAGTGAGGGAAAAGAAGTGCCCCTATTTTCATAACGTAAACAAAACAGAATATAATCATGATATTCATGGAAATTTAATATTTTTTTGTGTGTGGCACGAATAAATTAATTTAAATTTAAATTAATTTTATTCTTACTTACTTTTATATTTTGGTCCTTAAAGAATCACCTTACGTCAGTTTACCCCAAGTGCCTTTTTTATGGAAATAGCCGGCAAACTAGCTGACGATCCACGATGGTAAGTGGCTATCGTCACCCATGGATATCAGCAACACCAAAGGCATCACTGATGCGTTGCCGGCCATGAAAGAGATAAGAAAAAGAAAGAAAGAACTAGCTCTCCAGCCCCCAGTCGGAACACGACGAGTCGTTTGGCTTCTCTAAATTTTATGTAAAATAATTGAAAATAACCAAACAATTAAAACATTTTATTTCAAAGAGTTGAAGGGTGGAGGTTATCTTTTGTTTTGAATGAGAAGCTAAAGAAATCAGATGTCAGCTGCTGTTGTCATTGTCTAGACTCTAGAGTTTCTTGTTACGCAGATCATTACCCCAACCTTTGTAACTGGGTCGTTGTATCGGGGTTAAACTCTATACTATTAAACGATCAGTATTTGTATATTTATTTATAATCACGTTCTCGAAAATGGCTGTAACGATATCAATGAAAATTGCAATATAGTTTTTTTAAAGGCAATTCTTTAATTTATAATATTGGGTTTGTGTATTAAAATTGATTTTTACAGCTGAAACCAAACATCGTTAATCCTGCATATGGTTTTCCGATAATATTCTGTCAACTCATACTTCGCCAATTATAATATCATTCTTCACGTTTGAAGGGACCCAACCCCAAAAGTGGCGTAAATATAACTATAAAATAGGTATAATTACAGTAGAATAGTTTATCTAAAATTAACTAACGACATCGTTTTGAAGTATTTTGGTGGTTTAAATAATAAAGAGGATTCTAAGTACGTAATACCACAGAAGACATAGTAATAGTACATGTAATACTCCCAGTACAAACGTATAATTATTACGACCTACTCATTTTCTCCATTTATTCATACATAAAATGGAATTGTAATCCCAGCATTACATATTCATCACTTAGCTCTAATCTCCTAAGGGAATTTACCAGAATGTATTAGGAACCCTTATGAACATTACGCAGAGAATTCTCAGGTTCTATCCACCTAAATTAATTAACACAGAAAATAATCGTTAAAATTATTTGCTTCAATCAATTCGCAAAAATTTTAAACCCTAATCATTATTATCAATTATTATGTTTAAAAACAACGTACGTTTCTTTATTGATTGAAGTAAACTTCCTAAAATAAAAATTACAGACAACAAGTTAAAATAAAATAAAATTAAAATCCAGCTCCAAAGTTTTGTTGACTACTTTAACATGAATTTGTAATAAATAATAATAGAAACTTATGCTACCAATCAAAGTTTGGAGTTCCCAAGGGTTGTTGGTTCGTTTAACGTTTCATTAATTTTTGGAGCGTATTAATTTCCGATGAAGATCACCTTACAAAGTTTAGTTAACTGTCGATATGGTACACTATTAATAGTGCTATTAATTTTAATATTACCAACTATTTAATATTATCATCTACTTACCTGGCATTGAAATCTGTCTCCTCATCCTGAAGACCACGACCCGAGGACTCAGATCAGGCACATCAGCAGTCGACGACACCTAGGACAAACACTATCACAATAAAACTTTAACACCTGTTTATAAACTATAATTAAATTAAACTATTAAAAACTTTGATATTAATTTATACAAAAGAGATGAAAAGTGAATAAGTAGAGTTTAATAAGAAAGAGAGAAAAAACAAAACAGTGTTTTCATAAACGGAATCGGAAATCAACGCTGGACGTTCGCGTAGTTAGCGAAGTTGCCGTTTGGGCTCGGAGCGGACCGTATCGCAGCCGTTCGAGTGAGCTTCTGGGGAGGAACGCTAGGGCGGCTGCGGCGCTGGGCGGCGCCGACGGCGCGGCGCCCGCCCTAGGCGCGCCCGATACCAGGCGATCAGAACACACCAGGAACTCTCGTGCACGTGGACAGGAACGCACCGCGCATGCTCGAAATAGAAAAGCAGAGGAGAACCGAAGAAAGCGGCGCATTAAAGCGAGACGGCGCATCCTAAAAATAGGGGTGCAATACAACTGAGCGAGAAGCTAAATCGGGAAGCGCCAAGCAGTCTGAAAAGTGACTTGAGTCGGATACGTCCGTCGATCTATTTTGAAACACATATTGACAGCGTAATTTAGAACCTCGCGTATTGGAAAACTTAAAGTTTATTTTCATTATGACGGCGAACTTCATTGTCTATCCCCGTCTAATTATGCGGTAAATTTTGTTCAAATATTTGAGATATTCTCGGGGAACTGTCTGGAGGATCCATTGTTCGAATATTACTCGCGTTACCACACAATGAAAACTTTAACGAGGGTTTGTAATACATACGACCTAACATTATGCAAAAGAAAATTAAATCGGGAGGCCTGTGATTTTCATAATAAACGATAGGTAAATTTACTCGTATAATTTTAAAACAAAATAATCATGGTAACAATAGTACCTACATCTCTACACCAGACAAATACCTGAAATTAGGAAAAAATACATCCCTATTATTAATATTCCACATCAAATATTGTTGGTGTCAGTTAGGGAGCGAGGTAACGCACACATTCAAATATCCTAAACTCAATCGAACGCCCAAATTTCTATGATGTCCTGGTACTTCTAACCTTATTACTTAAGTTTCAAGGAAAACCGTTTCAGGAAGAAAAACTTGTTCGGGAAAAACTTTTTACTCATATTATTTAACTAGCTGTTGTCTGCAGCTTTGCACGCAGAAATTATGCTTATCATATTTGTACCCCTTGCAGAAGAAAATTTAAAAACAGGTTAATTTGATTTGATTGAAATAATTTAGGAATTTATGTACAGACCTACGATACTCACAAATCATTCCTCCGGGAGCCGGTTTTGAAAAATAAACAATATTCATGAATTTGTTTTCATTTTCTTTTCATGAAAAATTTTGAACAACTCGAAAATATGTATTCCAACATTTAAAGGAGAAAGGTTTGTTGCAGATTTAAACGAAATCGTTGATATTTTTAAAATGTTCCATACAGCTCCATCTTGTTTCCGAGGAAACCTTTTAATTTTTTCGGGATGAATAATTTTCAATACATGACCAAAAGTATAAGGAACAAGTTATCTAATTTCCGTCGAAATCAGTTAAAGGGTTTTCAATGAAAACCGCGCATCACATGAAACCTTTCCATGTGATGCCCGGACAGACAAACAGACAGACAGACAATAATTTTAAAAACAAATTTTTGGTGCTCTAACACGTTATTGAAGTGACCGAAATTTTGACAAATTTTTTAATGTACAGAAAAATTGGCTCTTGAGTTTTATTATAAAAAAATTGAAAGTTTCCGTTACTTCCATCCATCCAGGAGTTAAATGTCTTGTCTCCAAGTTACACCACCAGATCCTAAATGAAGTGGTTTTAAGATGTCAACGTGAACAGTAAAAAATATCTTTAAAAACGGTTCTGTTCTTTCCAACCGTTTAGGAGTTATTATATTAATTTGTCTTCAAGATGATACACAACCAGACCCTTAGAGGCTCAATGATGAACTAACTGGTTTGACAATGTCAACGACAACAACAATAAATATCTTTAAACACCGAAGATGCCTTCATTTTTAAAGTAAAGAATCGCAACATTGTTACATTTTATAACAAGAATACCATATATACGTATTAAGTCGAAAAGATACTCAATAAAGTTCACGCAAAGTAAGGTTTAAATAAAAAGCACATACAAAGGGTAGGTACGTGATGTCCACGTACGTATAATAATAGCCCGAAGCGCTTAGTCGTACGTGGTACAAGATCCCAGAATACGCAGAAAAGATACGTGATATGAAAATTCAAACATCATTTTAAATCACGCGTATATCTGATCAGTTATAAGCTAGATTTTTTAAGCTTTTATTTAGTTGGTATAATAAAACCTTGCAAGTCAAAATTTTCGTTTTTTACGGATGATGTGCCATAATTAATACATTTTGTAAATCATATGACAATGCAATACAACGCAACGCAAGGTTCTGTGAAAACCGATGAAATCCGAGTTTGGGTATTTTTTATTTATCTTGAGAAGTATACCTGTCCATAGATGATATAGCTACAATAAAAGCATGTATTTATTTTTTATAATTTTAACTCATTTATGAAGGACACCTCAATAGGATACATAAATAAAGCACGTCGCTAAAGAATATTCTGTTATTAGATGTCAAACTACGCCAGAACCTGACTAATTTTTTCCGCTCCACTCGATTTAATTAACATCGTGACAAGTGAGTGCAAATCGATATAGCACTTATCGATGACAGGTGCGCGTTTGTCTGTTACGTCATTGTGGGCATCGATAGTACTAGGATAACATGAAACGCATATGTATGGGTACAACCCATACATAAAACCGCCCATACATATTGGCTGAGCTTGAACCACGGCAAGTTTGGGCGGGTGAACCAACGTGTAGATGGCGTTTGTCGAGTGGGGGCGAGGTGAACAAAGGTGTATGAAATTGCACCTACTTTTCGTTATAGTATAAGCTCACATGTTTGATATTTTCTTACCAGACACTTAGCAGGGTTTCAACTCCCTGCCAGACACCCCTAAACATAGTTTTAGTGATCTGAAATCATCTTCGCATAATTTCCTTTCAAAACACATAAGTTCGATAGTTTCAAAGTATATAAAGGACATTGCCTTTTGAATTTTTTTGTGCTTTTAAATCAGCACACAAATATTAAGTAGGAAAAAGAGCACATAATGCACCCGTCATTAAAATGTCACGTCAATTACGTCACACCGAGCAAGCTAACTCCTTTGTACCAGGCGAACATAATCAAACGGAGATTCTCGAATGGACGTCAGGTGTGGAAATAGATCGCTCCCACAGGCGTTCCCAAAATAGCATTTTAGAGTACGATTTAAATTTAGTGCTGGCGCTTTTAGTGCTTTAATGTTCTATTTTTAATTGGATGACTCCTTTCCTTTCCTCTTTTTAATATTTGCGGATAATACATTACATACGTCACTGTCCACGAAATAGACCACGTATAATTATTGAATTTGAAAAGTTAATTTTTCAAGATAGTACCTTAGTTTTTGTACTTTACCTATTTCTATTATTCTTTCTATTATTTACCTATTTATTGTGAGTATAATTATGTGATACATATTATTATAACAAAATATTATACCTACATTTTATAACAAGCCTATATTAACTTGAGCTGACTTAACCTTCAGTTATATTTTTCATTCAAAATTGATAAACTTTGAGTTGACGAGTGTAACTTTAAAGGAGAATGCCCATAGCCAGTACTCTTAAAAAAATAATTGTGTCACAATGATTTTTGGACAAAAAATTTAATTAAAATATTTCAAGTATTTTACCCTATTTCCTAAAAAATCCTTATCGGGAATAATTTTCTGAAATTAATAAGTAACTTTACTTCCGTTTTACAAAATAAAACCATTGGGCCATTTATGTTTGGATAAGGGCCAATCAGGAATCTTTTAAGATCCTTCGGGCCAATAGGTTGCATTGATTCGATTATAATTATGATACAACAGTTATAGTATAATATATCCATGACAACAAACTAGATGACGTAAGGGGACTGTCAAATGAATTATTTTTTTTATAGAAAATTATTATAATCAGCCAGGAGTAATAGTGTTCTGTGATTATGTTCCGTAATCTCGTCCTCATATTTTGTACTATGTAGTACGTGCTCTGTGCTACTTGCCGTCACAATGATTAAAGATAAGCGCGTTCTTCATTCTCTGTGGTACGTCCCTAGCTCCATCTGTCCACCACTGGCAATGTCATTGTGCTTTTTTGTGCAAAACGTGCTGTCACGAAATTTTATTTTCATTTTATTTTCGAATTTTATAATCGTTTTTACAGTCCTTTTACAGTATTTTTTCAGTTATTATAGTACGCCCAATTTGAATTAAATATGGGAAAATACAGAATACGCAGAAAAGATACGTGATATGAAAATTCAAACATCATTTTAAATCACGCGTATATCTGATCAGTTATAAGCTAGATTTTTTAAGCTTTTATTTAGTTGGTATAATAAAACCTTGCAAGTCAAAATTTTCGTTTTTTACGGATGATGTGCCATAATTAATACATTTTGTAAATCATATGACAATGCAATACAACGCAACGCAAGGTTCTGTGAAAACCGATGAAATCCGAGTTTGGGTATTTTTTATTTATCTTGAGAAGTATACCTGTCCATAGATGATATAGCTACAATAAAAGCATGTATTTATTTTTTATAATTTTAACTCATTTATGAAGGACACCTCAATAGGATACATAAATAAAGCACGTCGCTAAAGAATATTCTGTTATTAGATGTCAAACTACGCCAGAACCTGACTAATTTTTTCCGCTCCACTCGATTTAATTAACATCGTGACAAGTGAGTGCAAATCGATATAGCACTTATCGATGACAGGTGCGCGTTTGTCTGTTACGTCATTGTGGGCATCGATAGTACTAGGATAACATGAAACGCATATGTATGGGTACAACCCATACATAAAACCGCCCATACATATTGGCTGAGCTTGAACCACGGCAAGTTTGGGCGGGTGAACCAACGTGTAGATGGCGTTTGTCGAGTGGGGGCGAGGTGAACAAAGGTGTATGAAATTGCACCTACTTTTCGTTATAGTATAAGCTCACATGTTTGATATTTTCTTACCAGACACTTAGCAGGGTTTCAACTCCCTGCCAGACACCCGTAAACATAGTTTTAGTGATCTGAAATCATCTTCGCATAATTTCCTTTCAAAACACATAAGTTCGATAGTTTCAAAGTATATAAAGGACATTGCCTTTTGAATTTTTTTGTGCTTTTAAATCAGCACACAAATATTAAGTAGGAAAAAGAGCACATAATGCACCCGTCATTAAAATGTCACGTCAATTACGTCACACCGAGCAAGCTAACTCCTTTGTACCAGGCGAACATAACCAAACGGAGATTCTCGAATGGACGTCAGGTGTGGAAATAGATCGCTCCCACAGGCGTTCCCAAAATAGCATTTTAGAGTACGATTTAAATTTAGTGCTGGCGCTTTTAGTGCTTTAATGTTCTATTTTTAATTGGATGACTCCTTTCCTTTCCTCTTTTTAATATTTGCGGATAATACATTACATACGTCACTGTCCACGAAATAGACCACGTATAATTATTGAATTTGAAAAGTTAATTTTTCAAGATAGTACCTTAGTTTTTGTACTTTACCTATTTCTATTATTCTTTCTATTATTTACCTATTTATTGTGAGTATAATTATGTGATACATATTATTATAACAAAATATTATACCTACATTTTATAACAAGCCTATATTAACTTGAGCTGACTTAACCTTCAGTTATATTTTTCATTCAAAATTGATAAACTTTGAGTTGACGAGTGTAACTTTAAAGGAGAATGCCCATAGCCAGTACTCTTAAAAAAATAATTGTGTCACAATGATTTTTGGACAAAAAATTTAATTAAAATATTTCAAGTATTTTACCCTATTTCCTAAAAAATCCTTATCGGGAATAATTTTCTGAAATTAATAAGTAACTTTACTTCCGTTTTACAAAATAAAACCATTGGGCCATTTATGTTTGGATAAGGGCCAATCAGGAATCTTTTAAGATCCTTCGGGCCAATAGGTTGCATTGATTCGATTATAATTATGATACAACAGTTATAGTATAATATATCCATGACAACAAACTAGATGACGTAAGGGGACTGTCAAATGAATTATTTTTTTTATAGAAAATTATTATAATCAGCCAGGAGTAATAGTGTTCTGTGATTATGTTCCGTAATCTCGTCCTCATATTTTGTACTATGTAGTACGTGCTCTGTGCTACTTGCCGTCACAATGATTAAAGATAAGCGCGTTCTTCATTCTCTGTGGTACGTCCCTAGCTCCATCTGTCCACCACTGGCAATGTCATTGTGCTTTTTTGTGCAAAACGTGCTGTCACGAAATTTTATTTTCATTTTATTTTCGAATTTTATAATCGTTTTTACAGTCCTTTTACAGTATTTTTTCAGTTATTATAGTACGCCCAATTTGAATTAAATATGGGAAAATATGAAAAGAGAAAATGAAAATAATTGAGTCAACGGATTCTAGAGTTGGAAAAACACATGAATAGGTCCCGTCTTAGAAACAGCGGTATGTTTTGATAACTTCTATTAGCTTAATTAAACGCAGTTTTTTTGCCCCTGATGTTACTTCGACAAATTTTATTACACACACTAGTCTCTGGAGTTTTCACGAGAGGTTAACCATGAGAACGATGTTGTGTCTACCTTCGACAAATTTTATTACACACACTAGTCTCTGGAGTTTTCACGAGAGGTTAACCATGAGAACGATGTTGTGTCTACCTTCGACAAATTTTATTACACACACTAGTCTCTGGAGTTTTCACGAGAGGTTAACCATGAGAACGATGTTGTGTCTACCTATAACAAATAGGTAACTACCATGTTTCGGCTTTCACGAGGGGTAGCTAGTGGTGCCGCGTGTTCCGCGATAAGATATTGTGACCACCTATTACAAGTAGGTACCACGCACATGCTTTCACGAGAGGTTAGCTAGTGGTCCCGCATGTAACGCGACAGGATATTGTGACCACCTATAAAATAGGTACCACACCATGCATATGCTTTCACGAGAGGTTAGCTAGTGGTGCCGCATGTTATGCAGCGAGAAGGGATTCATGGAGCTTTTACGGAAGACGAGGATGGAACAGACTCAAGTCACACAACTAGAAGCCGTTCGCCTCATGATCGGAGTCGATCAAGCCGATGCTCGAGAAATCATAAAAGCAGGCGCCGCTCCTTTCCTCCAATTCTAATATCCACAGCCGATCATCGACTCTGCCTGACAGAGATGCAGTCAGACAGAAAGAGAGGGGGGGGGGGCAGACTACTACGGAAGAACAGGTACCTCGTCAATAAAACAACACCAGGTAAAGGATAGCTCTCTGCCAGCAGACGGCGAAGAGCTCCTAGGTCAGGATGGTAAGCAAACTACTTGTAATTCTATATACTTATATGAGAGCATAGCTACACGTTGGTCAGCTATTCTCACTGATGTAGATCATCAATGCAGACCTAAAAGCTACCATGTTGAAGAAACAAGATCCCCTCTCGAACTGACGTCTTCTAGTATCACCCAAGTTAAATGGGGAACTTGTGGCAGTGATGAATGACAGTGGTATCAAATGTGACAATAGAATCTGTGACCAGCAAGTAGTCCTATCTATAGCTATCTCTACAGTGTGGAGGCTTCAATGACATGATTCTGTCAACGAATAATAAGCAGCACATTGAGGTATTGAGTGATTCAATAAGGCTGTTAGTTGACTTATTCCATGATCGGTTACACATAGGACACTAATTCTTCCTGGTCTGAATACCCATGTGACTCAGGTATCATTATCATCGACATCGGGGTCAAGAGCAACCATGATTCAGATACAATGCGGTGGTTTAAAATTATTTTATAATCAATGGTGTGAAAAGTGATATTACATCCAATCCAACCATTATTGGCAGTATAAGGGGTTATACAATGCTATTTAAACGCAAGACCACACGAACTGTTTTGTCCACAGTACAATATTTTTTCTAAAATAGAAAATAGTTTGTTTGCTCTCGAAGTAGGACAGCTATTGGAACTAGGTTCTATACAATCATGATTTCTTGCTCAGGGACATGAAGTTTGATACTTAACCTTAAGAAACTTATAAAATTTGGTGTCACCTTTATGATACTTTGTGCATTGCAGACTCCTATGATGATTGTGCGCAGAATGCATTGACTACTGGGGAATCTAAGGTTTATTATTAACTCACAAAAAAGTTCTTTAAAACTCAGTCAGGGTTGTCTTTATCTAGGATTTATGCCAGATTTTATTCCATGTTCCATATATAATATCATCTTCCCTAGAAGAGGGACCATGTTATCTTTGTTAACAACCACTAAACGCCCTTGCTTCGCTTCGGTAAACCTATTGGTAACCACATTTGAGTAAATAAATGTATGGACGGTATTTTTTAAATCGACATGACTTTTTTATTATTTATGAACCGGTTGCAGTAAAACAGTCACTGAATGGTGATCCAAGCTTACTGCAATACAACAGTGAAGATTGCACCTAACTATAACGCGGTTCTTGAGATTGGTCGGAACAAACGCGCAGACAAGCAGACAAAAAGTACAGTTTTATTATAATATGTATATTAATGGATGATATGAAATAAAAATAAATAATAATAGTAATAATAATAGTCAAAACATAGTTGTTATACTTTGGAATTTGTCCAATTACTTGGTCTTCTTGTAGTTTGCTTGTAAATCCATAGAATATGGTATCTTCTATACGAAATCCCTGGAAAACTACAATACAGTGATTTTAAAAGATTTTAATGGAAATTATATTGCAACAATAATATTATCAAAAGGGATTCAATCAGATCGGGATGAACTGATCGGGACATTACACATCCAAGTAATAACAGGAAAATTATACAATTTAATTTTAGTTTACAGATTTCCTCAGATGCTTCGCAAACAGATTGCGGACTTGTCTGTAATAATGTGAGGAGTCACGGACACTGAATAGAAGAAGAGAATCTTTTCAAATAAAATTAGGAACAGCTTTTAAATGTTTAAAAACGTTTACATCTAAGTAATTACTGCGAGGTTTTTGCTTTGGAAAGATAACACAATTGCTATAGCATACGTTAAGAAAATGAAAGCTACAAGGTTGCCACATATCAATAACTTAGCGAGAGAGCTATGGCAGTGGAATGAGAGGAGACACGTCATATGGGTGTATGCATTTTACATCAGCTCAAAAGAAAACTCCATCACAGATAGTGAATCCAGACGTTCAAAATCTGAAATCGAATGCCAACTGAGTGACATTGTTTATGAAAGTTGTATACGCCTTAGATGACAAATAACACTGGATGGATCAATTGTAACAATTTATTTACAATAGTTATCAATGCATAGTGATAATTCAATTGTGTATCTAATAAAGATAAATAAATTAATTAAATAAAAGTATAATAAGCAGATTCGATGAACCGCAGGTGGTCCTCTTTGCTGATAGGAATAACACCAAATGTCGGGATTACAATTATAACATGGTTCTCAGACCCAGAAGCATATTCTATAGATACATTCATCTTGAGATGGAATGACATGTTCTTTTATGCATTTCCATTATTTATTTATTTATTTATTTAAATTTATGTCACCTCTTAAATTAAGTAACAAAGGGTAAAACTTAATGCCTAATGGCATTGTCCACCAGTCAACCCTGGGTGGATGTGGAAAGAGCTGATAGTAGGTGTTAAAACAAGAAGAAAAAGAGAGAGAAAAAAAAAAAAGAACACAAAACAAAAGTTTGTGTACCTAATGGAAATAATGCATCATAAAAATGTACATACGATAAATATAACACAAAAGTAAACATATTACTCATATTATACATACTAATATTATACATAAATTAATAATACAAAACATAAATAATTAATAACACAAAACATAAATATTTATGTAACGATATCAATATCAATATATATACTTATATATACATAAATATACATATAATATACATATATACTTTGTATGTATACTTTGCACATAATGCAGTAAATAAAAAAAGACGAAATCAGTCAGAGCTTAAAAAATGCTGACGGAGACGTTTCTTAAAGGAGAACCTGCTGGGAGCCTTCCTCAACTCCACGGGTAAGGAGTTCCAGAGTAACGATGCCTGTACAATGAATGAGTAATGGAAAAAATCGCTACTATGTGCTGGAATATTGACTGTGAGATTAGAACACGACCGAAGCATCCTATCGTGAGTAGTGAATTTATACTGGAAGTTATCCTTGAGATACTGAGGAGAATTAGGATCGTTTAAGATGGAGAACAGTAATAAGAGAATTCTAGAGTTTCGCCTCTGCCGAATAGTGAGCCATTTAAGTTGACGGCGAAATTGGGAAATGTGATCATATTTTCTGAGGCCGAAGATGAAGCGAATGCAGTTGTTGAGGAGGCGCGGGGCCGGGCGCGGGGTTATTCACGCTTATAAGAAGAGTGCTGAAGCAAATTATAGGAGACAAGACAAAAGTTGTGGTTCCTATGTGGCTCTCACAGCCCTGGTATCCACTTTAGAACTCCATGGCTATATCTGAAAAAATAAGAATTAAACCTCGATATAACTAATTTATTCTTATCTCCTTCTACAGACTTGCACGTGTTATACATATAAGAGCCTTACTCTGATTGCAGCCATATAGTCAGGAGAACATTTCTAAGAAAAGTAATCCCTGCTTTCTCAATGGATATAATGTTAGCCTCATTATCAGGAAACAATACGGGTCTGCTCTTGGTGCATGAATTTCACACTGCCAGAGCTACAATGTAGATCCTTTTGGAAGGTTGTTTCATATAGTTCAATGAATACCATCAGGTCAGCAATTTCCGTAATAAAATAAGGTCCTCAACTCGGCATAATACGATATGATATTACGAGTTTGTGGGATCCAAGTATAGTAGATTCTAGACTATTTCTAGACTCTTAGCTTAGATGTACACTCCTTACTAACGCTGTCTTTTATCTGCATTAAGGATATTGCTGTTAATTCTGATTCTATAATATCAAAATTTTCAAAATTTAATTTATGAAAACTTGTGGTTCTTATCAAATACAACATAATTTAACTTTACAGTTTTTCAAACAAAATACAGATATCTGCCCGGCTAACAATCCTACTATATTATTTACACTTACAAAAATATGTGAGGCAAAATTGTAAATCATTAATTCTAACTGTTAGGAAACAGCACCAACCAACCTCACTGCAACTATCAGCCGATAGATTAAACAAGTTCGGGTTAATAGTGGATTAGACACTTCCATATTTACAGGCCAGAGACATGCTTTACTTCAAAAGCCTCGTATGCCGGCATTATTGTGGACTATTGAGGTTATAAGGAAAGCAGCCGGTTAGTTCACCTTTTCCTCCACATTTGCTTCATTTTATAAAAGACCAATGATTAGTGGTCTCAGTCAATTAACTCAAAATGTATGCTCGTTGCATAAAGTTGCATAAAGACACCTACACATTATGAGACTGACAATTTAACAATTATTATTATCATTTCTTTACGTTTTTTTTTAAACTGTGGTATATACTATACAATAAAAAGAGGATGTTTCTTTACTTAATATAAATATTATTTGTTAATTGTATGTGATTATCATCACGAAATTATTAATGAATGAATTATTATCAACCCAACTTTCTTCTTTGAACATCTACATAGTACAAAATATGAGGACGAGATTACGGAACATAATTAAATAGATCGGACTAACTTACCAAGTGACGTCCGATCCTCAATTATGTGAAGTAATCTCGTCCTCATCCTAGACCCAACCCTTCCCAGGTAATATTCTTAAAAGAATATACCTACATACTGCTGGTATCCTTTGAAGAATAATTTGTATTTCGCAAGTTACGTTCATAATGATCTGTATTGCCTACTCTAACCCCTTCTCTGAAAGTTGTGTTGTAGAGCTTTGAAACAATGACATTGCCAGTGGTGGACAGATGGAGCTAGGGACGTACCACAGAGAATGAAGAACGCGCTTATCTTTAAACATTGTGACGGCAAGTAGCACAGAGCACGTACTACATAGTACAAAATATGAGGACGAGATTACTTCACATAATTGAGGATCGGACGTCACTTGGTAAGTTAGTCCGATCTATTTAATTATAATACATTACAAACTACATGGTGTTTGGGGACTGTCAAATGAATTTGAAACTTAAAAGATCGACATTACATACGCAATCGACTTTAATACGCCCGCATAATGTCCATATTACTGTGAGTTTACTATAACCTAAATACAAATTAGTTTTGTTTAAAATCTCTTATTTCCTAATATTATCATTGGCTAAAGTTAGTATGCATAATTTATTAAGATAACATAATCAAATAAAGGTATTTTTATCAAGACACAAAAATGTTAAAGTCAGTACATTTCTCCATACTAAATGGGCTTTCTCCTTTTCATTTTTAAATATTTTTCAGGTGTACCTATAAATTACTTTATTTTTAGATAAAAAAAAATCTTTCAAAATGCTTATTATCCATCCTATACACATTAAATTTTACAGTATTAATAATATCAAAGTATAAAACAGTCATCTAAAACCTAAGTATAAATAATTATTTTACCTTCAACAAGAGTCGGAAAATTTACTGCAAACTATCCGACAAAGGTTGCAGTGAATTGACTTAAAAATTTCAGAAACTTCTTAAAATTACAGAAACTTTCCTCAGTTCGAGCATTGTTTGTCTTTGTTAAATTATTTTTAAAAATGGTCTTTTACATTAAATAATTTAGATTACTTCGGGCAAGTAAATAAGGAGCTTCAACAAAAAATGTTTTCAACCAGTCACAAAGAGAGTTTAAGAACCTTCTTTAGGTTAGTTTTGCGACTGAAATTAATTTTGAAAGTGTATTTTAATTACATTTTATATACCCTTTATTATTTTTAAGTGATACTTTCAACCACTTCTATTCATCCATCCATCCATCAGCCTTTGGTGGTCCACTGCTGGACATAGGCCTCCCCTAACTTGCGCCATAACTTGCTTCTGAAACATTTCTATTAGGTTATCAAAAAAAATTCTCTAATGACCACTATATTTAACAGAACATTACCATCAAAGATCAAGATGAACTTAAAGGTATATATTGATGACAAGCACTCTGCCTACGTCTTTTTTTTGTTTTCGAATGATTAGTTGCTGTTGGCCCTATTGGCCTTTACAGCTTCACGCGGACTCTGGTTTTTCCGGGATTATAAGTACCTCCTGTCATCTTATTCCAGACTAGCTGTTGCCCGTAGCTTTGTACGCGGAAATTACGCTTATCATCCCCTTGGAATTTTCACCCCCTTGGCGGTTGATTTTTTTCTAAAATAAAAGTACCTAGCCTAAGTTACTCCTTGTTATATCAGCTATCTAGTGAAAGTCCCGTCGAAATCGGTCCAGCCATTTCAGAAATTAGCCGGAACAAAGAGACAGACAAACAGACAAAAATTGTAAAAAATGTTATTTTGGTGTATGTACCGTGTATACATCAAAATGCACTTAGTAAAAAGCGGTTATTTTAATATTACAAACAGACACTCCATTTTTATTTATTGATATAGGTCATGGTCTACTAATTGTGTACTAAATGAAATGAAAATACGTTCAGTACTTTTTGCGTGAAAGAGACAAATATCCATACATCCTCACAAACACGTAGCTTCCTGATTGACCAACTACGTACGCACAACTAGTTACGGCACAACACTGGAACAGCCAGTAAATAGTTTAACCAATTCATCACAGATGTCGCTAGCGTATTATTCAAAAGTAAAAGGCGTTTTATTGCTTTAAAACGCTGCAATGGATTGCTGCAATGGGTTATTCTTTTTTTTGTTTACTTTAGTTTCTTGTTTACAACGACATTTTAAGATTTCCTCAAATTATAATAATTTTAGAGATATGTGGCTCTAATTTTTATATCTACTTGCAGAATGTAGATATAAAATGATTAATTTCTGGATGTATTATTGTTTTGGAACATACGACACTATAGCAATAACATACTGTGCCTTTCTCTAGGAAGTCTGTGCAAGGTCGCCGCCGATTAATTAAATGTCATAACGCCCAAACATACATACATACGTATGTTTATATGGTTAATCTACAGTAATGACTAATGACTAACCTCGGTCCTTGGGGTGTTTCACTTAGGACAAGGTGTTTGTAATTGTAACGTTATTTCTTTACTTTTTATATGTAACTCAGTCCTTAAGTCTCTCATGGTGGTAAGTGGCTGCAATTCGGGACTCCAACCTACCCAACCTGGTAAGAGAATCTCTGGAAAGTATCAGTCTGGAAAGATCTCTTTGACAGGTTTCAGAGACGGGCTGTTCATATTGTCGATGATCCCAAGCTCACGGACGGTATGGAATCGCTGGAATTACAAAGAGACGTGAGTTCTCTGTGCGTTTTCTACCGTCTGTATAATGGGGAATGTTCTGAAGAACTGTTTAATTTAATACCTGCGGCCAACTTCCACCATTGTTCAACGCGCCGTAATGCCAGGTTTCACAAACACCATATCAATACCTGGCATTCGTCTACGGTAAGATTTACACGACATTTCCTACTGCGTACGTGTAAACTGTGGAACGAACTACCATCGACGGTATTCCCACAGTGCTACGATATGGGGACCTTCAAGAAGCGGGACTTGACTTTCTTCCGGCAGCGCACTGGTGGCGCCTCTAATGTTGCGAGTGTCCATGGGCGACGCTGACTGCTTACCATCAGGTGGCCCATCTGCTCCTCTGCCTGCATATTACATAAAAAAGAGCTCTTGTCTTGAAGATTATGCTCACATTATAATCGGACGATAACGTTCACAAGCTTTATAGTAATGTGGGGTCATATCTTACATCTGGAAATCTTGGAGATACATGAAGAACCGTTTTTACGTCACTATTCATCAAATAAACTACATATAACCATCTTGTTTACACGACGACAAGACCAATAATTCAACCGTCAAGAAAAATATACCTAATTTACGCGTAAAACTCTGAACATGCCATGGCATTTAAAAAAATTCTTTCAAATGTCAACGTATTATCTGCAAACATTGAATTGTTATAATTGCTGTGTAATAAATAAACTCACTCACATGCACAAGCGGAAAACAATATAGTGCAGTATTTTAAATTGAAACTACCTATTAAATTTGAAAGATTTATCACTATAATATCTAGACCCAGATTTAGTATTTCCGTGTATTAAAATCATACTGATCTTTGGTCTTACTGAAATCGGTTAGGTATACGTAAGGTACCGAATCTGTAATTAACTGACGTTGATGGAATGAACTGAATCGACCATGGACAATAAATTATTAACTGACCGTCTCGCGTTTTTTTCGTTTCGTGAATTGTTAGTCTCTTTCCATAAAGGTAGTCCGGTGAAATTAGTATTAGAATTTGTAGCTTTTGGCAATCGTTTTTTAATTAAAAATGTTGCAGGTCAGATAAATGTGAATCCATATCAAATTTTAATCAACATAAAAAAATCAGATAGGGCAACACCCCTGTAGTAGGGTAAGTCGGGGCATAAATGACAGATAAGACAAATAGAAATACTACTGCAAATGTCTTTTAACATAACGTCATAATGTTATGTTCCCCACCTGTGTACTCATACAAGTTTTACTTGACAAAACAGAGCCATCTAACGGCAGTGAAAAGAAAAGCTTCGGTCCCATACAAATGTCTTCTGTGCTCGGTACAGAGTCGGTATTACAGATAAGAGTGTTGTCCTATCTGATTTTTAAGAATTTATGAAAGTTTGGCATATTTATTTATTTATTTATAATAATACAATCTTTATTGACCACAATATTAAATTACGGTACAATTGGCGAGCTTAATGCTTAATGCATTCTCTACCATATCTTCAAATTTATCCGACAAACTATGTTTCCTCTGTATCACAGTATAAACATATAATAATAATATGTCTGAGTATATGTCTCTTACATATATGTCTGAGTGACGGAGGTGACGCTGATCACTCACTGTCGAAATAAAGTAAAAAAAGTATAGTATAAAAAGTATACATGTAATAAAAAGAAAAAAATACAAAGTCTGGCACTTTACATAGAGAAACTTGACACAAACATAAATATAAGTTACTGCCCACAGTAGCAAGGAAAAGAGTTCCGGGTTCGATCCGTTTGAAACGAAAACGTGTACGTGATACAAAATTAAATGTGCTTACATATTATTATGTAAATAATAAGCTGGTTTGTATCCAAAAAAAAATTATCTCAAGTACTTAATTCTTTTATTTTAAATGCACAGAACTAATATCTTTGTATGGGACTAGTATATTTTTATGCCAATAGCCAAATAAAACAGGCTGGTGTTATTGGTAAATAGTCTGCGCCGTCTACATTAATTGTGTGCCAAAGACATCACTAATAAGTTTTCTCTCATGCTCTCCGACACCTATAGTAGATGAGACGTGGAAGAACGACCTTCACCGATCTGATAACTCGATGGGACATATTTGTTATCAAATATAATTTATAAACAAATATACCTATGATAACTTGCCTATCGAAAAGTGTTCATAGCTATTTTTAATTTAATTAATTTTAATCAATTTTTTTTCGTCACCTTCACTCATGTGATAACCGAATGAGTTTTATCTCAATTGATAGTTTTTAACACAGAGAATATGCCTAGGTAGGCTTGCCTACTTATTTCTGCTCATGGCTACCTGGCAAGTAGGTGTGAACAGGTGAGAAAATATAGGTATTTACACCGATCTGATAACCAATTGAAATTAATATCATAGCCGCTCGCTTGCCCGTGTCAACCAGTAGTTAACAAAAAAAATACAGCGAATTGACCATGTCAACTGGTGGATGACATTCCATCGCAGTCTAAATTGCCCGTGTCAAGCAGGACGTGACATGGCGCTGCCACGCCAAATGCCCATGTCAACCTGTAGTTAACATCGTCCTCGCGGCGCCCCGCGGTCGAAAAACGGTAAATATACTCGTCTTTATCGCTCTAGGGCATAGTTTGTATTTTGTATCTCGTTTCTACATTAAATTTGCCGCCATTTTGGCCCAGTCGTATATTGAAGGCCATAGGAAGAAATGAAGAAATTAAAAAACCAAAACTTGTCGTTGAGTGTCACTTGTGTGTCGAGTTGGTGCAGTTGTGCTCGTTGTTTCGAATTGTTAAAAGTTGTTGAATTGTGTTGTTAATTGTGTTGTTAAGTGTTGTTAAGTGTTGGATTATCACGGTAAGTAAATAACTAACACGTAGATATAAAAATTACAGCATGAAACATAAGATTTGACTTTTTTTCGATACCTGCAATATACGGCAGATACATTTTAGCGCGAAACATCGAAATGATTGCCTTCAATTTTGATCATTTTGACTGTATTTTCCTAGTAAATGCTATTTAGAAGTTAGATTACAAAACCATCTGACGGAACTATACAAAAAAGTAGCAAATTACAAGTAAAACGGCAATAATTTCGATTTCTAAAAAACCTTGATCGAAATGCCCGCGAAATGACGGTTGGCGGTGTCCTAAGGCTGATTACACGCTGTAACCGGATGATCCGTATGGTGCTTTCGGCATACAAAAAATATGTAGTATTAAGTGTAGTGTTATAGTGTAGTAGTGTAGGTGATTCGACCAGATGATTTTAAAGTGCAAAGTATAGTTAGCAAAAAATACAAGAAATGTATTTTAAATATTTTATTAGTTATTTATTTGCTTAATTTTAGAGAATCGTTAATTTAAGCAAACAATTACCGACACCAGGGTAAAAATACCATGTTACGGATTGTTTTTAAATTATTTTGTACCTATTTTTTTTTTTGAAGTTGATTATATTTTGGTAAAATTTCGATTTTCGTCATTATTTAATAAAAGGTCTTGTGTAATATTTTATTTTATTTTATTGGTTTTTTATTTATTTTAAAAATAACAATTACTTAAAAAAATGAGGGTGTCAAGGGACACCCGGATGGAACGAAGTTCCTTTCGATTAATTAGTGAAGGAATTGTAATAAAATTTTATTTACCTTCTCTTTAGTTTATAATGATTTCTGTAATATTTTCTTAGAAACATTTATTAATATGCTCATTGTATTTCATACATTACAGGATTGACATGTTATGACAGTGTAGTAAACATAGTAATGTCTTTGTAATATTTTCTAAATTTCCATAGATTATATTATGTTTTCTTGTTATCTTATATAGATTATATCTAAAATTTAGCTTTATTGTACTCAATTGTACGATTGTATTAATACAATATATAATATGATATAATCTATATAAGATAACAAGAAAACATAATATAATCTATGGAAATTTAGAAAATATTACAAAGACATTACTACACTGTCATAACATGTCAATCCTGTCATGTATGAAATACAATGAGCATATTATTAAATGTTTCTAAGAAAATATTACAGAAATCATTATAAACTAAAGCGAAGGTAAATAAAATTTTATTACAATTCCTTCACTAATAAATAGAAAGACGAAACGAAAATATCTGGCTTGCTTTCTATAAGAGAGAGAGAGAGAGACAGACAGAGAAAAATGGGCCGACTTGTAACGACGCCGCACGAGTTGTAACGACGGCAAAAAGTGGTTACAACTTTTTTCCTCTTAATTTTTTCCGTCTAGCCCCCTTTCGCAACGCGCGATAAGGAACTTCGTTCCAATATTAATATGTAATACAAAATTTCCTAATTCGATACTACTAACCGAACTGGTTTGGTTTTGGTACTGCATGCTTTTTGCTGCTGCATGTATGGTTTTTTTCCACTTCTAGCTTTTCTTGCCTGTCAGCATGCCTAAAGTTACTGAAAAAAAGAAGCCTCGCAGCGCGCGCGCCTTAAATTTTTCAAAAAGGTACGTGTTTTTAAAATGGATTAATCAATTTCTGTGACTTTTGTCTTCCATTTATTACTTATGGCCGGTTTCTGAGGTCCTTTTGGGTCTATTAAATCCGTTGATGCCTAACACACGTACACCGTACCGCTCGACCGCGGCGGTGTAAATCGCCTAACTAACTGTGATGTGAAGCCATTTGGCGCACAGATGTGATATTTCTTTAAGTTGTTGTGGTGTGCGGGGACAGGAGGCGGCGCGCCCCCCAACACGACTACGAGGCGAACGCCATTCACGGCCAAGTGGGCTTCATAGCCAGTACACATTGTTTTAATTTGCGATTTAAAGTTTACAATATACTAAGTCCAGTCCAACACACGATAGTTAACAGATCCCAGTGACAGTTATCGAACATGTTAGTTAAGTTTAACTTTATTGATTCAACAGCTGTTGATCATTTAACTGGAGGCTTCAGAAACCGGCCATTAGTGAAGCCAAACAAGAAGGGTTATGTGCTTGTTCACACTGAACTCGCGGGCGCGGGCGCGGTCGCGGTAAACGCTACATACACCGCGCGGCGTGCGCGCGTTTTGATGTGAACACTTTCATAGTAGCTCATATGTTTGATATTTCGCGACCGCGCCCGCGCCTGCGAGTTCAGTGTGAACAAGCACTATGTGTTTGAAATGTAAGTGTTTTTATGTTTAGTGCCGAAATCGCGACCACGTCCCACCACCACGACGACCACGAGGCTACCCCTGGTCCCTCTGGGGAGTCACAAAGGTATTAAATAATTTTCCCCCAATACTCCGCGACAAACCGCACACTATTATTCTGATAAAAGTTATTATACAATAACTTGCAATGAATTTTTAATGAATTGTTTATGTATTATTTATCAATTTCAATATATTTTAAGGGTGCAGTCTTTGGCAGATGGGATAAGGACTGTAAAAGCTGCGAAGGTTGTCAACCAGAGGAACATAAAAAAGTTGACGCCTGAGCAGAGGCAGACGTTGGCACGCCTGAAAGATGCCAAACAAGTGGGCAATTATAAATTGCCGACAGAGCCTACTTCGTTAGTATATTTATAAATCGACAAACGTGTTCATGGTAGTCAGTCAATCATAACCTTATTTTATTCTAATATTTATTTTTAAATACAGGAAAGGGAAAGGAAAGGGAAGGGCCAAACCCGACCACCGTAAGTGGATCCCCTGCCCACTGTTGCCAGGTGTGCCCTCTATCCCACCCCCGAGGGTCCCTCAGAAATGGGAGGTGGAGGAGGAGGAGGAGGACGATAATATCGAAGGAACGCCGCCACTGATAATAGTGCCGCCGTCTCATCTCGGTAAGACTATAGCTAAAATCAGTTTTTTTTTTACATTTGCTCATGCAATACTGTAAATTGTACTTTTTTATTCCAGGATTAACAGACAAACAGACGGAGAGGGTGGAGATGGAGGTCGACCCTATTCTGTATTCTATAGACCCTAAAACTCAAGCGCAGTAAGTCTAGACTTACTCTTCATACACCTAGGTGTATGATGAATCCTGAATAATAATGTCTAACATTAGAAACAAAATTAATTGTTATACCATTTTTTATCATCAGGAAACGACTGATACAACTGAGTCCGTCAACGGGGGTGCTTCAGGCCATGGAAGTGCCTGGCACCCCTGTATCGGCGGACATTGAATTCATTAATTTTACGCCTAGTAAGTACCATATTTAATAGTTTTCTTTAATAATTTTTGTGAATGTTTCTTTTCACAAATAAGTATTCCTATTGTTTCCACTCTTTTTGGATTTTTTTTAAATAATTCAAGACATTACTAAAATTTTGGGGAAATTTTTCAGCATCCAGAACTCCTCAAACGGAGGCAATGGGTTCGGGCAGGAGCGCCATAAGTAATATGTCCCTCGATATTGGTGAGTTACTCTTTAAAATTGCCCCCGACCGCATCATAAACTTACGTAGATACATGGTGTTTGATTATAACTGAGATGAACAATAAAAAAATTAAAATGTGTGCAATTCACACGTGTTACAAGTGAAACCTTCAAAAATTTTGTTTTCAAGATAATGATTTCGGGAAGATGATAATAAGATTGCAGGTTTTAGTAATGATCATAGTGATGCAAAGTTAGATAATTATTTTACATTTTTTCGTATATATTACATATAGTTATTCAGACTCGGAGCTTACATTTTCGATAAATGATACGAGGCTTATGATAACTAAAGTATGAAATGCTCCCCCTCCCCCTGTACAATACTTCCTATCTCATTTTCGAATTTTTGTGTCTGTCTCTTTTTACTGTCCCGTTTTCGTTTCATCGCATTTGAAATCACCCCGATGCTAAAGAAGTTTTCACTTCAATATTGCAGATTTCGACATAGAGCGAGACTTGGAGTCCTTTGTAAATAGCGGAAGCGAAATTGACGAGGAAGAGGAGGTAATAATTAATATTTCATAATTTGCATTAATTGACGTGGTGATACATGAGACATCACTACGTGTCAGTCTATCTGTAAGACCATAATTGTACCAATTCTCAAGCAAATAAATACTTTTCCAGAATCCTGGGAATATTTTGTTGCGCCCTTTGCTTGACGACGCTTGCTCTGGTGATGAGGATCTGGACAAGGAACTCATGGGCCTGGACGCCGATGAGGATGTTGTCATACGCAACATGGCTGCGGGCGAATCTGACGTCCTACATTTTGATTGGTGTGCCGAATACAACAATTTCGAGGGCGTCAGGGAGGACTTTACTGGTCCATCAGGCCCAACTTTTGACCACTCGGGGATGTCTCCACTGCAGATATTTGAGCAAATCTGGGATACCAGTATTATTGACCACATTGTTAGTCAAACTAATAAGTACGCGCGTCAACTTCTGCTGAAAAGAGCTGGAAAACTCGAGGCCAGAATTTCCCGTTGGAAAGACACTACCAGGGAGGAAATATGGCGTTTCCTTTCCGTTTTAGTTCTCCAATCCCTGGTAGTAAACAATGTGGAGCGCGAATACTGGTATCCCAGCGATGAACAAATGCGGATTGGGAGTTTTGGTAAGCTCCTGTCCTACAACCGCTTCCTATTGTTAAAGAGGTGCCTGCATTTTGTGGACAATTCCTCCTTGCCTGAACACCCCTCCAAACTCCACAAAATCATGCCAATAATCGAGCATTTAAACAATAAATTTGCCACGCTGTACCTTCCCGAGCAGAATTTAGCAATCGACGAGTCGCTTCTTCTATGGAAGGGGCGACTCTCGTTTTCGCAAAAGATTGCCACAAAAAGGGCTCGGGAAGGTATCAAGAGCTTCGAGATCTGCGAGTCCCGGACGGGCTACCTTTGGAAAATGGAGGTGTATTCAGGCAAGGGGCATATTCATGCACCGCAAGAAGCGGGTGCGGTTGCGGTTGAAGGGCAGGACGCGCAGGATGAGCCGGAGAATGCCACATCGAAAATCGTTTTTAATCTAATGAGACCCTTATTTGGAAGGGGCCACACATTAGTAATGGATAATTATTACAATTCGCCCCTTTTATCCAGGCTCCTTAAACGAAAACACAAAACAGATACGATGGGCACGCTTCGGCTCAATAGAGAGTTTGTCCCCGAGGGGTTAAAAGTTAAAACAAAAAAAAATATGAAGCATGGCGAAGTATGCTTTAGCTCCACGAAGGATGTATGTGCGGTCGTGTACATGGATAAAGGCGTTGTGCCGATGATATCCACATTTCATAAGCCTGAAGTCGGCGGAATAGCTAAGTACGGGTACTACAAGTACAAGCCAAAGGTAATTTTAGATTACAACCTCTCTATGGGCGGCATCGATCGTAAAGATCAGCTGCTGAGCAGCTACCCCTTAGAGAGGAGCAGAAATTTGTGTTGGTACAAAAAACTATTCCGCCGACTTTTGAACGTGTCGATGCTCAACGCTTCGGTTATCCATGACCACGGCCGCACTGGATCCGGCAAGCTCGGCAATAGGTCTTTCCGGCAGCAGCTAGCTAAGGAAATGGTGAAGAGGTACAGTGACACCCCTCAAACACTCCAACCAGTACCACCCACACTGTCACAGATGCACTTGCCTGTAAAAGGTAAAACGCAGCGCTGTAAATTGTGTTACAGGAATAAAGTGCGTCGCACGACAGTGTGGAGTTGTGCCACGTGCAGTGTTCATTTGTGTATCGAGGGGTGTTACACAGATTACCACAAAGAATTATGTCAGTGAGACCCAACAAAAACATAAATGTAAAAAGGAGAGCCAAGTTCAATACAAAAATCTAAATCTAATCTAAGTCAGATCTAACCTACTTTAAGATCTCACATTTTTAAATAACAGCAATTGTTATAGGTATCCATTAAAGAAAAGAAATGGAGTTTAATACTAGTTCATAATGTTATTTTGTTCCTATAAATATGTCGGTGAGGCCACGAATCTCCAGTAAAGGTCCAGGGACGGACCTCTTTATTCTACAACGCTTGTCCGATGCAGAGGTTGGCATATAAGAAATGACATGTCATATTTAGATTAATGAATTGTCAAGAAGATAGAACGGATGATCACGTAGTGTGGAAGTACTTTGAAATATTGATGTGAACGTTAGGAGAATTGGAAATATATCATGGTGCAAAGTAAAAGGAATATTATTGAATAACCAACACCGTAGAATACCCCTTCTGCGTTAAATATATATTTTTATTTTGCATAGAACTTGGCACTCATTTAGATCTCCATTATTTTTGCGGCGAAGCACACAGCCAAGCATAATTTTTGTATTGAACTTGGCTCACCTTTTTTACATTTATGTTTTTGGATATGTTGTTAATAAATTGTTAAGGCATTCGTAAATTAATTTAGTCACACACACACACACGCACACACACACACACACACACACACACACATACACACACACACACACACACACACACATATACACACACACACACACACACACACACACACAACACAACACAACACAGAATAGTTTATAATTAGGATATGTTTAATTTGTTAGCTGAGATATTGTTTTTTATTTTATTTTATTTTTTATTTTTTGTTAAAACTTAAATTTTTTGTTTAAAATAATTTATAGCCATCGGAAGAGCAGAGGCTCCTAATACAGGCACTCTTGTGCTTAAAAGGAGGCTCTGGCCACTTACTATTGTAGTACCCAATCTGTTAAACAAATATATTATTATTATTATTATTATTATTATTTAGTTCTACATAGTTTCCACTAGATACAAACACTGCTAAAATCATACCCAACAAGTCATACCATTGGTACGTAAGTATAATCCGAAGAAAATTTCCGGATACTGTATAGTGTGTAGTCAGCCTTTTATTACCGGGTCTGGAGACACTCTTTCAGCATGTTTATTGTTTTTGATTGAATTTATGTTAATCAAATGTTACATTGTGCAAGTGTGATACTTTTTTGGAATGGGCATTAAATGTACTATGAGGCATGCCAATTGTTATTTTTGTATTGTTTAGTATGTAGAACAAAAAAATCAGAAAATATAAGTGATTTTACTAAGAGCATGGGAACTGTTTCAGAAATGTTCATTTATCTCAGAAACGGTGAATGCTATTCCTATAATTTTTGTTTGTTTTAAAGGAATAAGACTACCTACTTATTTAGTGTTCATTTATTTTATTCTTAAAAATGATATTTGTGCATGATATGCCTTGTCAAGTTTATCATAAAATTACGTCGCGCGGCGCCAGATATGTGCGCCTGCGGCGGCCTGTAAATTAATAAATATGTATGGACAAGTGTACTTTTTTATTTCTTATCCTATTATGTATTATATAAGGAACGTAATCAAAGATTAAAAACGATATGTCATCGCTTTAATTTTTGAGATATGAAGTTTTAAATACAAGACGAGCTTTAAAACGCGCTATCTCAATTTCAGCACAGCATAACTCTGCACCAGAGTCGTAATCTGAGGAACAAAAGATAACATTGTATAGCTAGTTTCATAATGAACATAAAACTATCAACAGTTGATAAGCTTTTCATAACAAATTGACATTCGAGTGCCATTTAAGTGCGGGCCGCGCCACGCGCTGCTGACGTAATAAGCGCGGGGCAGAGGGGGCGGTAGGTAGTATTTACGCCGGGCATCGGGTTACACCACGATAAGAGAGGCCGGACAGAGGCGGGGGGTCGTTAAATCGCGCTGGGCAAGCAAGCGGATAGGTAGATATTTTAATTACAAAACAAATCATATAGGCTTGCCTACAAAAAAATGTTCATGAAATATTATTGCCAAGCTATAAAGGGTATAGCCGGATAGCCTTGGGAAAAGTGCCCCCAAAGCTTGGGGTTTGAAACTATGTCCAAATGATCCTTTATATAGAGATAACATGATGTACAAAATTTCACCCCCCCACTACCCCTCAGGGGGCTACGGCACTCAATTAAACCGAAAACGATTTTATTTTTTTTCTCCAAATCTATGTAACTGACGCAAATTAAATTTTGCACAAATATTGTGCTAACTTAAAGTAATAATACAAAAAATCAAGAGCTCTCTAAGTACTCCCTATATTGAAAAAAACAATAATTTAAAAATTGGAACATCCTGTATAATGGTTTCCTTTCGTGGTAAAAACACCAATTTTTTTCCAAATGTGTACCAACATCGAACCTACGTAATCTCCAAGTTTGGTCTGTTTAGCAAAAGTTTTAACATTGCCAGTATTTGAGGCAACTTGAAATTTTAATAGGGTGTTATTTGTAACTAAAAAATAAGATTAAATTTGCATATTGCCTCTAACATATTTTTGGGAATTTTTTTTTTTAAACTTTAAGGGTTCATTTAGACCCGCTACTCATCAGCCAGGTCTGCAGCTCTGAGTTGGGGTATAATAAAAGAGGTGTAGGCGACGCACTTTAATATTTTGTAAAATAATAATAAACTTATTCATGTTGTGTTTTTTTGTATAATATAATTTTGGAAATGAAATAAAATAGAGCGCGTCCGAGGGACCTATTTCTCATAGAAAGTACTGGTAGTTGATGCCATATTATGTAAATACTCGTATATTTTAAATTCAATTGTTTTTACAATTCTCCACGAAACTTCAAGGCGCTCGGTCGCGCTACTGAAAATTTGACCGATATATTAAATATGGATATGTTTTTTTCGATTTATATACACAACTCTACATAAAAAAAAATATCTTTGTCCTAAAATTTATTTTGTGATTTTTTCATTCACTATGCTATATAATAAAGAAAAAATACCCACATCCCTTAAAAAGTTTGCTTTTGTGGTAGTTATGATAATAAATCTTTTTTCTTGAGTTACTATATTAAAAAAAGAATTTATTATTATTATTAATATTCTTAATGGGACTACAGGGTGGATATACAAAATATCTCTGTTTGTGGGATAGCAGAGCGGATGCTCAACACTATATTCAACGATCATGGCCACTAAGAACTGAATTTGTATTGGAAAACAAAACGTTAAATGTAAATCTATTGCTGAACCTGAAAATGTATTAATGCCGTCTTTACTATACGATATTTTAACAAATATCGATACATCGATACGTCGATGTTTTTTTTCACTTCCGACATCCCTACTCAACGGACGCCAATCTCACGCGCATGCGCTGAGTTGCTATCCGCCGCTCTACACTCGCGCGTACATTAGAGTACAAGTGCGAACGAAAGTTGTTTTGTTATTTGACCGTTTTATTTGTTATTTTTTTAGTTTTGTTTGTTTAGTTTTCCTTTATATAATCCACTTTTGTATAAGGCGCATGAAAACTTAAGTTACTTATTATTTTTAAGATGATATTGTTCTCATAGAAGTGACTTATTGTAGTCTTATTTGAGAAATAAAGATCTATAAACCTATTTTGGATTTTGTAAGAACCGTTCTACGTGGGAAGCATATCGATACCATATAAAATTATGTGTGTAACCGTATTTACGTACGTTTAGTACGTATAATTTACATATTTATTTATAGTTTTCCTTAATTTCAATAACTAATTTCTGATATTTAATCGTTTCTTAATATTATCAGACAATGCAATTATTCATTTTCTGATCCTTATACTTGAGCACAATACATAATTATTCACAAACAAAGAAATTTACAAATCAGCCCATGAGTTAGAAATATATGTACATGCCTTTAATATACCTTTAAGAGGTTCGCAGAGCATTTGCCTTAGCACTTTTGTCTACAATTGTACCTGCGCAGTCGACTCAAGTCGGTTCAATTAAAGTGCCGGCCGCGGTTTATAGCGTGCACATTGATATAGGAATTTAGAAGGATTTGTTATAATGTTATGTAGATACTTAGTTATGGAATAAATAGTTTAAAAGACGAAATTATAAACATAATGGCGTCTTTGTCTAAAGTATGCAATGAAAACAAGTCAACTCTATACGCAACGGTTTCGCTATACTGTCAAATTTTTCATGACATCAGACGTGTGCCGTGTTTGCCATTATGTGTTTCCCTTTTCTACGGTGTAAACTGTGACTTATTACTAAGGTACTAACTACTAAAACCCACTTTGACAAAGGTCAGCCACGTCAAAGTGGACATTAGTAGGAAGAAAACCGCCATGTCTTATTGCGTAGGTATGCACGTTTTTATCGTAGGTAGGGCTCTTCCATATACTTTTCTTGTTATGAGAGCGTGCAACTACTTGTCTTGTTGTGTCCTGTTCTATCACACGGACCTCGGACGCTCTACTTTCTCTGTCGCACCTATCAAATTCTAAAACTTTATAGCTTGGCAATACTATTTCATGAACATTTTTTTGTAGGCAAGCCTATATGATTGGTTTTGTAATTAAAATATCTACCTATGATATTAATTTCGATTGGTTAACAGATCGGTGTAAATACCTATATTTTCTCACCTGTTCACACCTACTTGCCAGGTAACCATGAACAGAAATAAGTAGGCAAGCCTACCTAGGCATATTCTCTGTGTTAAAAACTATCAATTGAGATAAAACTCATTCGGTTATCAAATGAGTGAAGGTGACGAAAAAAAATTGATTAAAATGAATTAAATTAAAAATAGCTATGAACACTTTTCGATAGGCAAGTTGTCATAGGTATATTTGTTTATAAATTATATTTGATAAAAAAAATGTCCCATCGAGTTATCAGATCGGTGAAGGTCGTTCTTCAACGGCTCTTAGACCACTAAAGTACCTACAATATTAACTATGCATGAGTACCGACAAAATCAAGATAGAAGCCCAGCAACCTTACCCTTACTTACTTTACCTGACGTCATTTTCTTGTTCAGTAGCGTCTAATTAAAGCAGCAACCAGTTAACATACTTTACCTAACTTCATTTCTTTGTTTAGGCAGGTTTACTAGGAGCAGACGTCGAAAGTTAGCTTAGACTAAAGGATTAAAGGAATTCTTAATACCCTGAGGTACACTGTAGATTGGTGGTGGGATCTAGGTCCATGTGCAATGAATAGGACTATATGACTCTTTTTTATGAAAGACACCTCCCTACCATCTTTACCTCCCCAATCTTTCGCAGAACCAGGGATCAGGATAGCAGAATAACAAAAGAGCTTTTGAAACTTTTCAATTAGCATACAAGTATTATAAGCATGCTTCAACCACAAGTATTTCAACCACACCTAAATTTCCTCAAAATTTTGTAAATTATATCCGAGGTTCGTTAGGTGGGATAGTATGAAATTACAAAACAAAGAATTTTCTGTGTGTTAATTTGAACGCGATTTTCACAGGAAAGCTGCACTATCAATAAAGAAAGCTTATGTTCGCGATTAAAACATCTGATATTATTATTGGTAGCGATATAATAGTTCCGTGTGTGGTTATTGTTTTGGAGGCGGTGATTGAATTTTCCCGGAAAACAACATTTTCCCATAGCTAAGCAAGCGCGTGTTATCGAAGCGTACCTACCTATTACTTTACTAGGTATTAAATAGTAAATAGGTACGAGTTAACCACAAGTTAACCATTGTTCTATAAACGCTGCTAGAATTAACCTTGTATCTATTTTGCCGACTGCATGCCAATTAGTTGTAATATTTTGTAACCTACTCAAAATAATTACACCCAACAGTTTTTTTAAATTAATTTTACTAATTAGTTTGAATAAAATTGCTTAAATTGTTTTATGCTCGATATGACCTTAAAATAAGTTTCTAAGGTTACGATAAACTAGTGAACATATATTTTTGTTAACAGACATTTTTATTAGTTCAAAGATTGACAGAGTAAACAAAGACTCAAAGACTGGAACGAAATGGTAGCGGTGACCTTCACTGCGCATACGCAGCTTTATTAATTTTGGACGGTCAGTAAAGAAACAGGTTAAATTATTTATTAATTTATTATTAGTTTATTCATCCAAGCAATTCATTCATTTAAAGTTAAATTTATTTTATTTTATTTAACATGATTCGAAGAAACTTAATACAAAAACATAATTATATTCAACGAAAATTGAAGAAAAGCTTATAATTAAGATCTTATCTAAAGTTTATGTGCCTACAATATCACATTTGACATATGTTTTAAAAATAAGAGGAAAAGTATTTTTGTAGGTATTTCCAAGACCAAAGATATTAATTAAATAGTTAGCGAAGTATCCAATCCAATCTCATTCTTTATTCTACCTTTATGCAACCTACTTTTACTAATGTACCTCTTCGTTGATAAATCCATGTACACCAAAAAAGCTTCCGATCCTTAATAGGTGCTCGTAACAGCTAAGTTTCCTCTGTCACATTAAAGCTCCTATCCAAGTTTGTATGTTTTTTTTAAATAAAAAACGGTAAATAAACCGATCCAAATGATTTTGCAGACGGTACCATCACGCCTACAATCCGCATTCCGCCGCGCACTGAGTCACGCTCACTTGCATATCTCACCCACACCACGACAGTTCACATACATGACGACACGTCACAACACGGTCACGACACGACACACGTTCATTCACCCGATGCGCGTGATGCACAACTGGTTCCATAGTAAACTAGCTCATGAATGAAAAATCGTTGATAATCTGTCTTCTACTATAATTGTATCGTAGTAATAATGTACAATAAAATTGTAAATACATATAACTCGGTTTTTGTTGTATTTTTATGTCAATTATAGTGGACAAGCAAATGGGTTACTAGACTTAGTAGTAACCTGTCGGCGCTGTTTATTATTCTATACTATAACAAAACTCAAAGTGTCTGTTTGTCTGTCCGGGCATCACATAAAAACCCTTGAACGGATTTCGATGAAAATTGGTAAAGTTGTTACTGATACCCTGGGTCATATTTTAGACAACTTTTCATCCCGGAAAATTAAAAAGTTTACCGGGAAAACAGGATAAAAGTTTGAATAAGTTAAAACATAATTATCGTATGCAAAGCTGCGGGCAACAGCTAGTAATAATATAATATCATAGGAATAAAATTGTACCCAATTGTACCTAAAACGGAAGTACCTACTTTTCAAATGGCTCTCCAATAATGCAACCGAATTAGTCGAACCGATCACGGTCAAATTATTTTAGTTTGATTATCGCGGACAATCAGCATTTGAACTGAATTGGTTTTTGTGATTTATTTCTAACAATCACTGCTCACATGGATCATACCCAGGAGAGTGCAATTACCTATATTATTTATATTTACGCATTATAATAAAAAAAAACTTGAGAGGTGTCAAGGGACACCCGGATGGAACGAAGTTCCTTTCGATTTAAGTATTGTTTTACGCGCTCAGCAGTGTGATTACTGAATCACTTCAAAAACTGTCGTGACAACTTTTCGTAAGAATTTTTTCCGTCTAGCCCCCTTTTATAACGCGCGATAAGGAACTTCGTTCCAATCACATAATTTTTTTGTCAATACAAACTTATAGGACAAGGCGCTAAGTTAGGTACTACATAGTTATACATACATATACAAATATGAACTTAAAAAGTAAAAAAGAAGAAACCTATTTAAGACGTAAATTTTATTTCCTAGTATGTATCATATTTTTTTAATAATATATCTAGTAATGGATATTATATATTTTTTAATATGAATAATTATGATATTAATAAACACACCACGGCACTCGTCAATACCGACATGTCATTCACTTTCACATGAACGATACAATAATACCGTATAAGGCTTCCCGCCCACGTCCGATAATCGGTGACCGATTTTTTGTAGGAGAAAAATAGAACGTACTGATAGCAATGGTGCAACGCACACGTCCTACAAAAAGTCGGTCAGAAATAAAACTGACTCACCGACAGTCGGTACAAAAATCGGTCACCGATTATCGGACGTGGGCGGGAAGCCTTAATGATAAACTATTTTAATAGAATTCTATGTTAATTATGCATCGTCTAATCGGAAATGGCCTACATTTGCAGACTGGTTTTATGCCATCTTGACATGTGTATATTATAGGCGATACTATTATCATTTGTATTTATCTCTTAGAATCTGCGTGAGTGCATGACGTCTTGGCAAAATTTGGATTCATAAATATGTACCTATAATATATTCATGTTAAATAACAGCTTCTTAGCTGTAAAGGTTCTGATTTTACTTCGAAACCCTAAAACACGGGTCTTAACCATGAGTAAGTATCGGTGAACTGGTTATATCTTATTCTTAACAATACGCTTAGTAGCAACCTAGCAACTGTTTAGTCCTTTGGCATTTCGCTACTAAACACGTTTAGATTCCTATCTGCACTATTCACAGACTTCCTGTTCAACTACGATTTAGGTAGGTTGTAAGTTTTGAAACGCGTTTTCTGATACTTAATGCAGTGTGTATGAAGACCGAAATATAAAATACATTAACACATCTAGTTTTCTTGAGCAGGCGAGCCACCTGATCTGGTAAGTGGTCACCGACATCCTCGGACATTAGTTACACCATAGGCATTATCGAAGCCGACGAAGAAGGAAAGAAAAGTGAGAATAAAGAAGGAAAATAAAAGAAGAAAATCTGACTCTCAAAACAGTCGCTAAAAGCGAAAGGGTGGTAGCTAGACAGGCAGCCTTCGCAGAAAGATAAAACCATTAACCAAATATGTATGCAATATATTATACAACGTCACCGCACATCACGTAAGTACCAGGTTCCACCAACACTACCTGGATACATGGCGTTCGTCCACAGTCCGGTTCTCACGTCATTTTCTACCTCGCACGTGTAAACTGTGCCTGTGGAACAAACTACCTGCATCGGTGTTCCCTCTACGCTACGACATGGGGTCCTTCAAGAAGCGGGTCTATCGTTATTTTCTTGGCCGGCAACGCGTTGGTGACGCCCCTGGTGTTGCCAATGTCCATGGGCGGTGATCACTTACCATCAGGTGACCCGTCTGCTCGTTTGCCTGCTCAAAGCATAAAAAACCAACATAATTTAAAGTAATAGTAATATTAATGATTCAATAATTCGTTAGGTACGTGAATACGCTAAACATGAGGACTAGCTTTTGTTGCCTCTAACGACACCCTGTTCTACTGGCATGAGCTCGGTCAGGTATACTATTATAAATATAAAAAACATGAGAGGTGTCAAGGGACACCCGGATGGAACGAAGTTTCTTTCGATTTAAGTATTGTTTTGTTGTACAGCGCCATCTCTGCAAAACTCTGTGAATCACTTCAAAAAAAGTGTCGTCATTCGTAAGAATGAAAAAGTGTCGTAATTTTCCGTCTAGCCCCCTTTCACAACGCGCGATAAGGAACTTCGTTCCAATATAATATATATGCTTATATAGATATAATAATATACATGTAGTGACAGTATATTAAAATTGGTATCATTAGATTTATGTAATTAAGTTATTATATAATTGGGGTAGAATTTATAAAAGCATTGCATATTTTTTCCTATCCGTATATCAATATTTTTCCAAAATGTTCAACGAATGTCAACTTGTCATACAAACACGACGCCACTAAAGTCGCGATAACTGTAATGTATACAAAAATAAACAAAACGCACACTGAAACCTTATCGCGTTTGAAGAAGGTAGGTAATTTATTAAACTTTATCTTATTACCATACAAATGAGATTCCCCTCATCTAACCACACAGTGGTGTCGTAAGCCAAACACTGAAAACACTCCATACGTCATTTTAATTAAAATATAAATTTGTGGTCACGAGCTGAGCTTGTAATAACGGGTGTCAGTTTTAATTATAGAATTCATCATCTCCGACGGAAGGTTGTGATTATTCTGATCAAACTTGTAATTCCCATCGGATGTCGGATGCAAGTGAATAGCGAATTGCTGATTTTAATTTGTAAACTCATCAAATCAAATTATCTGCTGATTTATCGTGTAACAAAAAATATTTGTCTTTTTAAACCAACTTGAAAAAAGGAGGAGATTCTCAATTCGACTGTATTTTTTTATGTGTGTTACCTCATAACTTGGTACTGGTTGTACCGATTTTGATGATTCTTGTTATATTCGGAAGCTAGTGCTTGACATGTAGTCCCATTTAAAGAGCGAGATCTGAAGAGTAGTTTTTGAGATATCCTTAATTTTGAAGTCGGTTATTTTTTGTTTGACGTGTTTTGTTTGACTATCCCACCAGTTATGGTGAGTTGTGTTTAAAAGAAAGTAGGTACTCAAACAACCTTAGTATTATTGTCGCCATTACAAAATACATTACAATTTTAGGTACTTGTAACCAAGGCGCCACCATTCACAACAGTGATGACATCTAGTGGAGTGAAATTTAATTTCTTATTTTATTTTTGCCTTCCTAACATTAAAACAAAGGCACTTCAAACATTACAAATTTATTTTTGATTAGCCGAAAATTAAAGCAAATAGGTACCTTATTTTCGGTAAGCTTCTACTTGCTAGGATGTAGGACGGACTAGTACTACTATGGATTGTTAATATATCAACGATAATATTTAATTAATGTTTTAATTATGGTTTATTCAAAAAGAAGCATCTTTGTTTGTTTGACTATGTTTGATGTTTGACGTGTTTTGTTTGACTATCCCACCAGTTATGGTGAGTTGTGTTTAAAAGAAAGTAGGTACTCAAACAACCTTAGTATTATTGTCGCCATTACAAAATACATTACAATTTTAGGTACTTGTAACCAAGGCGCCACCATTCACAACAGTGATGACATCTAGTGGAGTGAAATTTAATTTCTTATTTTATTTTTGCCTTCCTAACATTAAAACAAAGGCACTTCAAACATTACAAATTTATTTTTGATTAGCCGAAAATTAAAGCAAATACCTTATTTTCGGTAAGCTTCTACTTGCTAGGATGTAGGACGGACTAGTACTACTATGGATTGTTAATATATCAACGATAATATTTAATTAATGTTTTAATTATGGTTTATTCAAAAAGAAGCATCTCAAGGGTTATTTCTACAATTTAAAATTTTAACAATAATGTAAAGAAAAATCGACCATTAAACGAAAGGTAATAAAATATTTTTCAACAAATAATTAATTAACTCTTTAATTAACAATTAATTAATTCAAACAAGTATTTCGAAAATAAGTAATGTTTTATTATTATTTGCCATTTTTAAGGTTATTAGGGTAGATATAAAGTAAACAATTACGATGTTAAAAAATGCGATGTTTGCCTCTAAGTAGTTGTGCATTTATTGTTTGTTGCGAAAGTCTGATAAACCTATGTAATTTTGAAATGTTTTAACCGTTGCGCGTTGGTATGTATAAATAAATAAATAATATTAAACAAAATTTACTTCAATTCGTGACGTGGCGCCTTGACGACGAAACAGGGGTTGTTACGCAACTGCAGTTCGAATACCAGGGCAGCATAGACGTAAAGATATTAAAAATTTACTGTCCTGAATATTATGGGGTTATAAAAGAGACAGCACGTGAGCACGGCTGTTTAGCGCATGCGCATTGCGTATTGCGAAGCAGGGGTGAGACTAAAGTGCTTTCATGGGTTACGTACTTACTTTGAAATACCACACTCTTAAGATGTAATAAAATAGAATATTAGTAATATCTGAGAAAACTTTTTCTGGAGTTGATCCTTAATTATCGTAAGTATTCTAAACCGCCTAGACTATTTTACGAATCTCGCGAAATAAAACCTCCAGGAAGTTGCTACCGCACAGACCGCACTTTGAAGTTACAAACATTTTGAACGTTTTTCCAGGTTGTTCTAGGATTGTTCTCATAGATTACCCCCTTATTCTACATTGTTCCAAAACGGCATAGGTTTGAGAATGAAACTTTAAAAGAAAATCCAAAATATGCGTTTTTTGAATTAGCACCGCACTTTTAAGTTATCGCGATTTTGACGTTAATGTCACTTTGTTCTGGGTTGTTCTAGGTTTGTTCTATTTTGTTCCAAAATATCGCGTTCGAAAAAAATTTTATAATAGGCTCCCCGAAGAAGAACATCACAGTTTTATTATAATTGGACTAGTCACTAGATGGCAGGATACGAATAATAATAGTAGATAATTTACATTGTAGTAAACTCATCTAACTATGCGACTTATTTATTAGATGATATTGAACATGGAACCCAAGATGGAGCTCCGTTAATGGAATTAGTGATACCTTTCGTATGGTGGGTCGCTCGTTTGGCGGAGGTCTTCGAATATTATTTTTGGTGGCGCGTTTTGCTTGAAGGGAGGTTGTTATGCAAAATACATTTTGAGCACCAGGATACCATAATGTAGCAAGATTTTTTTTTTTTATATCTTATAAGTTAATGCTTGACTACAATCTACTACAAGATATTTAATACAAAGCTAAAACAACTGATGACAAGGAGCAAAAGAACTAAATTAAAGCTCATACCCTTTTAAGGTACCTTTTACTCGAATCTATGAACAAAAATGATGTTGAAAATACTTTATTTAACATAGATCAGAAAACATATATCAAGAATAATAAATTACTGAAAACATTTTGGTAATTCATCAATAAAAATTGCTGAAATATGCTTACAGTTTACGTCTTCTTCGACTCGTATCTTAATAATATAGTATATAAGTATATAGTATAGTACATATATAGTATTAGTAGTGTATAGTAGTAGTATATTATAGTGTAGTAGTATAGTATATAGTATCGTTCTTCGTAATCATGCTAGGGCCCCGTCAAATGTAAAGTGTTATTTTGCCTAGAATACATACCTACCTATAATAATTAATTATACACTGTGATGGATTTATTAAATTCAAATCAAACGCTAAAATAAAATTACGAGCCGCGTGGAACAGGTACTGAGACGTCACAAAATTGATGAAAAACGCAACTTCAAAACCTTTTCTATTTCTAAAGATATTTTGATGCTTCCGTCATATTTATGGTCCTTTGTACCTCAATTTTTATAATCAATCGTACAAAAAACGGTATACTTCTACTCTTATTTAATTATTATTTATTATTTAATGTATATTATTCGTTCTCACACATCATTAGTCAATACAGACAGCGCCATCTACTTCAAACATAAAGCTGTAGGGTTCCTGACTAAACCTAACCCATTTATTGAGAACCCTCTCCGATATCAACTTCTTCGAAAAATGTCAACAATTCTTTAAGTCTTGCAGAATCATCTTAAGTAAATTACAAATAACAAAAGAGTTTAATTATTTGCAACAGATTTTTTTATATAATATTATGTGAAGGACAAATTATTTAAATAAATAATTTAAGCTAAATAAATACTTTCATTTTGTTTATTTAATTCATTGCAAAATTTAATTCTAATTAACTGCAGCACTTTCCTTTGTATAAAGACATACATGGATTCTCAGATCTGATCTGTATTTTTTGTCAAGTTTTTATGTGTGGTGCTTTTAAGTAATTGTAACATTTTATTAATAACGTTGTGGCGCCCTTGTCATGACAGAGGATGTTATGCAATCTCATTTGAAACACCAGGTTAGCATAGGCAACAAGATAGATATTTGAAAATATAAGCGAACCAACTAGCTTTAAATGCTAAAGGAGTAAAAATGTAGGAGTTCGTGGAGCATACGTATTACTAGGATATTCACATGACGGTTTATATTCGTAGTTCTCACACTTTTTTTGACAATATGTACAGCGCCATCTATTCCGAACATTTAACATTAGGGTTCCCTAAATAAAAGACTAACTCGTTTTACAAACTACTTAACAAAATTAACTTAAACTTTAACTTTCATTACTTTTTTACAGACTACTAAATTTTATTTTATCACACACACAATTTTTTCTTTGATTCTTTTCTTTCTTGTCAGCAACGCATCGGTGATGCCAAAGGTGTAACCATGGACGATAGACATGAAGTGGCTTGTCGGTTCGTTTACTTATGGCATATTTACACATGAGTTTTGAGTATATTAAAACTATAAAGAGTGATTTACCCTTTTTCTGTAGCCAAAGATTAATTTTATTTTAATAAAGCAGATTAAAGCAGCAATAAGAAATGTCTTATAGATAATGATCTATACTATATAATAGAAAGTTTCTGTCTATCAGTTTGTCTGTCCGGGCATCACATGAAAACCTTTGAACGGATTTCAATGAAAATTGGTGAAGTTGTTAGTAATGCTCCGGGCCATATTTTAGGAAACTTTTTATCCCGGAAAATTAAAATGTAAATGGAAATTTTGTATGGAATGTTTTTAAAACATCACCTGATTTGCTTCAAATTGCAACAAATGTATGTTCCTTGCTTAAATTGATGAAACATAATTTACATTTTTCAGTTTTTCAAAGTTTTCCAAGAAAAAGAAAAAATATATAAATTAATGTAAATATATTGCTTATTTTTCAAAACCCGCTCCTGGAGGAATCCTTCGTGATTGCATTGGTTTCAGTATAAAAATTATATAATGTTGGCCGAGCTGTAAGCCTATTTTTATAAATGAATGTGTAGTGACCCTATATTTGTGTATTGTAGATAAGCAACCCTGTTTTGGTTACCATAGTATTTGAGAATAACATGATTGTCATTCATTGTCAAGCTAGAAAACAGAAAAATATCGTATTAATGGAAATATTGAAAATATAAACAGGAAATATAATTGTATTTTTATTGTAAACAATCTGAGATCCCTGAGGCTATCCATAGCTACGGTGTTTTAAATTTTCTTCTGTAAGAGGTACAAATAAGGTAAAACTTTTAAGTATTTATTTTTATCTTACAAAGTATGCGTACTTATTTGTGTAAAAATAAAGTGTAAATATTATTTATTTATTTAAACTTTATTGCATTCATACACTGAATTACAATGGGCGGACTTAATGCCAAGGAGCATTATGTTGTTATTATTAAAAAAGTATTATTATTAAGTATTATTATTAAAAAATCCCCACTTTACCTGTACCTCCCCTGAAAATTTATTTTAAAGGTAAAATATAATTTCCGTATGTGAAGCTGCGGGCAACAGCTAATCATTAAACAAAATTAATTTTATCGCAAACTACATATTTTAATTAATTGCTGTACAATAAAAATAAAATAAGTTAACAAAATCTCCTAAAATAAATTTGTGGCGCTTTCGAGAGAGATTGAGAACGCTATGTAACTAAAGTTCAAGTACCAGGGCGGCATAAAACACAAGATATTAAGATCTTTAACAGTGAAGGACAAAAGGAGAGAACATGACTAAAAGAAGAGAAAATTCGCGCATGCGTTTTGTTACGTCGGTCATTGCGACATGGCGACTGCCATTGCTAGGTAACTAAAGGGCTACGTCATGAGTCCTGTTGAACATTAAACATTAGGATTTTCTAAAAATAAAAGCCTAACTCGTTTCACGTAACTCTGTGAGATATTAAAGTAAAAATTTGTTATTGATGTAAAACAATTTAGAGAAACATCTAGATTTCAACCTCAACGGCAGTGGCTCCACAGGTTGAAAACACGAACTGTTTTTAACTCACTCAGCCTCGTATACTTTAACAAATTTCGACTGAAAAATCTTGATATTCTAAAAATAAAGTGATAGTAATCGTTTCTCCAGAAGCCCTAAATAAATTATGTAAAGGTATTTCAATATCTTTATTCCCGAGTGATAGTTGCCACCTGTAGGTGGCGCTCTATCAATTCAATATTCAGAATATTAAATATATTCCAAATCGTAATCAAGTTATTCGACATCTTATTGATAGATAATATTAAATATTCAATAGTATCAGGTCACTTTGCGGACATCAATTTTTAATAAGTTGATATACATACTACTTTGTAACAATCTGAATTGAAAATCCGAATACAAAATAATGTCACAGATAGATAAATAAAGACAGTTATTAACTATAAATTGTAGTAACTCTTTTAGGCAATAAGAAGGTTTTTGCGACAAAATTGGCAATTTTTAGTGACTGACAGCGAATACCGTAAACCAGTGGAACTAATATAAATAAGCATTAAAATTAAAATACAGATGTCACTTATTTAATATAGGGAAGCACCAAAAAGTATTTTGAAAATTTGTACGCCCTCCAAGTCTCGTGCAAGAGCATCAGTTGATACTCTTGATGAATTTTAATATCCTGTATATTCAATTTTGAATTTTTCCACTGGGTGTGGCTAAATCTAAAATTATTGAATATCGAAAAGTGTTCAAAGCACACGGGCCGGTTTTGATGAAAACTAAAACTGCATGAATTGAGTATTAAAAAACTGCAAACAGAAATAAAATTACCAATTTTTCTGTAGCGGACGAAACAAGTATACAAGATTAATTTTAATGAAACAAAATAACGCAACAATCATTTTATAATATAGGTTATTATTATGTATTCCGTGACATTAATTACAAATTAAATTAATAATTAATTAACCAGATTAACAAAAATAAATTAATTGTGGCGCTTTCGAGAGAGATTGAGAACGCTATGCAACTAAAGTTCAACTACCAGGGCGGCATAGAACTCAAGGTATTAAGATCTTCAATAGTGAGTCAGTGACGTAGAAAAGGAAAGAACACGAAAGAGAAAAGATTTTTCGCGCATGCGTAATATTTACGTCGTGCATGGCGTTATGGCGTCTGACGTTGCTAGGCAACTGAAGGGCTACGACGACGTGGGTACTGTATCTCCTACTTAATTATCACAGAGTACTTAATCACTACATTTAATTATATCAAGAATCTCTCTTTGTGAAATGATTTTTATATTTTTAATGATTGTATATTCGTTCAAATGTGCATTAAACATATAAAATGTCCAATAGACCATGTAAAATTAGGAAATATAAAATTATATCAATAAATCATTATTTCGATAAATCAGTAGTATATCAAGTGGCATTAGGTCAATGATCGTTGGTACTTATGTTATTCTGACCTGTCAACTGTTGCGGACCCAATTTATTGATATACTTTGCAATTCATTAATACAACAATTTCTTTCAGTAAAATATTTTACAGATTGCTATTACTTACATAACAACTCTCACGGATTCATTCGAGTATTGCATAACATACTTGTAACGAGAGCAGTGATCTTGAGGAAGTTCACACTAAGTTCATTACCACAGTCGTATTGAGTTCAGAGCAGCAGCACTATAAAATATTTTGTAATACTTATTTCGCAATTCTATCATTCATTCTGCTTGAAGCGTGCTTCAACTCCGTCGCCGTCGGCTAGACTCGTCAGATCGACCGAGTTAGTTTTTTCGAATGAACGAATTGCTGTTGACCCTAGTAACCTATGCACATGCGTTGCTTTAGCGTGCTTGTTTGGAATTATCCTTCTAAGTTATTATTCTTCAGAGGCTTGTGTGGATCTCAGTGGCCAACCAAGGGCTTGGCATTGCAAAGCAACAGCGGGCGTTGGTAGTTAGATGGGTGACCACTGGCAAGAAAAAACTTTTGAGCACTTTCGTGCCTCGAAGGGCCTGTAAAGCCGTCGGTCGAGGTTGTCACCATAAGATCTTCACCAATCCGCACTGGACCAGCGTGATCGTGACCAGCGAAATCCTCATCAGGAGAGGACTGAGTTGTAGCCATTAAAGGATAGTCTTTTTACAAATTGGTGTCATACGGATTACACTACTAATCTATAAACCTGTTTGGAGCAACGTCTTCATTTTAGCTCCTTCACTGCTTACAAAAAAACACAACAAACATTACTTATCATAATATCTTCAACTGTTCAAGTTCATTGCCACGACCTTAATTTGAAGACGAAGTTCGCCGTTCGGTATTACGTCACGAGGCTCATGAGAAGAGTTATTTTGTGTTGCATAAGGATTGATGAGAATGCGGTAACGACTTTACCGCTGTAATGCAGTACATTTTTATTGGTATGGCACAATATTGCATTCCATCCTTTTATTTTATCCCTTTAGATATTTATAAGATATATTAGATATTTATAAGTACATGGGCAATTAAGATTTAACTTACATTGTATTGACTGTTTCCAAATCATATTGTTAATGAAGAAAAATTAGTTTTTTGCAAAAATCTTATTCAATAAACATTGTATTATTTCCAATTATTAAACCAATTAATTCTTGGGAAAATTATAATAGTAGGTGTTGACTAGTAAATGTCCTAAGGAATATTATAAGTGGCACGCACTATCTTATAGATTTGTCTCAAGAACCACGTCAAGTTTTTTTTTATTTTGTTCTAGAATTAAAACTGGATTAAACTAAGCACTACCAAAAACGAAATTCATCCTTGTGAAATAATCGATACAGCATACGCGAATTTCGCCTTTAATTTTATAAAGTTTTTAACCGACTTCAAAACAAGGAAGTTCTCAAATTGTCTTCTTTTTTGTTGTCTTCTTGTTGTTTACCTCAGAAAAGGATAGTAAATTGATCCCATATTTAGTTCAGTCGAAATTCAGTTCTGACGAGGAATCAAAGGAACTCCTTAAATATTGATAGATTATTAAGGCGATTTTTATGTTTCTCCAAGACTGATTTTTTGAAGTCGGTTATTATTTTGGTAAAATTTAGATCACTGTCGATATTTTTATGTTATTAAAGTAATAATTCGCAGTAGCAACAGTAGCAGTGGCTTGCCACCGCACTTCTGGTTAGGATTACATTACGGGCTACATACATCTGTTAGATTTGCCCAACTATCGCTTCACTGGATCTGACACCCAATCCTATTGCGAAATCTGGTGTTGATTTTCATTTCTTCTCATATAAATTGTCAGAATTCTGTCTGGAAATCATTCCACATCTCAGTGTTTCAAACAAGAGTCATCAAAACATTCAAAATGTTCCAGAAGGTAAATTATAATTGAATTTATTATTATAATATTTAATTATTTTTGAAGTTTTGCTTTTTTATTGTTTTTCATTAACATCAAAATATCCCAAAACTTTTTCTTTCTTGGAAAATTTTGGAATTATAATTATGCCCACTGCTTAAATTTAGTGCACTTCCATTTATTTTACTAGCAAGTAACTCGTATGGAACATGATAACAGTGCAATCCTGAAAATAAAACATCTACTAATTTAAAAATCAGTTAACTATTTTAATTAGTAAAAAGTTTACGACACCAATAAATTATTGTATAAATTTAATTTAATCGATTTGGATCCTCGGAGTTGTAAACTACATTGCTGCTAAAATTTGAAATAGGACATAAACAATTGAAACTGACTCTGTTCTATATTCCAGCGAAAACCATTTTATCCGTTTTTTTTAATTAAAGCGTTGATACTATTTGTATGTACCAATCTGAAAAGCATTAAATCTACTTCCCTTATTTATTTTGCATCACTAAGAAATTAATTATGTTAGTTAGATACAAAGAAAATTTTGGAATATTTTCTCAATCATATTGTTAGAAATTAGTTAGGTATATAATTTCTCTTTCTGATAATTCAGTTCATGTTGAATATAATTATATCAAGAGTATTTTTTCTAACAATATGATTGAGAAAATATTTGTTTATATTTGTAGACTTAAAAAACCTACAATTACAAATTGAAATCCACTCTTATTTATTGCAGCAATAACATTTAGGTATGTATTATCAGAACAAAAACTAATATTGACAACTTCATAGCGTCGGGTACGATTATATAATAAAATTGTACTATAAAGAACAAAGCGAATGACTTGCATTATTAAAATGGGTAAAGGTCAGACAAGATAGTTGAAGATAAAGCACTTAAGTGTTAACTATCTTGCATTCTCTTCACACGAAACTGTTCAATATTCCGAAGAAAAATATTAACATTTCTAACAAAACTTTTTTTCCAGCTGTTGGTCCTGTCTGCGCTGATCATGTCTACCACTTGCATGGTGCTTCACCAAGTACCAGTGCCAATCTACCTCGCTGCGCAGTACCCTGAACCAAACTACAACTTCGCCTACGAAGTCAACGATGCTCACACAGGAGATATCAAGAGCCAACACGAAAGCAGACGAGGTGACATCGTTCTCGGACAGTACTCCCTCGTCCAACCCGATGGTGTGAGGCGAACGGTAGACTACAGAGCCGACGATCACTCTGGCTTTCTTGCGACCGTCAAGAACCAGAGACGCCCAGTGACCCAGCACACGAACACTCAATACAACATTCATGAAGAAACCACGAGGACTCCCAACACGGGAGCACCGGCCACGCAAGGATGGCCGCAAACTAGCACCACCACCACCGCACGACCGGTCGCCGTCTCCCGAACCTCAGTGATCCACCAATCCTTCTCCAACATTCACAATCCATGGCTATAACTCGGAAACAACCGCTCCTACAGCATCAAAGGACACGGCGAATAACGGACACCGAATTGAATTGAGACAAAAGATTCAATTTGCATTTATATCTTAAGCAGTTATTTAGTACCTGTAATAGTAGGTGAATAATAAGACGTAATTGGTGACCGGACTAGACAGCCTTGTTGGATTATAACTAAGAGCAGGGGAAATTGACGTAGCAGCGTTCGAATGCCAATCCGGTTCCAAGACATAACTACGTTATTAATGTTTGTTATGTGTATTAACGTTTTTATGTAGGTAGCTATTCTTATTAATTTGATATTTATAAATAAATGTGAGCAATGGTATTTTGTTTTTGTTTCCCGTAATCCAATAAATCACAATCATCCAACTTTTTGTCACACCGTGAACATTCAATGTTCTATAGATAGATTATGGTATTGCTCCGGTCCTCCGGTTGTGGATATAACTTATTCTGAAGGCCAGTTGTCTCAGTTATCAATTACGGCATTACAGAAAGCGTTGAGTTGTAAACATATCGAAAGTACAAGCGGCATTTTACTGAGTGCATCGCCCTTTATACTTGACTTTTAAACATTTCCTGAATTTCTTCACAAATAAACAAATTAAAGTAAAACTGGAACAATACCTATTCGTTGATATAAAAACGATGAGAAGTTCTGAGTACAGCATCAGATTCAACAGTCTCATCGACGTAGTCACATCCACCTTCTTAAACAAAATGCTTGTGAAGGTAAATATGGTTCAAATATTATGGTTTTAATGTTAATGTCATTTTGTTCGTTCATTATTTCAAATATTAGGTAATCATACTATTTGCTCTAAATCAAAAATATTGTTATCAATTACTTCTGTAATTCTATTTTGAATTCGTTGGTGCTAAAGCTTTATTTATGCATAACCTAATTTACATACCGACACATTTCCTTCGCTACCTACTTCATTGTCTTGATGCAAATATTTATCGATACAATTTATAACAGCTGCTGGGCCACTAAACATGTGGTTAACCGTTTGACATTTTCTAGCTGTATCAAACGCTGTGACCGTTTAAATTTCATTATCATGCAATTCTCATGACCTTTGCCGTTGATTCCAATTAATACCTCCTATGTCCACGTCAACATAATTCTTAATCAACTTCAGTGATACAAGTGATTTCTTGAAAACCAATATGCAATTGAAAAGATGTGATTTAATACTTGTCTGTATTATATTGCATGTTTTATGCGTAAAAAGCTTGTATTGATTAGAATCAGAAAATGTACCGTTTTAATAGTTAAAATATTTGGTTAATTATAAATAACTGGAATTAATGGTTTGTAAAAATAAATAACATCACAGAGAGATCCAGAGTTGATTATAAGATAAAGAAAAAATCCACTCGAAAATGCAAACGCAGTTAACATTACAACAAAGAGATCCAATAAAACTATATAACACATTGTCTAATAACATAAATAACGAATTTAATAAAATATTCAAGTTTAAGTATGTAGATCTAGCTAAAAATAGTAAATTTAGTGATTGGGCTACTGTAGGTATTTATAAAAGTAGGAACAGGATGTATGACCTTTACGCCGAGAAACAATACAATTTTTCTCCAACTTTCCAGGAGCACGTGAGAAATTATTCTAAAATATTTAAAATTGTTTGTATTCAGGCGAAATCAATGTACATAAAGAACAAAATTATTAATTCGGATAACAAGATAAAAACCACTTGGAATATAATTAACAGTGAGAACGGTAACGCAAAGTCCTGTGATTTCAATTACGAATTATTGATTAATAATAATATAATCAGTGCTGATAAAGACGTGGCAAGCGAATTTGAAAATCACTTCCGTAATATTCCTATAACATTAACCAGTTCACTAGCTTCTTCACCGACGGAAGCACTTTCTATATTAAAAAATCATATTAATGAATGTAATATTTTATTTGAATTTCAACATATAACCGCTAGAGACTTAATTAAGGCCTTTCAGTCTCTGAAGGTAAAGAATACGGGTGATTTGTGGGGCATCTCGGTGAAAATAATACAGCATATTATAGGTATTATAGCTCCATATTTGGTCGTAGTTTTTAATAAATGTATAGATCTAGGTATCTTTCCAGATCTTATGAAATGCAGCAAAATCATTCCACTTTTTAAAACAGGTGAAAAAACTGATCTTAATAACTATAGACCAGTTTCTGTTTTACCAACCCTTAGTAAAATTTTCGAAAAGATAATATTGAATCAAATGCTAACCCATTTCAACAATAATAAATTATTACATCCTGAGCAATACGGTTTCACTAAAGGCCGTAGTACAACCGATGCCGGGGCTAGGCTATTAAAGCATATATTTGAAGCATGGGAGGCGTCACATAATGCCATAGGAGTATTTTGTGACTTATCTAAGGCATTTGATTGTGTTGAGCACGAAACATTGCTGTTTAAACTTGGCCACTATGGTATAAAAAACAAGGCCCTTAGCTTGATCGCGTCTTATTTGAGTAATAGAATACAAAAAGTCAGCATAAACGATATTAAGTCATCGGGGTCACCGGCTGTGATGGGTGTACCGCAGGGCTCGATCTTGGGTCCGTTTCTTTTTCTGGTATACATTAACGATTTACCACATTATGTAAAGAACCAAGCGGATATTGTACTATTTGCTGATGATACATCACTAATATTTAAGTGTGAAAGGAATAAAGTAAATTTCGACGACGTAAATAGTGCTCTTTCGCATGTATCGCGTTGGTTCACTATCAATAATTTACTATTAAATGCAAAAAAAAACGAAATGTATAGAGTTTGTGCTACCTAATGTTAAAAAAGTCAGCAAATCTCTTAAACTAAATAACGAAACATTGCATATGGAGGAATCGACGGTCTTTTTAGGGGTGACCTTAGATAGTAAACTTCAATGGGGCCCACATATAACAAATCTCGCGACAAAACTCGGTAGGGCTGCTTTTGCTGTCAGGAAAATAAGGCAGTATACAGACGTCGAAACTGCTAGGATAGTCTATTTTGCTTATTTCCACAGTGTTATGTCTTATGCCATCTTGCTGTGGGGCAAAGCAGCCAATATAAAACAAATTTTCATACTCCAGAAACGGGCAGTTAGGGCTATTTATAAACTTAGGTCTCGGGAATCTTTGCGTGAAAAGTTCAAGGAAATAGGTATACTTACAGTAGCTTCCCAGTATATCTTTAACAATGTAGTTTTTATACGGAAGAATATAAACGCGTATAAACAAAATTTTGATATTAATAATCGCCATACGAAAAGAATGCATCAATTAGTTACGCCTTCGTTCCGCCTAAGTAAAGTGCAGCGATCTTTCATAGGGCTTGGTATACATTTTTATAATAAAATCCCAAAATTAATACGTGACTTGCCAATAGAAACTTTCAAAAAACGTGTAAAGACACAATTGTTAGGCAAGGGATATTATAGTGTAGACGAGTATTTAAATGACAAAGACGCATGGAAATGACCAGCTCTGCAACCAGTTCCGCTCAGAATAGTAAATACTTTTGTATTATTATCTTTTTTTGTAATATTTTTTTAAAAGATGTGCTGAGGAGTTTCTTTAGGCTTTTCTTCTCCTCCACGATAAAGCACCTTCCGAAAAGCCAAAAAATGACGTGCATAAGTGTATCAGTGATACCTATATGAATAAAAATATTTTGACTTTTGACTTTTAACATTTTTTAAAAGACCTTATAGATTACTTATTTTCTTACCTAGGTACTGACTGATTTTAGTTGAACCTTAACTTGATGGATTTTGACGTTCGTTTTTGATATCTTAATAAATAATAACAGAGTTAATGATAAAAATATAAAAAAAACTTGATTTCGCGGAAATAACCACAAAGCTGCATGGTATTTTTTACCTTGCATTTTACTTACTTCAGCAAATTGTCAATCTGCAGTAATTTAGACCTATAAAAGCATTTACTAACTACGACTTTGTCCTTTGTGATTACGATCAGTTTTTTTTTTACATAACTTACTCGCTTAAACCATACAACCTCGGAGCGTTAAATCAATTTCATGCGTACAAATTTAATGTGTCTATTATTACATACTGAAACAGCAGTTTTTTATAGTAGGTATCAATAGCTATTAATAGTAGTATCTATCTATCGTTTAATTTATTTGTCAAGCAAAATTAAGGTACAAACGGTCCAATTCAATACAATATATTAATCGTCTTCATTTTTCCACAGTACGTCGTCCTCTTCGCCTTCTTGGCTGCATCCAACGCTGCTGACTTCTCCAGCTTTTCCTACAGCGTGGCGGATCCCTACACCGGCGACTATAAGAGCCAGTTCGAGAACCGCGCTGGTGACAATGTGAACGGCCAGTACTCCCTCCTCGATGCTGATGGTACACACCGTACTGTCGACTACGCAGCCGGGGCACAGGGCTTCAATGCCGTGGTACGCAAGGACCCAGCAGTTATCGCTGCGCCTGTGGCGTACTCTGCGCCTCTCGTGTACCCTGCCCCCATCACGTATACCGGATACCATAGGGCCCAAATCGGCCTGTAGACCTGCTCAACGAATCTTGCTCTTAATAATGAATCTGTAAATAAATAGATACATCATATCAGTTCGACTTTTATTCGATAATTTATTTTTATTTATTATATGTATTGGCTTCCTATTAATGGCCTACTAATGGGCACGGGTCTCTTCTCTTGAGGAGGCCTAGAGAATACTCCACCATGCTGCTCCAGTGCGGGTTGGTGGAGATTTTATATGTATTATTATGGAGTATTATCTCTCTACATGGTGAAGTTTACTTTGAGTTGGTTTCTTTTCTTGCCTGGAAATAAAGAAGCCACATTTCTTACGTTTACATTTTATATTTATAACAGCGATTGTTGTAGTTGATGTCATACGATTTTTTTAAGTTTTATATTTATTAACAAAATGTCGAAATACCTACCTGGTAATTACCATACCAAGTCTTATTACTAGTTTGATGTTGGTTTACTCATCACAATATCGTATAGTCGTACGATAAATAAGTCGTATATCGTAAATGAGTAAAAACAATTACGATCAGTTAAATAATCCAATCTAATTTCATTTACCTTCGACTGACGAAGGAAACGTGATGGAATTTGAATATTATAAGGCGACTAAGGTCAGTCTTAACTCTTAACAATAAGAAATTATCTATTATATTAAGTCTGAGTGGAACTTAGACAGTTCCGTATGTAATTAGATAAATAATTATAGTAAAAGTATATTTTTACATATATTTTTTTTACTTTATTATAATAACCAGTAAAGTCAAATTATACCATCACAACAGCAAGACAATGAGTGTAGGTATTACAAAAAGCGGAAGGAAATTCCCTTATACCTGATAGCAATATTAAAATTGCAGTATTTTACCCTTTCGTAGTGAAACTTTAAAGTTATTTTCTAAATAGGTACTTATATTAAACCGTCAAAACTTGGCGTATAATTTATAAAAGTAACAACAAATCATACTTAATTATTTTTATTTCAAAATAATTATTTTGTTTCCTTAGATATTCAAAATCTTCTTATCTTAACATCAGGTTGAATTATAGTTAAGATTTTATCGAAAGCTGCTTAGGTAATTAACACAAATATTTACAAAGGCAAGGTCGTCTGTTTCCTAACGGATGCGACTATGAGGTCGTCGGCGAAACTAGAACATCCTTTATACTTAATATTATTATTTAATTAACATAATTATTATTCTGTAGAATTCAGTGGAGGTTTCCCACGGTGCATTATTTATCTTTTGATCTTCTTTTTGATCTCAGTCATTTTTATGGTAAAATTTTGGTAATTCTATCCTAACTATAATACCATGACCATGTTGGAAATCTTATAATTAATAGATCATAATTATTCACCTTTCTCAGGTTCATTCACCAGGCTAATAAAAATAAATTAAGAATGATGATAGGTTTAAAAATTGTTCTTTGTTTGGAGACTTCTGGTTTCCATATGCCATATAAGATTTTCATAATGACTTTCCTGATTATCAAATAAAAGTTATCATAAGGTCTAATTTACAATTACACATTTTTGTGGTATGTGTATGAATCTACCACAAGGTGTATAAAACCACAAACCGCACTTTACCAGCGTGATCTAGAAGGGTCTATTTACATTTTTTTTTTCCTTAAATTTTTTATGACTTTAGTCCAACCCTGATAAATTACCTTTCGAATAAATTATAAAGCAATGACCTCAAGGTAAAAAATCCACCTTTTCTTCAAATCATACTTTAAACTTAACATTTCCAAAGTAAATACCGATCATACAAAAATCCATTTTCTTACAAACTAACATCGCACATCCGTGGTCAATGGCCACTACAGTTCTGCATGTCCAAACTTCCACTAATCTATGTAAAAAACCCTTCCCAGACGTGACCTAGAACGCTAACCTGTCATTTAGGTATTTCCTATTAATAGCGCTCAATGAGTGTGCAGGGCCCCTATATAAGGAGCAATAATGACCGGGATTGGACATTCACAGTTCAGTGTGCAGTAAAAACAAACCTATCGAAATGGCAGCTAAGGTAACAGTCACTGTTCAACCGTGAAGTTAAAGTTTAGTTAAGCTCGCTCGGAAGTTCACGCGCTCGGTGATATTTAGACAAGTTCATATTCTAACGACCGCGAATGTTCGCAGATTTAAATTTATCATCGTGAATGTGAAAAGGAGCATTCCCACGCTTAAGTGTGGAAATTTTTAAATGGATTACTTTTCTTTTAAGCTCCGAACGCTTATTCAGTTGGTGGTATTGTGACAAGGAAACAATGTGTGAAAAAATAATAACAATATTATGTCTATTATACTACGAGTATAATACATAGATAAAATAAGTTTTATGTTAAAGGAATGTGCTTTAATGTATTTTAAATCTTATTTATTTCCACAGTTTGTTGTTCTCGCATTCCTGGTGGCGGCCGCTCATGGCAGCGCTATCCATGGCGCCGACTACACCAGCTTCTCGTACGGCGTGTCCGACCCCCATACCGGGGACGTGAAGAGCCAGCACGAGACCCGCGTGGGAGACAACGTAGTGGGCCAGTACTCGCTGCTCGAGTCCGACGGCACCCGCCGCACTGTCGACTATGCCGCTGACGCGCACTCTGGATTCAACGCCATCGTGCGCAAGGACCCAGCTCTCGTGGCCCACCCCGCCCCCGTTGTCGCCGCTCACGTGGCCCATGCCGCCCCGGTAGCGCACGCCGCCCCCCTGGCGTACGCCGCTCCTCTGGCCCACGCCGCTCCCCTGGCCCACGCCGCTCCCGTAGCCCACACGTACGCCGCCGCCGCTCCCGCCGTCTCCTACTCTTCTTACTCCACCTCCGTTGCCCACGGTGGTGTTGCGCCCGTTGCCCACGCCGCCTATGCCGCTCCCCTCGCCCACGGTGCCTACGCCGCTCCCCTCGCCCATGGCGCCTATGCCGCTCCCCTCGCCCACGGCGCCTACGCCGCTCCCCTCGCCCACGGTGCCTATGCCGCTCCCCTCGCCCATGGCTACGGTGCCCATGGTCTCTCACATTACTAGGACCTGAATCTGAACTAGGTAATAATTTATGTACTTCTGTAATTAGTTGTTCTGACGCTGTCGTGAATGATGTGTATACTGTGATCGATTTTATTAATTAAAAAAATGTTTTACAACATATCGTCGTATTAATAAATCACTAAAACCCTACCATAATGATATTACATTATAAATTATCTTAAGATCGAAAAAATCAATAGGCATTGTTGACAGGAGTATGAGCAATGCTAATTAATCTTAAGTCAATAAGTATCAACAAGTCAACCATTGTTTATTTATCCCTTATAATATCCATAGTCACTTTAATATTTTAACGCATAGGAGCATATCCATTTTCAGGCAGGATTTATGGTAATATCAATTTTGTTACAAAATATCCCAAGTTTCATGTATAAATGCATCAAATGTAGAGTACATTTGATATGTATATGTAGTGTTATTTCAAGTTCAAAACCTAAACACATTGAAAATTAAAAAATATATGTGTACAGTTACACCATTGTTACAATTTTATGATTAATACTCATGTGTACAACTATTAATACGAAAAGGCCATAAAAATATTGTTACATGATAACAGTAATTGTAGATTAATTAACAACATATCTGAAATACTTAATATAAGTATAAGCATTACTTGTAAGCACACAAATATAAACTAAGGGAATATAATTACAAGACTTCATTATATTGTAGTAGGTAATCAATATCAAGTTCGAACAAAATGTATTAGAATGTGAAGGTGATTTATATCAAAATACAGTGCACAAGTCAGTTACCACGTTGGTAGACCGCAATCTGGCAAGTTACTGGTTTAATATTCATAGATCTCCGCTCTTACGATATTGGAGCGACGATCAATACACAACTAAGATAGATAGGACACTTGGCATAATTAAGTGTAAATCTGCCTTCATTATTGATAGGTTTAAGACAAAAATAAGATGCTGATGGCGCAAGTATCATTTGATAAGTCAAACGTAATATTGGTTGTTATTGATGGTGACCTTAAACGCAAAAATTAGGAATCTTGTATAGTCTGTATATTAATGGCAAAAGTACTGGTTGATTAACCAAAAAAATGGCACTAAGCCAACTACGAGCAATTTTTCGGTAAAAAAACAAAGAAGTAAAACAAAAAACAATGCTTTGGAGAATATAAATAAGATTGCGTGTATTGGTAGCACAAATTTAATTAATGATTGAAAAAGATACAAATGAGAGCATTGGATGAGGCATGAGATAAGGAGGATAGAAATCACGTTTGTGTATGAGGCTCCCCTTAAATATTATTATTTTATTTTAATTCAATTTTAATCGAGAGATTTGATTCTGAAGATTAAAATCAAGCAATTTTAAAATGGAAATTCTTTTACGTATATTACAAAGATGTTTCAATAATTAAAAACTACTTAAAAGTAAAAGTAAAATTAATTAAAATATATAACTAGGCCCCTGCGGTGCAGTACCTAAGATTCTGGCAGCATTCCCTCGCTGTATGGCAATACTAACACGCTGAGCAAGAAAACTGCCAGCTCTGGGGTCACTCGTCTTGTCTTTTAATTTTCTACTTATTTCTTTAAAAAGATAGTGTGCGTCGGGACCCCACGAACCAAGTGTTTTAACACCGAATGCTTTGAATAAATATGATGATCCTAAATTTTAATTCAATTATTTATTTTTTAAAATTTTATTTATAATTAAAGTGAATAACTAAATATTCCATAGAATAGACGCTTCATAAAGCGTCTACCTGTTGCTGTTATTAATATCGAGCAAAAAACAGCAAAAAAAATCACGTTTGTTGTTTGGAAGCCCCACTTAAATATTTATTTTATTCTGTTTTTAGTATTTTAATAGCGGTAACTGAAATACATCATCTATGAAATTTTCAACTGTCTAGCTATCACAGTTCATAAGAAGACAGACAGACAGTCAGACAGACGGACAGTGTCCCGTTTTTACCCTTTGGGTACGGAACCCTAATTAAAGAGGATAAAAATAATAATGATTCCTGTCAATGTTTCAAAGCCACGCTAGAGTAATCAATATTTATTCTCACAGCGGAGTACCTTTAAAATCAGAACATCTGAGACCTACGCCCTACATTATAGAAACCACCAGATAATATTTTTTACGATGAGATTTTTGGAATACCGAAAGTAATGCAATTGGAATGTTCCAAAATGCACGTCATGAATATTTTTACGCTCTCATTGTTTTGATTTTTACGATGATAAAAGCACTAAACATTTTGAATGCGAATTGGTTTGTATTTTATATCGATATTTGGTCCTGTTGTGACCATGATAATTGCAATTGGGTTGAAGTATTGGGATAAAATAAGATACAAAATCGTTAGTAACCGTTAGTATTCAAAATTTACACTTTTTGTGTTATAAATAAGACTTTAGTTACACCTATCTTAAACATTGAATCTTACAGACCAATCCCCGAACAAAGTTATTCCGGATCGGACTCTACCTGAGATTAAACCATGTTTAGTTGCCCTATAGAACAGAATTTTCTTTTACAATTAACATTACAATTACTTTTAAGAGACAGAATCTCGTTACAGTGTTCCTTTATACACATCGACCATGGTAAACCAAAGACGGTGATAATTTTAAAAGATGCATCATTGCGTAACTTTTATGATGTCAATCATTATTGTAAAAAAAAGTTGTTCCCTAATAGCATAATTTTGCGAACAAAAAAAACATATCCTGTTACGTAATTATCACTACTACCGGTGTAAGTTTCAATGAGACTTTCATTTTCTATCTGCTTTAGTTAAAGTTGTTGTTTATGTTTCCTTTATATGAATATCAATATTTACTTGCAGATGTATTCGTAACGTGTTAATTCAGAGCTTATGTTTTTGGTGTACCTGCTCTCTATACCTACATACATAGAAGATACATAAAATTTTTACCGAGAATGTTTAGATTATAATTATTTGAAAACATTTCAGTTTGAAATATTTTTATTATTTTGTTATTAATAACACACAGATCACAGCACTGAGTCGTAAATAAAATTTGGTGTCGTCATATTTTTACCAGCCCAAACGAGCATATCGTTGACTCTCGTGGAACTTGAAAAGTAACCTTCCCCTCAAAGACCTTCTTTATATCGACAACTTTTATTTTCGCGGTTGTTTATATGAATCCTTTCTCTATAACATTATGATATAGGAAACAAAAGAAATAAATAACTTTTGAAAAATAGTATTTATTAATATTTACAATTTACAAATTCACAGCACTGACTAACATTTTGGAAATAGTTTTTACACTTTTTACCAGCCCAAACGAGCGTATCCCAAACCGTGAGCACCGTAACCGATGGCTCCGGGGGCACCGTGGGCAGCAACTCCGAGAGCGATAGGAGCAGCGTAGACAGCACGGGCAAGAGGAGCGGCGGCGTAGCTCAGGGGAGCGGCGTATGCTCGGTATGCGGCAGGGGCGGAGTGTGAGCCGGACGCCAGGGGAGCTGAGTGTGCGCCGGACGCCAGGGGAGCTGAGTGTGCGCCGGACGCCAGGGGAGCTGAGTGTGCGGGGTACGCCAGGGGAGCTGAGCGCGCGGGGTACGCCAGGGGAGCTGAGCGCGCGGCGTACGCCAGGGGAGCGGCGTGTGCGCCGTAAGTCAAGTGAGCGGCAGGAGCAGCAACTACGGCAGGAGCCACTGGTGCGGCAACCACGGCGGGAGCGGCGTGAGCGATCACGGCCGGGTCCTTGCGCACGACGGCGTTGAATCCAGAGTGCGCGTCAGCGGCGTAGTCGACAGTGCGGCGGGAGCCGTCGGACTCGAGCAGCGAGTACTGGCCCACTACGTTGTCTCCCACGCGGGTCTCGTGCTGGCTCTTCACGTCCCCGGTGTGGGGGTCGGACACGCCGTACGAGAAGCTGGTGTAGTCGGCGCCATGGATAGCGCTGCCATGAGCAGCCGCCACCAGGAATGCGAGAACAACAAACTGTGGAATAAAAATCATTATTGAATATTTCAACAAAACTATAGGGCTACCCAATAGGTCACTGTAATTTGTTATTTGTTTGTTACGATGTTGATATTGATAATAATGAGTACGTATTTCATAAATAATTTAGTCGGACGAAAGGCTTACTCATATTACCTTGGATGCCATTGTATGTGCTGTGTCGACTTCAAAGTACAACTGACCATGCCCAATCGACAGTTACTATTTATACTGTTTCATGTCGGATTATTTTGGAAGGCAGGAAATTAATGCACATGGATTCCTTAATGAACGCAAATATGTCCCTGTTTATTCAAATACATACACAATATAATGGCACTTTCTGTAAGTTTAATATCAAGGACTTAAATGAAAGTATTTAAACTCGCTTATGTATATTCCAAAAAATCAATAAGTACTGAAAAATGTATATTGTGTGTATTAACTTTGTCGATCCCAGGATCGACACAAACAGCCGTGATTTGTGCGCTTCTCCGCCACGCTATGAGCAATGTCTAGCACTTATATTGGGAAAATTAAAAAAACGTAACTTGTACGTAATTTTGTATTTATGTCTTTATATCTATCTATGTATAAAACACAAAAAAATTTGTGCGGATGTCCTTTAAGTATAGACTCTAAAACCATCCAACCGATATGCCTCAAAATAGTTTCGTTAGAAAAGCAATAAAGAAAGGCAAACCGAAGCTGATTTGAGACTACTAAAACAAAGCATTAGGCATATTCGGTCCACTGAGAAAGTCGATTTTCCACTTGTCCCATACAATAATTTGAATACATAATCAACGTACGGAACCTTCACCAAGCGAGTTTAACCCGCACTTGTAAAGTTTATTTCAGTTGTGATAAAATAGGATCTTTGAGAAAACATATTTCGATTTTAATTTGGGCAATAACTTACAGTAATTTGTCAAAGATTATTTCTTTGTAATCGGATATTAGGCTTTTCGAGGTTATTAACAATTGATTTTAGTAACAAGCTACCAGATATTAATGAAACTGTATTGACCTTTAAACCTATAGATTTTCAAAATATTTAGTTTATCTTACGCTTAATTTTAATTTTGAAATGTAACAGTTGTAACCAATAATTTTATCAAAGGTTTTTAAAGGCTCCAATAGTTACATTTTTCAGCTTGCTTACACGACTGACAGTAATGCCGTTATTTCGGTCTCATTTCGTTCGAAAGCTGCTAAAGTATAAAATATTATTGTTACGTTACAATCAGAGTACCTATTAGGGTGTAAAGATCCGAGATAAAGTTGCTTAGACTACATTATTATGTATTGACAACATTTGAGAGTATTGAAATGAAGATAATTGTTAGTTTGACTAATCTAAAATTTTAACAAAAAAAAACCGACTTCAAATGAAGTATATCCTTTCCAATAACAATTAAAAAAAATCATCAAAATCGGTTACCGTGATATTGAGTTATTCGTCCATTTGTCTCGCACACATTTAATGCAAATTTAAGACTTATATGGTTTTCTCATAAAAGCTATTGTCAGGTCTCGCTCAAATTTAAATGGGACTACATGAAAAGCACCAGCTTTCGATTAAAAAAAGAATCATCAAAATCGGTTCACCCAGTAGAAAGTTCTGAGGTAACAAACATAAAAAAATACACTTCAATAGAGAACCTCCTTTTTTTTGAAGTCGGTTAAAAACAAAATACACGGCTTTATAATGTCAATGTAGATAGGTAGATACTAAAGAAAAAAAATTGGGACTATGCTGTTAACCATTAAGGAGTATCCTCAGCTGAAGCCAAACCTGTGTGTTCTATCAAATCATGCTCATCACAAAAATGCATTGTCATCAAAACGAAAGCAATATGTAAAATTTCAACTCCTTAGGATAAGTGGAAGTAGGGCTAAATTAGGCTTGCAAGATTTGACCGTCTAAAAATGTGTGTGTGTGTGTGTGTGTGTGTGTGTGTGTGTGTGTGTGTGTGTGTGTGTGTACTAACGTAGGAAGTTAAGAATTACTTTGGTTTATATCGCGGGTCGGAAACCAAAGGGGCGTATAAAAAATGCATTTTTTTATTTCGTCATTCGATTCTAAATTTATCAGTACATAACCTCTCAATTTTTCATAATTATTGGTCAATTCGTTTTGAACAAAACAATGAAAGCATTTTTAACGTGTCATTGACAGTGAGATATTAATTTCAAACCAGAAAGACGTACAACAGCCGTAAGTACAATTTCTGTGTTTATGGCGAATATTTTGTCGTACCATAAAGACATACACACACATACGACAACATACATACGACTGTCGATTTTAATTTAATTTCTTAGTTAAGTGTCACGCCAAAAAGACGTAAAAAAACTTCATAACTTTTTTCGTGCTGAACTCAATTAAATACTTTGCATAGACATTTAAAAGTACTTCCATATTTATCTAAAATTTTGTATTTTCATATAAGCTTTTTAAAAACAGAAATAATGCACTTACGTATATTTGGCTCGACGTTATTATAGGAAAACTTGGCTATATTTTCTCAGAAAATGCACTAGAATGGTGGTATAATACATTTTTTTTTACTTGAAACAAAAACCTGCCTGAAATTAGTTTATTTTTCGTAAAACGATACCTTGGAGTCAAATGTTTTTTAATAAAATCCATTATTGCTATTATTTTTAATTTAGGTTCAAATTATATTTATTACTTAAATAAAGACATTCTGGTTAAAACGTAATAAAAATTCTAAAGATTAACAAATACACATTTATAAAGGCAACACTATTTTTAAAGACGACCCGTGTGGCGCAATGGTTACCATGCCGGATCGCCGCGCCAAGGGTCCTGGGTTCGATTCCCAGCGAGGCGGAAATTTGAATGATGAGTTTGAATTTCAGTTCTCGGTCTGGGTGTGAGTGTCCTTGTCTTGTGTGTTGTCCATGGCACCCACGACACAGGGAATCCTAGTGTGGGACTATGAGTGTGAAGCGTTATTTATTTATTATTTATTATTATTCATTTATTGGAATCAATAGCAGTTAGCATAATATAAATCATAATCTCTAATATTTAAGTTAAGTTAGTTATTGCACATAATAATCACAGCCAGTCAAAACTGCATAAAAATGTTAATTTTCGAGTAATTAAGTCCGTAAAGTCTATAACGCAAATAAGTCCTATTTAGTATTTTCTCTTTGGTCGCAATGCAACAGTTAAAATATGAAATACAAATAATAAATTAAACAATTCAGTTCCAAACCTGTTTTTTTTAATAATCAATTAAAAATCAATTCTTTTTCAATGATCAATGTCTTAAATAGGCTCCTCTTGTCTCAGATAATGATATAATTAACTATACCTAACAACTACGAGTATAACTAACTATACCTGATAACAATATAAACTAAGCATTTTATTTGCAAATTCACGGTTGTACTCGCATTTTTTTGTATATACGGCAGTACGTGTTAGTTTTTAAATTTAATTACATTGCGTTCACATAATAGTTCCTTCTTAAATGTAATAATCGCGGACTCCTAAGGCTGACTTTAGAAATTGGCATTTGACATTTAGATCTCTGTAACTTTAGCATTTTATTGTTGAAAAATCCAGTTTCAGTAATTTTTTTTTATTTTTAACACGAAACTTTCCAAGTATATTTAAAAATAATATAATATTAATACGTATATGATGGTTTAACACGCACATAAGTAATTACTAGTCCGTACAACCGCATATTTTCCATCTGGGTAAACTACGATTCGTTCTATGACAGTCAATCATAACATCCAATGAAAACAATGTGGACTGAATAAATTATGACTACAATTTCGTTGATTGATCGATTGAAATATTGTAATTTGGATTAGAGCTAGTAGACTAAAACTTCTCACGTTTAATTCATATAATTTTATTTGATTTAAAAAATATTTTTATTTTTCTCGTACTGTTTTTCTGTTCTGTTACTTGTTCATTTATCATTCCGTGAATAAAAATTTTACAAGCATTCTATTCCAAAAGAGAATTTAATCACAAAAAATACTAATCAAGAAAATACAATCTTTTCGCCCGACAATCATGACATAATTATACGACGTACTTATTATTGCACGTTCATCTTACTACCTGCTTGGGGAAATTTTAATGTTGACTATCCTGGAAGTTGAAAGTAACCTCCCCCCAAAGACAGAAGGTCTCGACAACTTTTTTATATCGACAACTTTTACTTTTGTGGTTGTTTCTATGAATCTCTAATCCTTTCTTTATAAAATTAAGATATTTGAAACATAAGAAATAAATAAGTGGTGTAACTGTACATTAATATCGGTGTATTTTTTTTTAATTTTCAATGCGTATAGGTTTTAAAATTAAATTAACACTACATCCTCGTTGGCAAAATAACCATTAACATTGTTATGTCTGAACAGATTAAATTGGATGCATTTATACATGAAACTTGACATATTTTGTAACACAATTGATATTACTATAAATCCTGCCTGAAAATGGATCTGTTCCCGCGCGATAAAATAGGATATTATAAGGGATAAATAAACAATGGTTTGGTACTTGTTGACTTAAGATTAATTAGCATTGCTCTTACTCCTATCTTACTCCTATGAGATAATTTATAATGTATAATGGTAAGGTTATAGTGACTTAATAATACGACGATATGTTGTAAAACATTTTTTTAATTAATAAAATCGATCACAGTACACACATCATTCAAGACAGCGTCAGAAGAACTATTTACAGAAGTATATAAATTATTACCTAGTTCAGATTCAGGTCCTAGTAATGTGAGAGACCGTGGGCACCGTAGCCATGGGCGAGAGGAGCGGCATAGGCACCGCGGGCGAGAGGAGCGGTATAGGCACCATGGGCGAGGGGAGCGGCGTAGGCACCGTGGGCGAGGGGAGCGGCGTAGACACCGTGGGCGAGGGGAGCTGCGTAGGCACCGTGGGCGAGGGGAGCTGCGTAGGCACCGTGGGCGAGGGGAGCGGCATAGGCGGCGTGGGCAACGGGCGCAACACCACCGTGGGCAACGGAGTTGGAGTAAGAAGAGTAGGAGACGGCGGGAGCGGCAGCGGCGTATGTGTGGGCTACGGGAGCGGCGTGGGCCAGGGGAGCGGCATGGGCCAAGGGAGCGGCGTACGCCAGGGGAGCGGCGTGCGCTACCGGTGCGGCGACGACGGGAGCGGCGTGGGCCACGTGAGCGGCGACAACGGGGGCGGGGTGGGCCACGAGAGCTGGGTCCTTGCGCACGACGGCGTTGAATCCAGAGTGCGCATCAGCGGCGTAGTCGACAGTGCGGCGGGTGCCGTCGGACTCGAGCAGCGAGTACTGGCCCACTACGTTGTCTCCCACGCGGGTCTCGTGCTGGCTCTTCACGTCCCCGGTATGGGGGTCGGACACGCCGTACGAGAAGCTGGTGTAGTCAGCGCCATGGGTAGCGCTGCCATGAGCAGCCGCCACCAGGAATGCGAGAACAACAAACTGTGGAATAAAAATCAGTGTTAAATATTTTTAGGTAGGATTTTCTACAACAAGAACTATAGGGATACTCAATGGGTCACTGTAATTTCTTATTTATTTGTTACTATGTTGATGTTGATATTAATGGATACGTTAATAAAAAAATAGTCGGGCGAAAGGTTTACTCATATTACCTTGGATGCCATTGTATGTGCTGTGTCGACTTCAAAGTAGAACTGACTATGCCCAATCGACAGTTACTATTTATACTGTTTCATGTCGGATATTTTGGAAGGCAGGAAATTAATGCACATGGGTTTTTTAATGAACGCAAATATGTCCCCGTTTATTCAAATACAAACACAATACATTGACACTTTCTAGCATTTTAATATGAGGGATTTATATGACAGTATAAGTTTAGTTTTTTGGGATATACATAAACTTATGTATATCCCAAAAAACTAATGAATACTGAAAAATATGTCGGTATCTTTATTTATTTATTTATTTTATTTAACAGTTTATGTACACGTATAACAGGGGTTGCAAAAGGTCACGAAAGTGAGTTTGTACATAGGCAATGCTTATTTCTATAAGAAATCTCTTCCAGCACACCTAGGAATGGAAAAGTGGTATAAAAAGTGGTTCTCTTTCTCTTCTGGTCGGCATCGCGTGTCTTTGTAATTGCTGTCCATGACTATTATCAATAGATGGAACTTCAGCTCATTTTTCAGCTAGTTGCATAAAACAAGTCTGAATGAATGAATCAATGTATGAACGAATGAATACGTTTACGTTTTAGCTATACGTTTTATTTTCCATCCTAAGAATTAAGAGATATAGGGATGTACGACTAAAATGACATATGGCTTTGTTTTTAGGTCATAACTTTTATATACTAGTGGATAACCAGCGTGTTCCACTAGGTATGCAAACAATTTCTGATGATAATGACAGATCAGTTTTTTTGAGTTGACGTTGACATTGATACGCCATCTTTACATGTTATCTTCTAATTTTTGTATGGGAAAAGTGGAAAATCGACTTTATCAATCGACCGAATGTGCCGCGTGTTTTAGTGGTCTCAAACCACCTTCGGAGTATTGGTTTTCAAATGAAACCATTTTGAGGCATATCGGTTTGATGGTTTCAGAGTCTATAAAGGACATCCGTACAAATATTTTTTGTGTTTTATATAAGGTAAACGCGCCTATTACCGCCAGTTTAAGCCGACTTTGTATGAACTTCAGAAAATTAGATATATGCTGTTATGCTAGAAAAGGTGTTTTAATTTATTCTTTAACATGATTAAATATCCTATGATATTCAGTACGTAAATTCAGTATTAAATCACACAATATTTAATAAATAATAATTGAATCTAAAATAGCGATTGCTTCTATTACCGACGCATGGATGATGTTTGTTTCTAATACCGTTTTTTATGTTTCTATTACCGACCACTAAACTATAAAATTAAAAAGCTGCCTGCCATCAAAAAAGGTATCATGATATTATACCTTTTTGAAATCCTTATGCTGAGCTCTTTAGTTTGATACCCATATTGCATTATTCGATTTATTTTTATTTTTTGATATTTCAAACAGTAACATCTCACAGCCACCATTTTTTTAATGACACTTATTTAAGAATACTTGGGTTATCAAAACGAATCTAACGATATCTTAATTGTATTATTTGGTCCAGCCGTTTGGACGATACGAAGTAATAAATAATATTACAGACATACATAATATACTTAGATGATCACTTCGGTGATCGGTGGATAGGGCGAGGAGGATCTGTGCCATGGCCGGCGCGCTCCCCGGACCTCACACCGATGGATTTCTATTTGTGGGGGGGGGGGTTAAAAGTGTTGTGTATGCTACGGAGTATTCGAACAGAGATGAATTAAAATTAAGAATAGTGACTGCTTTTGATAAAGTTCGAAGTGAAGTGTTCTTGTGCTAAACCGCGTAAAGGACAACTTGTGCAAACGTGCTGAACTCTGCATCACTCGAGGAGGTGAGCATTTTGGACATCTGTTAAGGCTTGTGTAAATAATAAAAACATGAGAGGTGTCAAGGGACACCCGGGTGGAACGAAGTTCTTTTCGATTTAAGTATTGTTTTGTTGTACAGCGCCATCTCTGTAAAACTCTGTGAATCACTTCAAAAAAAGTGTCGTCATTCGTAAGAATCAAAAAGTTTCGTAATTTTCCGTCTAGCCCCCTTTCCCAACGCGCGATAAGGAACTTCGTTCCAAAATCAATACGTAAAACTATTGAAGTTTTATTTATTTATTTATGTATTTATTCATTGTAAATAAACCCCAATTTAATCATTGTAAATAGGTATGATACCCCCGTGTGGTGCCGGGTCCACTTTGTAGAATAGCACCACTCCTACTACTTCCTGGAATGTCGTAAAAGGCGACTAATAGGATATTCCAGGAGACAGGCAGCAGTGTCTCCCTGCGGACTAAGAACATCTACTGCGGTCACCAACACGCACTGGCCAAGCGTGGTGACTACCGGCTACAACCCCCTTATGATAGCCACAACCAAGCCTCGGCCCAAAGTCCCCGGCAGCCCCGCTATTCCTAGTTACGGTAGCGGCTATGGTAACGGCGGGGCAGGGGGTGTTAAGAATCACCGGCAGAGATCGGGTTACCAATCTCAAAAACGACTTCTGCACCTGGCAACATATACCACCAGGACACTGAGGACCGACGACAAGGTGAAAGAGCTGGAAGAAGAGATAGACAAGTTAAACTGGAGTATTGTGGGTTTATCTGAAGTCCGAAGAGAAGGGGAGGACACGATAATACTCAAATCCGGAAACTTGTTCTATCACTGGGAGGGCGACCATCTGTCCCAAGGTGGTGTCGGGTTTCTCGTTCACAAGTCCCTCGTCAACAACATTGTGCAATTTGGGAGCGTGTCATCCAGGGTAGCGTACCTTACACTCAGAATATCCAAACGGTATTCGTTGAAGGTTGTACAGGTATATGAGCCGACTTCAACACATCCTGACAATGAGGTTGAGGTTATGTATGAGGACATAAGCAGAGCCATATATACCTCTAAAGCTCATTTCAATGTTGTGATGGGGGACTTCAAACGCGAGACTGGGCATGCAAAGCGGCGCCGAGATGAAAATGGGTCCCTACGGTCCTACACATTGGACGACGGAACCACCGAGGACACTTGCTGGCTAACTTTTTGGAGAAGGAAGGTCTCTTCATGATGAACTCCTTCTTCAGAAAGAAGCCGCAACGCAAGTGGACTTGGATTAGTCCTGATAGTTCCACGAAAAGCGAGATAGACTTCATTCTGGCAGACAAACGGCACATATTTAATGATGTCTCTGTGATCAGCAGGTTTAAAATCGGAAGCGATCACCGACTTGCAAGAAGCACATTAAATATCGACCTGAAGCTGGAACGGTCACGCCTGATGAAGTCTACGCTTCGCCCAACACCTATCCAAATCCAGGGATCCGAAAACTTTCAACTAGAGCTGCAAAACCGTTTTGCGTATCGAGAATCGTGCACGTCAGTGGACGAGTATAACACCAGGATGGTAACAACTGTCCACGAGGTAGGGTCGAAGTATTTCAAGACCCACCCTAGTGGTAGATCTCAGGTTCTCTCAGAACAAACTCTTGGTCTTATGAGGGATCGACGAGAACTATGTGTGCAGTCTCCAACCTCTATGAGGGAATACCGACGGCTCAATGAACAGATCTCCAAGTGCAGGCGACGCGATTTGCGAAAACACAACGCAAATCGTGTAAAAAGCACTATTGAGCGAAACCAGGGCTCAAAAGTGTTCGCCAGGGATCTGTCTATTGGGCAAAGTCAGCTTACGAGGTTGAAGACCGAGTCGGGCACCATGGTGTCGTCGAAACCCGAAGTTCTGAGGGAGACTGAGAGATACTACGGACGGTTGTATGCCTCCTCTCAAGCTCCACCTCCTCGCGAGGAGAGCGACAAGCGAGCTAAACTGACCCGACACTACACCGAAGATATCCTGGTCGTCAGCCTGTATGAGATTAGAAAGGCTCTCAAACAGCTTAAAAACAACAAGGCACCGGGAGATGACGAAATCACAACCGAGCTTCTGAGAGCTGGAGGGAAACCCTTTCTAGTGGCGCTCCAAAAACTGTTCGATTCCATCATCAACCGGAACTACCCCGGAAGCGTGGAGCAGAAGTGTGGTGACGCTGTTCTTCAAGAAGGGCGATAATGCCCTTTTGAAGAACTACAGGCCCATTGCACTTCTGAGCCACGTTTATAAGCTGTTTTCGAGGGTCCTCACAAATCGCATTGCACGCAGGCTTGACGACTTCCAGCATCCCAAACAAGCAGGATTCTGAAAAGGCTACAGCACCATAGACCATATACACACACTGCGGCAGATTATACAAAAGACCGAGGAGTATAATTTGCCGTTATGTGTTGCCTATGTGAACTATGAGAAAGCCTTTCATTCTATTGAGACCTGGGCGGTACTAAATTCTCTCCAGCGGTGCCGGATCGACTACCGGTATATCGAGGTGTTGAAATGTTTGTACTCATCTGCCACCATGTCCGTCAGAGTACACGACACAGCAACGAGCCCCATCCAATTGCAGAGAGGTGTCAGACAAGGGGATACATGATTTCAAACCAGTGGTTCCAGTGGTCAGTTTATGTAAATCTCGAAAAGTGTCGAGTGTTGTACGGCAAGATGTGGTTAGTGTAGTATGTCGTGACATGGTTCACAAAGCTCAAAAACGATCGAGACGTAAGGTAGACAGACTGATGTATTAGTGTCAAACGTCATCCGACATCCAACATCCGGTTTTTGACATCCGTCATCCGTCAAAGACTAATATTAACATCGTTTGTCAACCTGTCAAGAGTTTCTCCGCGCCACCGCAGTCTAGCCGTGACCACGATCCCTGTAACTGGGTCGAAATATCGGCGTATAAAACATATATCGTGAGTACCCTTATTATACTAAAAATGTAGACAAGGGGATGTCATATCCCCAAAACTGTTCACCGCTGCGTTGGAAGACGTGTTCAAGCTGATGGAGTGGAAACGACGTGGCATTAACATCAACGGCGAATACATCACACACCTGCGATATGCCGACGATATAGTCATTCTGGCGGGTTCCCTGGAAGAACTTGGTACAATGCTTGGGGACTTGAACAGCGCCTCACAATGGGTGGGTCTTAGGATGAACATGGACAAGACGAAAATCATGTCCAATGTCCATGTCACACCCGTACCGGTTGTTGTTGATGGCGCTGCTCTTGAATTTGTGGACAATACAATACCTAGGACAAGTGATCCAGATGGGTAAGTCCAACTTCGAGAAAGAAGTCACTCATAGAATCCAACTCGGATGGGCTGCGTTTGGAAAACTGCGTCATATCTTGTCGTCCAAAACACTACCTCAGTGCCTGAAGTCGAAGGTATTTGAGCATTGTGTGTTGCCACTGTTGCCAGTGATGACATACGGATCCGAGACATGGTGCTTTACTATTGGCCTAATCCACAAGCTCAAAGTAGCGCAGCGGGCTATGGAGAGGGCTACGGTATCTCTCTACATGATCGCATCAGAAATGAGGAGATCCGTAGACGAACAAGGGTAACCGACATAGCTCAAAGAATTAGCCAGCTGAAGTGGCAATGGGCTGGCCCCATAGTGCGAAGGACCGATTACAATAAGAGATTTTTATAAATAAGACCGTATGGGTCGGTAATAGAATTAAGTATGAAGATTACTTTATTCTATTAGCGACAGCAAAAATAAACAATAACTGGCTAAAATTTCTGCTTTAATGCAAACGTGTTTTGATGGATGTCATTGCTATGATTATTTTTCGTTACCAAAAAGTTTCTTAGTTTTGATATGAGATATTATTTAAAATACATTGCCATACATTACTAAAAATTATTGCTTACGTCGAATCTTGTTTAAAAGAAAATCTATGAGACAAAATGTATGGCGTTAATTGATCAAATTATGTAATATACTCTTAAGAATCAAACAAGTTAAAAGAAACATCGAAAATAACGTATTAAAAGAAATAAAATCTAAAATACTAACTGTTGTAAAACATCTAACAACGCCATGAGGCGGTATTAGAAGCAACTTATGAATATTATGTTTCTATTACCGCTTTAAGGTAAAATTCGAATTAAACCACAAAAAATAGTCAGAAACGTAATATTAGATGTGAATCTAGAAAACCAATATATTATTTATTATATTTACACATTTGCCTGCAGGTATACATATTTTATTTAAGTTAATTTATCTTAAGTAATAATTATGTTTACTTACGTAGCCGGGAGCGCAACACTATGAGACGGGCGTCCGTTGTGGGCGCGTCTCAGTTATTATCGAATTATTCTGTTTGCTGATTATTTACGGACACAAACTTTATTATTTTTGTTTCTCAATATACATACCTAAAATATTTTTAGGCTACAACTTGCATGAAATGTATAGTATGCCTTAAAATAGTGATTAAAAAAACTGTCGGTATTGGATGCAGATTTTGGGGTGGCGTTATTGGGCGCGTTTACGTTACAATGTATAGATTACCTACAGAATTTTGATATTTACACCAATCTTTATTAGTTCTTAGTCTATGATATTTACTAACCATTTAAACGTTAATAATTATCATTAAGTTCCTCACTATTTAAAATAATTTACTTATTGTTATGTTCCCTACATAAAAAATACGAATTTAACACTAAGCTTAACTTTTATCATAAATCACACGATTTCCCAAAAATTATCACAGAGCAGATAACTGCTGTGTCACGCACAGCCTTGACACGAGACGTTGAACTTATTCCCGCGTTTGGGCATTAAACATTGCGATTTAACGCCTTCTTTTACACATTAAAAAAAATATAAAATTAAGTTGAACAAAAACTAAAAATTGAATTCATGATCACACGAAACAAAAAAGCGAAACGAAAATCTTCATAGGCAAAAAGCAAAGCCGGAACTATACGTCTCTAAAATGTCTAAAAACTCACAATTGGCTGAACTATTTATTCATTTATAATATTATTATTAACTACATCAAATAAAAAACACTTTTATGTGCTAATAATACAAAAAGAAATTGTCGGAGCAATCGAAAGAAATATCGATTGATTTCCATACGTCCTTTGACAAGCAAGTATTTTTAGTTCCCAATAAAACATTACTTACCCTGATTTTGTTTTCTTTGCCTGTCCACGTGAGTTAAAAGACTACAGTAGATTTTTAAACTTTACCGTGTTCTCCCCCTAAATATAGATTTCTTTAAATAAATAAATAAATAACGCTTCACACTCATAGCCCCACACTAGGATTCCCTGTGTCGTGGGTGCCATGGACAACACACAAGACAAGGACATTCACACCCAGACCAAGAACAGAAATTCAAACTCATCATTCAAATTTCCGCCTCGCTGGGAATCGAACCCAGGACCCTTGGCGCGGCGATCCGGCATGGTAACCATTTATTTCACCATTTATTTTCCATATATCTTTGGATTTAATACCAAAATTTCTCTTTTTTTTCCCAAGAGAGGACCTTTACAAGCGGATTTTTTGCAGCCACTATACCACACCCTAACAAGCAAGTCAAATTATCAAGAACAAAACAGCTTATTTGCAACTCGTTAGGTAAAATTACGTGAATACCTACTGACCTAAAAAACTGTGATAACGATATCCGTGGGCTGCACTGAACATAAAGATTTATTCTACTTGATCTAACTTAAATTTAATTCCGTGAAGTTTTTATTATAATATGAACTTGTGTATTTTTTATTCTCTTACACAAAAATCGAGCTTTCAATAAAATTCCAAACGTTTTCCTTAATAATTTAATCTGAGGTTTAAGGTAAAAAACATAATACATTTATCATAATGGAAATACATCAATCAACAGCTTGAGTTCAAACAACTGGGGGAACTTAGAAAGTAACGCGTAATATTGAAGGTCGTTAGGGTATGGCTGTTCTGTTAGCGAGTATCATAAGCGGTAGCGTTAACTTGTCAGTTAACTTAAAATTTACGTATGTGTAATATCTTCACGTAGTTCTTATCTAAATCTTTCAAAATATTATTATATTATAAACACCTGCAGTATAATTTGATTTCATCAAAACGTAATGAATATTAATGATCGAGCATATGTCATAAATTCCATTCATTGTTTTGTTTTTACAAAACATCAAAATACAACATCAAAATACAACGCTTAAAAGATCATGAGGTATTAATATTTTAAATATTTTATTTATAGTCGCTTAACCAAACAAACTTTTTTAGTATCACATTTCACAAAATTAGCAACTAAATTAATAATAATGCTTCTATTAATTCAAGAATTTTAGACCAAAATTAGCTCAAATAAAAATCTTTGTAATTAAAACAGAATTCGCTAAATCTGAGACCACACCCAGCCTACTTCCGTCAACTATGGTCGTAAGTTCAAAGGAATTTGCTTCAAGTAGTCAGACGGCCAGCTCTGTTCCGCCTGATTGGTTTTACAAGCGCAGCAGGATATAACAAAGGATTCGAGGCACCTGTGATGTTATGTTACCTCATCCAATTTTTATAATAATATAGCCAATGGTTACTTAATTTAGCACCACCAAAAACATTGTACGGAAAAGAATATAATATTTGAAGGAGCACAGTTCTGTAATATTTTTTCTGTAATTTTCCAAATAAAGTTAAAGATGCTAAAAGCATACAGCATTTCAAAAAACAATTGAAAGTTTATCCATGACTTCATTACCGCTTACCATCAGGTGGTTTTGTAGTCAAGCACTAGCTTATTTAATATTTAAAAAAATATTATTACCCAATGACACTGGCTAAAAAGTATCTTATTAATTGTTATGTTATATTCGTAAACTTTCTCATTGTAAGTGTCATGAACAATGTCATGTTCTTTTGAAAAATAAAAAAAATATTTTCAACCTCAAGTGATCACCGCCGTTTGTGGATAGGTATCGATAACACCAAATACTTGACCACCGCTTAGGAGAGCAGGAAGCTGAAGCTGCAGGTTTCATTTCTACCTGACCTAGAAAATCCAGGAACCGTATTGCGAATAAAACATTTCAAGGACAATTTTACATGGGAGGGGTTCGCTAGCCACTTACCTAAAGTACTCACTGTAACTGTGGGTGTACCTGCCAGCTACCAGCTGTGCCAGTAAATCTAGCGAAGACATTGGTTTTTAACCTACTTCCAATAGTCAATATCAATCTTCATGACATTACACCCCTATCCCACTGTTTTTATGTCTCACCTGACAATGAATCGAGTTAATATAATACAATAGATCACTATGCTGGCCAAGTGCATATTGTGATTCTTCATATACATTTGAAAATATTATGGAGACGACTAGAACTAAAGAAATTTCTGGCACAAGAAGAGTTCAGTATCGAATAGTACGGCCTTCCTTGGAAACTCACGTTACCATTCGATTGCTTCAATAAATAATCACATACCACAGAAGACATAATTAGTATCCATATCAAAAAGTCAGTGCTAAGCGCGAAAGGACCAAGTCTAAGGAACTAAAAGGTTTATCAATAACATCTAAAATGAGCTAATAAAATAATTATATACATATATGGCTCTTCATATACCTATATATAGCTCTTCGACTGAAACGTACCTTTGTACTGTACCCCTCATATTGTGAGAGGAGACCCGAGCCCAGCAGTGGGACAGTTATGGGTAGTGACATTGACTTTGATTGAAACATGTATTAAAATCTCGGTTGATTCTTTAAAAAAATGTACCAAGCACATAAACGAAGAGGAAAAAGCCTCCCTAAGAGAGACCGGACACCATAGCAGTACCTATCGTCCAGACTCCAGCCGGATACACTTTAACCAGGTGAGGTTGACTTACACGGATGGACTCCTTACTAAACCTAACTATGCGAATTTTCAAATTACGTTCAGAATATACAAATAACACCTCAACTAGTTTTATTTATAGAAATATCAAATGCGATGACATTAAAGTTCATTACATTTCGAAGCACAGCGACTGTGAAGCCATGTTGACACATTGATCAATGAGTTTTGCGAAACTGTTAAGGACATAATTTCAACAATTTCCGATTCGCTACAGTTGAAGAAACACAAAATAAAATAAAGATTTTTTGATTCAATTAGATCGAAATTACCGAGTAATGAATAAGTAATTTTTTTAATATTATTTGGGAAATATTTGTTCATTCATTTATTTTACTAAGAGATGTTCGACATTTGATCTCGATACATTTTTCATGTAATTTCATTTCAGCCATGAAATGAGCAGGCGAGTACTTGATGGTAGTGGTCACCGCCACCCAGTCCTGGATTTGTCAATAGGCCGTATAGGCCGTGGCCTAGGGGCGGCAGCGTCCTAGGGGCGGCAGATTTCAGAAAATGATATATTATAGATGATTTTGCTATTAAAAAGTGTCGCAAAAAATTTAATCCTTGTTTTTTTACGCACTTTCTCAGGGACTAATTCAGTGCCAATGGAAAATTATTATTTTAGAAAGGTATATGGGGCGGCGGAAATAAATTGGCCTACACTCATAAAAAATATAAATCCGGCACTGCCGCCACCCATTAACATCAGGACATCAGTAGAACCATAAACATCAGAAATGCATTGCTGGACAAGAAAGAACAGAAAATATAGAAGGTTATAACTATCTCTCAAATCAAGTACCTGTTCTCCCAATACATACAATATAGTAAACTATTCTTGTGATAAATTACTGCCTTAATGTATAACGAATTATATAAATTTTGATAAATATACCAGTTTATATAGTTATATGACCCGTGTGGCACAATGGTTACCATGTCAGATCACCGTGCCAAGGGTTCAAGGCGGAAAGAATGATGAGATTGAATTTCTATTCTCGGTCTGGGTGTAAGTGTTCTTGTCTTTGTGTGTTGTCCATGGCACCCACGACACGACACAGGGAATCCTAGTGTGGGGCGTTATTTTTACCCGACTAGCAGGAAGGTTTATGTTTTTCGCGCGTATCTTATATGTATGCATGTAATATTCTTTACTACCTCATAATATCTTCCAAACCGCTAAACTGATGTATATAATTAAGATAGAAGTTACATAAGAAGTTAGATTTGTATTGATAACTTAAGTGTTCTTATGTTTGAAGAATCAAAAAATTAAAATAAATGGAATAAAGCAATATGGGTATAAAATTAAAGAACTCACCATAAGGATTTCAAAAAGGCATATCATGATAATTTTTTTGAATAGCAGGCGGTTTTTTTTTTTCATTTGTAGAGTAGCAAATGTCTAATCAGGTCTGAATGATAAACATAAACGGTCATCATTGGATGAAAACAATTGGATTGCTTATAATGTACAATTGTATATGTAGCATACGTCCAATTTAGGTTAAATTATGACATTTGCATTATTATAGAATCCACATTTTGCATCCTAACTAAACCCCTATACGCTGTAGATTTCAGAATCTTTCTCTACTAGATTATACATACATACATATGTACTTATATAGATGGCCCAATATGCTGAGATACTTATACTTTTCGCAATGTCAATTACACTAATTGTAAGTTCACTTCGTTTACTAAATACCAACAGTTAGAATTAAAGTTTCCCTATCTTGCTCGTTTACAATTTGATGTCGGATTAACGTATGATCATAATAATTTAACTAAATGAAGGGGTTTCCGTGTGAGCGTAGGTCAACTGCGTCTTTCACAAGTTCCTGCTCTAGTATTGCGTACTGCCCGCGTGATTCAAAATTAAACAGCTATATAAGGCGCGTATTGTTCTCAGTACGTCAGTGTTCAATAGACTTCAAACAAGCCAATATGTTCTCTAAGGTAAACTTGAAACAATGGGTGCTTGAGTAGGAGATAACTTGAATCTATAGCGCGAGAGAATATAAGATCTATGTACTTGTATTTAGAAGAAGTTAATCAAAAGTATTTTAATAATGGCAGAAAAAAATACATTTATTAAATAAAATATTCGCCATCCGGGAAAGCTATTCAATGAAATCATTCAATAAAAAAGTTGGCTCAAGGAAAAGTTGCAATAAAACGTGGTAACAAATTTCCCGAACGTTCGCTCGAAGCGTCAAACTTTGGACCCTATTCAGGCTCGGGCTGTTCAATTATAACCAAACTTCAATAACCCTATCAAACTGATCAATAACTTTATTAATACGTTTAAACGAAGTTTCTGACTGTATAATATATTATTTTCAGGTTGCTATCTTCGCTCTTTTCGTAGCGGTTGCTCATGGCAGCGCTACCCATGGCGCTGACTACACCAGCTTCTCGTACGGCGTGTCCGACCCCCACACCGGGGACGTGAAGAGCCAGCACGAGACCCGCGTGGGAGACAACGTAGTGGGCCAGTACTCGCTGCTCGAGTCCGACGGCTCCCGCCGCACTGTCGACTACGCCGCTGACGCGCACTCTGGATTCAACGCCGTCGTGCGCAAGGACCCGGCCGTGATCGCTCACGCCGCTCCCGCCGTGGTTGCCGCACCAGTGGCTCCCGCCGTAGTCGCTGCTCCTGCCGCTCACCTGACTTACAGCGCACACGCCGCTCCCCTGGCGTACGCTGCTCACTCAGCTCCCCTGGCGTATGGCGCACACGCCGCTCCCCTGGCGTACGCCGCGCACTCAGCTCCCCTAGCGTACGCCGCGCACTCAGCTCCCCTGGCGTATGGCGCACACGCCGCTCCTCTCGGCTACGCTACCGCTCCCCTGGCGCGCGCTGCGTACGCTGCTCCCTTGGCCTACGGTGCAGGTTACGGCGCCCACGGTCTCGGTTACGGAAGTCACGCTCGTTTGGGCTGGTAAATTTTGATCCAAAGCATTAATTTAAGCCCTACGTTAAATAAATAGAGACTTAACCCAACGACTTTAGCCTCAACATATTTTTTCGGATCTATTTAAAACGTATTGTAAATCGCTGATTTAGTGGAATTGAGTCTTCTGTTTTATTGATGGCTCAGAGGTGTGTTTTTGTGTTGGACTTTAAATACTCACTAGTATTAAAATAAATATAGTAACATTATACTTATGATTTACTACTCACTACACAATGTTGGACGTTGAAATAATTATGTGACAACCAAATATAAAACTGTAAATATTTTATTGTTTGATTTGTTTCCCTGTAGCAATTGTAGTGGCTCGAGCTTAGTATTAGATTTATTTCAAAACATAATTGAGTTCAAAGTGTTTATTCTCAAAGCGAAAAAATACATGACACATTTGGGTGTGTAATGGTAATGAATTCTAAAGATAAGCTCAAAATCCAATTGATTAATAAAATTATTTGATGATTTCTAAAACGAGACTTAAAAAAAACCTTGTGTAAAAATTTACGAGCACAAATTGTCAATTAGCAATATTAAATAGTCCTGACAGTTATGTTTTAATACCGAAATATAACTTGCTTTATAAAAATCGATAAACACACTTTGATTTAGAATTTATTATTTTCTGAGTTACAAATAATGTTTATTAATACCTATTGATAAGAAATTTAAATATCAAATCACACGTCATTTTTCATTGTAAATTGTATTCATGTTATTACGAACCAAAGTAAAAATCACCAATTACCATAAATAAAAACCAAATTTTAAATACATTAATGGCCTGATAACATGATAAGTCATATCGATTGAGACAAGAATAGGTCCCTCTTTTAATTGTAAATTCGAGGCGCAGCGCGAGCGCAGTAACGTTTGATATAATTTAAACTAAATACCTAATATATAACTACTGTACTTCCTGTCCGACTGGTTGGCTAATAAAAAATGACTCGCAAATTTGAGTGTACCAATGTCCTTGTTCTCAGTAACAAGGATGTTTAATTGCAATCGTTTTAACCAAACCTGAATAATTTTAATTATTTTATGATTTAATCGTAACCGCCCTCATATAACTTTAATGGCAAACCCATATCTTTTTACCCACACGAAATAAAATGTTAAGACAAGATTCTTAAATTGACATTATCCTGTTATTTGTGACCTGATTAAAGTAATTATTCTGTGTTACCCCAAGATTAGTAAAATATTTTGCGTTCGTGAAAATTTTTTTTGAGAATCTAATCAAAGGCAAACAAAAATTAACTTAAAATCATCGTGAGTGAGTGAGTTAACACTTTCGTTGGATTAGGAGATTTATTCGATCTCTTGCAAGACTTGCAAGGCTATCTTAAACCCACATGAAATTCATAATATATATCATTGGATTTGAGGAAGATAGGTATAAGTTATTTTCAAAATTGTTGTTTTATGAGACTGATCAGGTCTCATACGCACCACAGGATAGGTTAGTTTCGAGATCTTTTAGGTCTCCAACGCACCAGATGAAAGTTATTTGAAAAGGATGCCGCAGGGAACGCGTTAACTTTATACATATATCAGATCATATCATATACAAAATATAACGGATTAAATCTTACATATTTTTTTAAACGGTTTTAGTTAGCTTACTTTTCGTGTGTGTCAAATCTTTCAAGCCTTATTAGACCTACTTTCCTAAGGAGTTAAAATTTTCCACATAGCTTTAGTTCTGATGACATTGAATTTTTGTGATAATATTTCTCTCTTTTCAGTCAGTAGTTTTGGTTGAAGGATTCCGGCCTTTTTATTTATTTTGCATGAAGTAAATAGATTTCTGGAATATATAAACCAGGTATATAGCAAGATATTGCTCTAGTAAGTTAAGGATATTTTATTTCCAATACACATTATAAACGATGCGAATCCATGTTTGACTTATATTTATTACTAGCTTTAGCCCGCGAATTCGCCGGTCGCCCGTGGTAGAGTGTTTTCGAAACGAAATGATGATAACCGTGACTTCACGCGCGTGGATATCGGTTTTTTACAAATCCCGCGGGAACCCTGAACTTTTCCGATATAAAAAGTAGCGTTAATCCAGAGTATAGGCTATCTCCATTCCAAATTTCAGCCAAATTGGTTAAGAAGTTGTGGTGTGATTGAGGAACAAACATCCAAACATCCAAACATCTCACAAACTTTCACATTTAATAGGATGAAGAAGAAATTATTTATGTAGGTAACTAGGAGAAAAAATATTATTTGTAATTACCACAGGTAATTAGGTACTATACCTGTTATCTTATACGATTTGTATATCTAGCAAAATACATTATATTCAAATAAAAATCTTATATAAGTATGAGCGTATTGTCAATCTACAATAAAGCCATGCAATAAAAAAATTGCCATTTTTGACATGTCTTTTTGTACACGGTAGGGACCGTCGAAATAATCGACGTCGAAATAATCGATCGTCGAAATACATAATAATTCAGGCTGTGTCTGTTACTGAACTTTTCTAAGCGTTAAGTTATTAATACATTTTGAGGTCCGAGGTCCATCTTAGAGGGCTATGAACTCTACTTGGTGCATCCTGGATAAACAGTTATTAGTCTTTTAACAATGAAACATATTGTAAAACCGCTGCATTCATTTCACAATTTCCAAGCTACAAATACAGATTAATTGGAATCATTGATATTTGTTTGCATCACTTGTACATATAATAACTTACTTTATAAACCACCTTTCGCGCATTTCTCTTTTATCCAATGGTTTGATGGTAGACAATGCATTGAGCATTAAGCTCGCCATTTCTACCGTATTTTTAGTGTGCTCAATAAAGGTTAATAAATAAAAAGACGACGGCATGGAAATTGATCCATCATCCATCCATCCATCAGCCTTTGGAGGTCCACTGCTGGACATAGGCCTCCCCTAATTTGCGCCACTCTGACCGGTCCTGAGCCTTCTGAATCCAGCGGATACCCGCTGTCTTCTTCAGGTCGTCAGTCCACCTGGTCGGGGGGCGTCCTATGCTCCTTTTTCCGAGACGTGGGCGCCATTCAAGGACCTTTCTTCCCCAACGGTTATCGGTCCTTCGCACTATGTGGCCAGCCCATTGCCACTTCAGCCGGCTAATTCTTTGAGCTATGTCGGTTACCCTCGTTCGTCTACGGATCTCCTCATTTCTGATTCGATCACGTAGAGAAATACCGAGCATAGCCCTCTCCATAGCCCGCTGCGCTACTCTGAGCTTGTGGATTAAGCCAATAGTAAAGCACCACGTCTCGGATCCGTATGTCATCACTGGCAACACACACTGCTCGAACACCTTCGACTTCAGGCACTGAGGTAGTGTTTTGGACGACAAGATAAATGGAAATTGATACCAACCATAATTACTATATCAGATTTTTTAAGATTTTTTAATAATATTGGAAAACATTGTAATATTACTATTTGTAACCTTAAAGACTGGTTTCAAATGTGCTAAACTGACAAATATCAGTAACAAAATAAAATGCAAATAAATACTTAAATACTTGGTGCGTAACAGAATGGTCTCTCCACCAGCGAGTAACTATATGATGTAAAATTACCGTAATATATTGTGGAAGTTACAACAATATAATCCAATATGTGGCTTTTAAATAAATAAAATATAATAAAATATCCTTTTATTACATTTCTAGCACATTGATTTAACAATTATAAATATTGTATTTTATAAATCAGATAGTTTTTAACCGACTTCAAAAAAGGAGGTTCTCAATTCAACTGTATTTTTTTATGTTTGTTACCTCCGTACTCTGGACTGGGTGAACCGATTTTGATGATTCTTTTTTTAATCGAAAGCTGGTGCATGCCGTGTGGTCCCCTATAAATTTGAGCGAGATCTGACAGTGGCATCCATGTCAAAATCATATAAATCTTAAATTTGCATTAAGTATGTGCGCGATAAATTGACGAATAACTCAATATCACGTCAACCGATTTCGATGATTCTTTTTTTAATCGAAAGCTGGTGCTTGTCGTGTAGTCCCACATAAATTTGAGCGAGATCTGACAATGGCATCATGTACCTACTTCATTTGAAGTCGGTTCTTTTTTTTACATCATTCTTACTGTACTAACAATAAATGTTATTTATATATTGTACCTTATATACTATTAAAATCTTTTCCTTTTTCTCAAAAATCCTGGGGTAATAAATCAGAGACTCAATAATTATATTTATTTTTTTCAATAATTGCAATATTACAGTAAAAAAGAAAATATTAAAAAGCTACTTTTGAGAGAATAAAACGCACAGGCTACAGCTACAGTAAAGCTTCTAATTTAAAAAAAAAGTCATCAAAATCGGTTGGCGGGATACTGAGCTATTTGTCCATTTGTCGCGCACATACTTAATGCAAATTTAAGACTTATATGGTTTCTCATGGATGCCAATGTCAGATCACGCTCTTTAAGTGGGACTACATAACAAGCACCAGCTTTTGAATAAAAAAAGAATCATCAAAATCGGTTCACCCAGTCGAAAGTTCTGAGGTAACAAATTGAGAACCTCCTCCTTTTTTGAAGTCGGTTAAAAATGGAAATAACGGGCCAAATTTTTATTAACATTGTTTGTAAACGTTCATTCGCTTATCGGTATGCTATGGAAGTGTGACCAGTGCTTGATGCTAGATAGATCACCTTGAATCGAGATTGTGGGCCGACGTAATTAAAGAAGTACTTACATAATTTCTATGATCTTTTCTTGAATACAGATCAGTAACATTTGAAGCTTATCTACGAATACAAAGTCGTTTCTTACGAAATCTTACATGCGATATTTAGATACTTAATTCTAATTTGAAACACAGTTTAAATGTTTCATTCAAAAGAGCGATGTTACGAATAGGGTTCTAGCTTATTCAGCTCACGTAAAAGTAGCTTTTGTGTTATCTAGGAAAGAAAAGGCTTGAAAGCATTTTCGGAAAATGAAAACGTTTCCGTCGCTACCATTAACTCAATGTGTGCAATGTTTTGTTAAGCCTGACTAAAACAACTTGGCCAACTTCAACCCATTAATGCTCCACAGAGCATATAAGGCGTGGGTTTCTTCTCCTAACAGTGGAAGCCTAGAGCGTATTCCATAAAGCTGCACCATTATTTGTTTTACCAAAAAAAAAACGACTTCAAAAAGGTCTTCGAATAAAAACCACTAAAATTACATATCAAAATTGCTATAATTCTGTTGAACACTCACATTGTCCCGCTTATCAGAACTTACTTTTGATAAGCATTTTGAAAAAAATATTTCTAATCGGTTCTGAGGTTTATTTCTCTCTGAGAGACATTTAAAAAAACAATGGAATCCTGATATTTTTGAAGTCCGTTAATTCTTTGTTAATTATTATACAATATTGCTTATTATTATGATGATAAACATGCTTCGATATTGATATCTATAATATCAATATTTAGATTGATTGATATACTTCAATATACATTTATTTTTATTTTTAAACATTAAGATTTTTTGTTTATTGTTATTTCTCTATACTATCTTAATACTGCCATCGATGTTTGTCATATTTCTTGAAAGTTTACTGGCAGAGAATGCTTTTGGAATTAAGTCCGCCTTTGTTTTTTTTTACTGTTTGTAAGGTTCAAAAGTTTAAATAAATAAGTAACTAAATAAATAATAAGTCAGTTAATGATTGTCCTAAGGTTTGTCCCCCGTGGCTCTGAAAGTTCCCTCACCTATCTCAATCCATTAATAAGAGGGTATTAGTCCACCTAACGCTAGACAAGTGCAGATTACAAAACTTCAGAACTTATCGACATTTTTCACGTTTGCTTGCTTCACGTCAATATGCTGGTTTACGAAGTTCTCTGTATCTTAAAGATTCTTAAGTGATCATTTATTACGTAACAAAAAACGGCCAAGAGTGAGAGTCAAACTAGAGTTCTGTAGCAAAATTTTATCCGACATCAAAACAAAAGTATATTTCTGTGAAATAACATGAAAAACGAAGTTATTTACATTTAAAGATTTTTCACAATTTCAATTAGATTAAATGATTAAGTGATTTCGATAAGATTAATGTATCTATTGTAATTATAGAAAATATGACTGACATTTTAAGAATCCCCCTTACTTCGCCTAATTTTGATTGTTGTAATTTTGAATTTTCAGTACCATCTCATGAATTTTCATTATGTCTTAAAACAAGTTTTGAATGACAATTTAAGAGATATCAACTGTCTCCTGTCTTCCAAACTTCGCCACCCTTACATACACGATTACAAATTGTTATCATATTTATTACACCGTATGTATGTATTGTACGACATGTCTAAAATCTAACGCAATAATTAGATGAACTACTAACCTTACAGGCTTATAGATAAGTCCATTTTTTCTTTAATACAATCATAATATACGAAACATCAACATACGAAAAATTACGTCACATTTTGTTAAAAAAAGTTTACAAAGTAGGACAATAATCATTATTGGCACCAGCAAAAAATTAAAAATCTGATCAAAGAAACATGTAATGCTAATTCTTCTTTCTGTGGTTGAGTCTATTTTTAAATTTTCGTAAATTATTATATTTTTTCTCAATTATTGGACTTCATAATTGAGAAAGATTTTTCATCAATTTTTATGACATAAGTAGATACAGTGACATTAAAACTATATCATCTATTTAATTACTTAATAAAAAATGCGTTTAAGGCTAAGTTTGTTTTCGAAAACGAAGTTATGGGGCCGGTCGGTTGGTAATACAATCTTCATTTAAAACTGGGCCTTATAAAATTGATTTAACCATTTAAAATTAACAATTTAAAATCATCACGGTTTTTTTAACACAATCTCGCAGCATAGAATCAAACACTAATACCTATTACTGGACACGGTCTCAACACACATAGTATTTAAAGCGTCGGTAAAGGAAACATTAAATACAGACCGACATAATTCCCTTTGTGACATTTAAAGATCTCTAGTCCATCTGTGGCCATGGAAACTGTTAATCGTTTTAATGGTACATTGAAATATTTAAAATTAACAAATTGACCAATTAACACATTAACTGCTGCCGCTTGTGTAACATATTTTATCCGGCAATTTATATTTCAAGTATTTTTTGTGTGCTAATGAGTTACTTTTAAAAGCACGTACTGAAATGAGGCTCTCCTGTTAATTGGCCAATGAAATCTTATAATAAATTCAGGGGAAGTACACCACACCACAAACCTTACGTATATACCTAATTATTTATAATTATTTAATTACTTTAATTTTAACTATTAATTATTATATTTTTTTATAAATAGGCATATAATTAAGTTACTCTTACAACTAAAACCAGAAAATAGTGTTAAAAGGAACCACTATAAAAAACGTCGTCAGCTCGTTTACCGGCTATTTCCATTAAAAAAAACCCGTGGCAATATTGTTACTAAAGGTTTATTGGAGAATATTATTTTCATATTGTCTAACCTGAAAAAAGTAAATATATACAAATACTAATCTCGAATATATACACCTTCATCGTATTAAAAATATTCTCAATTTTCGTAAAAAAACACTCGATAAAAATGGTATGGTCGAGACAAAAAATGTTAATAATCACGAGCATAATGGAACTTGGTTGGTATTAATAGCAAACGCAATTACGGCTTCACTATCTGAGCGCTTGTATAAAACGTCACTATATTTTAAGAGAAATTCTAGAATTTGTTAATGGAAAAAAATTATTTGCTACCATACAAAACTTTACAATATATCTTGGGCATATATTAATATGTGTATGTGTGTGTAGTTATTTATTTTCTCTATATATTTTCTTTATATAACTAAGCATAGTTGTTATGAAGTATGCGCTAACTTCAATTCACTCTCTTTCGGTTTACTGTGCGAAATTTTTGGTTCAAATTGTTTCATATTATTACAATCTTACGTTTTTTTATTTGAAAAAAATAAATAAATTGAAAAACAAAATTTTTAATTATAATTATATTTATTATACTACTGTGAAAAAAAATCTGTATTCTTGGATATTCAATATTTCTTACACTTTACTTCAAATCTAGTGAAGTCATAATATTTAGTAATCTACTACAGAACTAATTTAATTTAATTTCTTAGGCGTTATTTCCGCGTCTGTACTCGTCGCCGGCGGCTGATTCATTCACACTCGTCGACCTTGCACTTATTTTCTAATTACGTTATTTACTTACATCTCGGTTTATTAATATAATATGGATTTTATGCGTATTTCCTGACCAACAGACCGGTCGGTCACCAGGTCACACCACCCATGGATCATGCAGCATCATGGAAGCTTGCTTGTTTAGGTAAACCACCACAATACAGGACTAATCAAGATTAAACTGGATGATACAAAGAGCTCGAGGACTTCATTAAAAGAAACCTGAACATGAAGATTGTTGTACCCAAAGATGGATCTTCCTTTCATAATAAATCATAGTAGTTAAATAAAAAGGAAGTTGTTATAATAAAATTTATCTATAATATATAAAAATGTTAAGTTGATTTGTGTATGGTCCAAGAACTCGAAAAGTTCTTCACCGATTGAGCTCAAATTTCGACACATTATACTATATACTATATGCTTCAAGGATGGTTTTTCGCGTCAGTAACTTATCTGCGACCAAAAACGTTTATGTTACAGAACAATGTCTGCCGGGTCAGTTTGTATTATGTAAATCTATACATTTTATACCTAAAGAATCCTTGTTACCAGTTCCTGCTGATGACGTGGTTCAAACGTAGGAGCCTTATTAATATGATGTCCTCAGGCGGTTTTTGATACAAGTCTTGTATGTTATTATACCCACTCGCTGGTAGTAACATAAGTAAAGCAGCGCAAAAAAATCTATGAAGAGTCGGTAAGTGAAATAAAATCAATATAATTGGCAATGATTCAATGTTCACGCTAATATTGCGTGTATTTCTTTTATTTATTATCGAGTCACTATAGAGCACAGGGTTTCTTATATTAAGGATGTTTTTTACACTTTCAAGCAAAAACTACTAAACAAATTTTCATGACATTTAGCACACAGATAGACAATGATCTAGAATAAGACACAAGTTACTTAATACCCCGGAAAAGAGAAGAGCGCTTTTCAAATAATTCTTGACAAAAAATAACTGACTTCAAAATTAGGGATAACTCAAACACTCTCTTCAGATCTCGCTCAAATTTAAGTGGGACTACATGACAAGCACCAGCTTCCGATTAAAAAAATAATCATCAAAATCGGTTCACCCAGTCGAAACTTCAAAGATAACAAACATAAAAAATACAGTCAAATTGAATACTTCCTCCTTTTTTGAAATCGGTTAATAAAATAAACCTAAATCCAACATTAAATAATATCTGTAATATCGATCGCTCATGATCTTACGCATTCGTCGTTCTCAGTGCTGCTATTTTTAGTCATCCACCAGCACACATTACCTACGTGATCTGACAGCTAATTTTGAAAGCTAAAAAACTGTTTTAACTTCCAAATGAACTCCATATTAGTAAATGTCTGGACGGTACAATGATATCTCAATCTTAATGCCTTACGTTAGTTTTAAGATGCTTTTCAAAGTTTACATTACAAGTCTTTTTAGTCCACACTTTAATTTCTTTGAGTAAAATTGCAAATTCTATTTAAGGAACGTCCTGACAATTATGGAATTTGTGTAAGAAGAAGTCGGTTACTAGGTACCTACTGCGAAACTTAGCACAGAAAAATTAAGTATGAAAGATCAAGATCTAGAAGTTTTTGTGTCCCGTTTCATCTGCGTTAATTTCTGGAAGAAACTAACTACTAAAATAAATGATGTTTTATATATATAGCCATCCTCGATATGGACTATCAAACACAAAAATAATAATTTTTCAATTCGAACCAGTAGTTCCTGAGATTAGCGCGTTCAACCAAAGAAACAAACTCTTCAGCTTTATAATATTAGTATAGAAATATATTAGAATATTAGTGTCAAATGAACGAACGGACCTCGTAAAGATAAATTGATGACCAATTGACATCCAATCCCAAGATATCATTGATTCCAGACAGAAATTAGATGGGATATTACTTCTCCTGAAAGGCTCATTTTTATTTTATTTTCAAAGTCAAATAAAAACAAACATACCAAATATAGACACCAAAGTTTAATAAATTGTAAATGTTAATCTGAATGTATGTTATGTATTTCATTAAACATTTAATAAAAAATATGCCATGATTCTGGTAGCGTCGTTAAATTTCATTGTTAAACCATCGACTGAATTAATGCCCGCTACAACAAGCGACAAGCGACCTTAATGGGTTAATAAATATGAATTCCTTCGAAGCTCCTGTTCGGAATGCCCAATAAAAAACCCTTTTAAGTGCCATTAATACTGTCCGAACCTGAGTGCGTCCCGGAAACTATCTCGCTGAGTGGATAACTTTTCATATGTATAAATTGTTATTCACATCAATAACAAATTAATTTTACATAACTAATGCAATGTTAATGACTGTCGTTTAATGTTTCCAAATTAGAAACATACTATCTTGTAGATTAAGTAATATAAATTTTAACTTTCATCGTCACTCGTAACTGACTTACTTTTAGTCTTTGATGTACCTCTGGCTAAATAGGCCAAGTGCAAGACTGAAGACACTTTTAAGTACATCATTCCAATGCATTGGATGTACTATACTCGTATAAGACTTTAGTATTCGTTAATACCTTAGGTGCGTGTAAAATTTGAACCACATAATTATTGTAGGAATATTATACATTTTTTTTGTAACTTGAATTATATACTTCACTTTTTTATGCTTAGTCTAAGATTAGTCTAATTTGATAATCCAAGTTAAAAGGTGCGCAAAAAAAATTGTCAAAGCGTACTTTTTGTTTTACATTTTTTTGTTCAGTCCACCAATAATATTCCCACGAGTCATCAATTCCATTATAAATCCATCGTTCACAACGCGGAAATTATTTCTGCATGCTCACATGACAAATATTGCCCGTACGTCATTTTTTGTGTCGCTCTCCAGAGCATCATTGCTGCGACCCGTTCGGAGTTAATCAATCAATTTCTTTTAAAGTGCTACACTTAACGGCCTTGTATTTCCGGATACATCATAATGGCTGCTTGCGTACAGGCGTAAAGATCAACGGGTGACGATGCCACGCCCGCGCAAGCGACGCGTATAAAAACTCTAAGCGACGTTACTCTGCACTCACTCATTGAGATCCTCTTGACTAAACACCCAGCAATGGCAGCTAAGGTGAATATCTAGTGAAGTGCGGTGTCACTTAATTAATTAGTGCAGAGTGTTAGACAAAATATCAAGCAGGCATGTGTGGAATAGTAGCATAGCCAACCTTGTTGATTGGGAAATTTGGAAAAATTATTAATCGTAATCCATCCAATGATCCTGGAGTAGGAGGGACTCCTGTATAGTCTGGTTACAGACCGAAACGCAACGTTGCGTTTCTTGTTTCTTGTTTCTTCTCAGTGTTTTAGATTTTAAAAAAACTTTGTAGGCAAATAGTGTGAATTTTTATCAATTAGATAACTAATGGAAAAATTACGCACTAAAACGATGCTATTTACCTTTCAACCGTGTTATTGGAACAGGCTAGATTTGTGTTGTGTTCAAACGGAGTATCCAAAAAAATCAGTCATAGACACATATTTCAATAACTTTTTTATTCCACAGTTGGTCGTATTCCTTGCCCTGGTCGCCGCGGCCCACTGCTCAGTGGTGCCGGTGGCGCAAGCAGACACCGACTACACGAGCTTCTCGTATGACGTGGCCGACCCCAACACCGGCGACTACAAGAGCCAGTCCGAGACCCGCGTCGGTGGTGTAGTGCGCGGACAGTACTCCCTTCTCGACGCTGATGGTACCAAGCGCACTGTCGACTACTCTGCTGATGATGTGAACGGTTTCAACGCGGTTGTGCGCAAAGACCCCGCTGTTGTAGCCGCCGCTCCCGCCGTGGTTGCTTCCGCTCCCGCTGTGGTCGCCTCCGCTCCCGCTGTGGTCGCCGCCCGTACGTACGCTGCTCCCGCCGTGGTTGCCTCCGCACCCGCTGTGGTCTCCTCCGCGCCCGCCGTCGTCACCGCTCACTCTTACGCCGCTCCCTCTGTGGTCGCCTCCGCCCCCGCCGTCTACGCCGCCCGCTCGTACGCCGCTCCCGCTGTGTATGCCTCCGCGCCTGCAGTGTACTCTACCCGCACCTACTCTCCTAGTGTCTACGCCTCCCCCGTCGTAGCCGCCCGCTCCTACGCTGCGCCATACTACACCACCGGACAAGCTGCGTTCGCCCCTAACGTGTACTCTGCGCGCACTTACGCTTCTCCCTACTACGCCACCTCTCCCTACTCTTACGGACCCTACTCTGCTCCTGTCTCGTACTGGTAAACGACATTAAATCTCTACGCTAGTCATAAGGATCTACCACGAAATATTCGAGTCTTTAAATTGTAAATATTGCTAATCTGTACATATGCATATGTATTGAATTAAAAACGAAATAAAAAACGAATTACTATAGTTTTATTTACATTATTTTTACCATTTTATACATTATATTTACCTATACCTACATATTTCATTCTTCTTTACTCAACACATTTACTGATCCAAAATGAATTATATAGATACAGATTTATTTATTTAATATTACAGAAAAGTTATGGCTAAATACAATAGATTTAAAATTATATTGTTCAAAATATTGAAATTGAAAGAACAGAAATTCCTGACTTTACTATACTTATCTAGACACGCGGCAGCGTGTCAAGCCAAGTTCAAGCAAAGGAACTGGCTAGCCAGCGCCGAGTGTAATATTACACGAACCACTTGGTGCTACTTTTGACCCTTCTATAACTCAAAACCTCTTTAATTATATACTAGGAAATCGCCCTCGCTTCACTTCGGGAAAAATAGTAAAAAAAATATATAAAATAGCCTATGTCACCCAGGGATAGTGTAGCATTCCAACAACAATTCAATGCAAACAAACAATCAAATCTTTCATCTTTATAATATTAGTATAGATGACGGAGAAAATGCGATCGGTTTTTTAACAGAGTTCAGAACAGGAGGATTTTCTCAATTCAGATTTTTTATTTAAAAGGATTTATTTCCAGATTAGCCCTATATTTATGAAAACAGTACTAAAAAGAGAGGAAACTCCTCAAATATTATAGGTAACGCGTTAGGTATAGGTAAACTGGCGTAATGGTTACATGCCAGTGCTCCTGGGTTCGATTCCCACCAAGGGGAAATTTAAAATCAAAGTTTGAATTTCTGTTCACGGTCTGGGTGTATGTGTTTTCGTCTTTGTCTGGTACATGACACAAGGAATCATGACAGTACGACTAAATTTTTTACAAAATTTTTAGATTTAAAGATAACCAAAAATATTTGAGCTACTCACTAAATTAAGTCGCCCGCTGCGTCTGTTTTCGTGTCAGCAACCGAACGCTAGATCTCAAAACTCATAAAAAGATTTCCACCAATTCTTACGATAACTTTTGAAGATGTCGAAAAAATCATGCTGACTGGGAGATTCACAATTTATTGGATTGGAGGTTATTTAAATCGCTCCTTATACTCAAAATTATCTAAGAACGCATTAATGATAGCTGCCATTTATTAATATGAACCAACCTTGTACGTACGTCTTTGAGCAAAATGGAATAATTATTTAATTGACATGAATAGTTGGTTACTTACAAACAAAGGATTTTGCCAAAATTTGTTAAAAATACCTATTCGTATTGTAACGTATTCGTATTGACGTTATTTATAAATCATATTAAACGTTATAATCTAGTAAAAATCCCATCACATCATAATTTATGCAAAATTGAATAAAAAAATAAGGCGTCGAATCAATGTTATATGAAGATGACAAAATCTACACTGACGTTAAGTGATGTGACGGCATGAAGCCACTTATAAAACCATAATAATCGATACATTACTATAATCGAAACTTAAAATAAAAATGAATTTATTTTATTTCTTTCTTTGTGTTTAACAATTAAACAATTTAATTTCTTCTCTTCTATAAGAACATGACCAAAAGTGTTTATTACGATAATCTCTAACCGCAGCCATTTGAAGTGATTAAAATACGGTTAGAATATTCATTATTCAACCGAAACCCAAATTTCATACGCTAGATGCAGCGCAGACGAATTAACAGTGAGTTTTTTAGGAAAAAAATATTTTATTATAGTCGTAAATACATAATTATTGAGCGTATAGGTATGGTAAAGTAACTTAAGTAGCTCAATGGAGGCAGTATCATTCCAGTTACTTGTGGATATCTAAATGTTTCGGTTTTTAGAATTTACAATTAAATTATTGAATCGATTAGAAAGTCTTACAATTTTGAATCGATTTGTTGCAAAAATTGGTTTTTTCGTGAATCGATTTTTTTTGTACATCTCTAGTGTCACTGCGATGACAAACGACAAATATGCTTTCTTAGTTCATGGGGACTATAGTAGAGAATCACAATACAAATTCTGTACTAAGGAGCGATTTAAGTAACCGTTAGTGACTCTGAGTTGGGGCGTAAGTAATTTTAACAAGTTTAAATTAAGTTAGTGCGCTTTACTCTCCATGACTTCATTGCCGCTTACCATCAGTGTTTTGTAGTTGAGCATTAGATTAATTAGTATAAAATAAACTTGACAAGTGTGAGTTAAACTCGCTTGGAGAGGGTTCCTTACGTTGTATTATGTATTTACCGTTATTTTTCTATTTTATTCATTTTTGCCCTTTTTAAGACCACAGACTTCTTATAAATTTTCCTGTAATATAAAGGGTGTCGCAAAAGTCATCACCCTATCGGAAGATGCTATAATTTTTGCAAATGGAGATAAATTTCAATTCTGCTGTGACATTTGGGAAGTAAACAGATACAAAATATACGTTAATAAGACATGATCGCTATATACTCCTCAAGAACGCGGAATAATCATAATAAAATCTCTCATTCTAGTGATTTGCATCACGCGGTAAGATTTTTGGTGGGGTTTCTTGAAATCACTCAGACTCTTGAAGCCCTCAACGTAAAAGGTCCAAATAGTCATTTGAGACTACGTGGGGATACGCGGGGACTTTGACCGTGCGTTTGTTTAAGTTTTGAGCCAATTTGCTGTTTGACACATAACTATACATCAAACGGAGCAACGGTCGCGTTGCGATGATTGCAAAAACTTATTAATGTGAAAATACTTTCATTAGATAAATAAGTAAAAGATTGCTTCGATTATCGATGGGTCCTATGTCAGTATATGGGCCAAAATTTACAATTTCATGATGATGATGATTATTATGTATCTCTTAAGTTTCTCGGGTCCTAGATGTAAGTGGACCCGGTACTTTGGTAGGCTTGTGTGGGGACACAGGTCCAACAGGCAGAGGCCCCTTTGAGAACATTAATAAAGTGCGTGTGTGGACACACGGTGGATACTATCCTCGATTGCACAATCAACATCGGAACACCCGAAGATAGTCCCCACCGTGTGCACAGCAACTTTTTAGAATCTACAAAAACAAAAAATCTATACTAATACTGGGCTATTGGGATGAAATTCCGAGGGACTGGTTTCTAGGTTATGGGAACGATTACAGATAGAAACATAAGCTGTTACAGAAAGTACCAATTTAAAATTATACCAAATTTAAACTTTCGGAGCCTCTCCTGTAAAGTTATGATTTTGCATTTCAGCCCTTATACGTAGGACCCATCAACATAATTATAATAAATGGTTTTCATTTGTATGACCACGAAAATTAAACAGCGAACCCTAATCTTAACTTTTCATTCATTTGAGTCACATCAGTTTTTCTAGTATTATTACCTGTGATTATTACTACACCTAAGTATACGTAGTATTTCTACTATACCTTATTACTATACATAAACTTTCATTATCAAGATTTTAAATGTATGGGAAGTGGCCATTGTTCTTTGCTCACCGAGTTATGATAGGTATTTGTACTTGCTGTTACTGACAGCACCTACTCGATACTACTTATGTGAATTGCTTATTTTTGCGGAGTTCCTTTTTACGAGTAAATAAAGATAGCAAACCTTAACCGAACAAAACTTTTGATCCTTTTGAGTAACGTGGGTTTTTTTCTTCGCCCCCGAGCCCCCCTTGAAAACACTTTTTGGCTTTTTGCCAAACGCCGATTGTTGCAAAGTAAACTAATTCTAACTAAATAACAATGGGTTTCCGCAAAAGAACTATATTCTATTACTATAGTAACTCAACTATCGGTTAATGTTTAAGGTAATTAGTGACACGATTAACATATTATGTATGTATGTATAGTCAGTGCGGAAGGTTCAAGGTAGTTAAATTAATAGATTTAGATTTATAATAAACATAGTTCTGAACAATGGTTCTGAAACTTTTTATAGAAATTTAAATTTTCATGAACAATCTAACGACTAATGTTTTACACCGAGTTTAAAAATGATATCGATATGAAAACAATGTGTGTTTCACTTTAAATTTTTATTTAAATACATATTTACAAAGATCATTTTGAGAATTTGTGCCCGTTCATTGTGTAAATTACCAGTAAATACGGTTGGAGTAGGGAGAGGCGACCAAGCTACCGGCTGAGTAGAACCCAGGGGCGTAGGAGCGGGCGGCGACAACTCCAGGAGCGGAAGCGGCGTATACACTGGGAGCGACCACGGAAGCGCCGTAAGCACGGGCAGCATACACAGCGGGAGCAGACGCGTACACAGCGGGAGCGGCGTACGAGCGAGCGGCGACAACCGCGGGAGCAGAGGCGATCACGGCGGGAGCGGCATATGTGTTCGCAGCGACCACAGCAGGAGCGGAGGCAACCACGGCGGGAGCAGCATAAGTACGGGCGGCGACCACAGCGGGAGCGGAGGCGACCACGGCGGGAGCAGCGTACGTACGGGCGGCGACCACGGCGGGAGCGGAGGCGACCACAGCGGGAGCGGCGGCTACAACAGCGGGGTCTTTGCGCACAACCGCGTTGAAACCGTTGACATCATCAGCAGCGTAGTCGACAGTGCGCTTGGTACCATCAGATTCCAGAAGGGAGTATTGGCCTTGGACGACGCCTCCAGAGCGGGTCTCGACTTGGCTCTTGTAGTCGCCGGTGTTGGGATCAGCTACATCATACGCGAAACTCGTGTAGTCGGCACTTGCTGCCGGCACCACTGAGCAGTGGGCCACAGCGGCCAGGGCGAAGAATACGATCAACTGCAGAATAAAAGAGATAATATATGGTTTTTATATACTTTATTAAACATGGCTTTTTTTTTTTGAAATAGCCGGCAATCGAGCTGACGATTCACCAGCACCACCAAAGGCCTCACTGATCGGTTGCCAGCCAAGAGAGAAGAAAAATAAATAAAGAACTGGCTCTCAAGCCAGAACACGACGAGGAGGAGACTCATGGAGGCTGACTCATGCTTAAGGGTGGTAGCTATCCATCCCATGCAAAAAGTAATAATGGTCAATTAAAATCAATACTACCGATATAATCCCTTCGAGGGGTCCTACCACTAGCGGGCCGGATTTAGTCGCCTCTTACAACACCCATCCGACGTGGGATTGGGGTGAGTATTCTAAGCCACCCCAATACGGCAGAAATGGTTAGTGACAATCAAATTTAGAATACTAAACCTATATTATTTTCAATGTTACATGTAGATAATAATGAATGGGTATAGGCATAGAATAAAGAATAAACGGTATAGGTAAAGAAGTAATTCGAAATAGTTAGTTATTCAAAAGGAGCTTTAGTACTCGTATAATATTTTTAGTAAATATAGAGCACCTACCTTAGCTGCCATTGCTGTACTTGTGATAATCACTCAATGAATGCATGTCGTCTGTTAGGAACTCGGCGTATTTATACACAGCTTTGTACAGCTTGTACAGTAATCAAATTCAGACGGAGCGGTCACTTGACGAACTTGAAAATGGGTTTTAACTCGCAATACTCGCAGTGTATTTGTAACGTATGCTATCACTTGTAAATTATAACCTTGATGCCAGTTTAGAAGCAGCTTTCTTCTTGCCATTTTAAATGGTTTGTTTTATGATTATGTCTTCAAAGTAAAGCCTATCTTTTGTATCGTGAATTCGAACTTTCGCTAACAATATCATTTATATTTTGAACTAATTGCGTAACATGCTTGTCGTCAAACTTCATCAAATTAAATCAATCAATCACAATTTTACTAATTTCTCTGTAGACATAAAACAATAAATTTATAATATTTTTATTTAGTGAAAAAACTGACAATAAAATTAAGTTGATACTCCGCACTCGATTATAATAGTTATAATGTTTATTGCGACACACAAAATTAAAAGATAAAAAAGAATTTAACAAACAATAAAGAAAACTTTTGACGTATCTTTCTGTATCGTCTATCAGCGATCTTGGGTATAGATAACCTTTGGAGAGGACAAAGTTTATTAGACCTCTATGTCTTGACGTTTGACCACTCAATAAAAATCATGTAACAATTTCTACATCATTTGAGGATCACCCAGCCCATTGACATTCAAAAAACCAGCCAGCAAAAAAGATAACAGGTTCACTCTCTACAGAGAAAACTCAATAGTCCTATTGTAGTGGACAAATTTTTCTATACTCTAAGAAGTAAAATGACGTAACGAGATTTGGAGCCTAGGTCAAATGTGTATCACACTGATTTCGCGCTTGTAAATATTGCATCAGCAATTTGAGCGCTTGGGCACGAAGGATTCAAAGGCTTTGTACCGTAACTGTAAATAATGGTTGACTATAGTATTTTCAGAAAATGGACGAGAATTTATAACCTAAAGGACGTTGGGTAGACAGACACCACAGGGGAAGAATCACAAAATTATTCAGTCAATCATTTGGACATGAAGAGTATTGGAGAGCTTCAAAAGAATTACCGATTCTATGACTTGAAACTGAAAAACTCATTCCAACTAAGCCTCTGATTAGTAATAACAAAAATGTAATTACACTTGGCAATGTACGACCGAAAACCAACATCATAATTACAACGCCTAAAGCTCTTCGGGTCGTGTCGTGACCGTACTGTTGTGATTGACATTTTAAGTCCTGTTAGCCCCTCCGCTGTGAGCGCGCTCCTAGAGCGTGTCGTAATTTTAGCACCCAATGTGAACAAGCTCCAGGAGCTTGTTCACATTTGGTGGACTACTGTGCGTCACAGTATGCTTCTATCTTGCTCAAACTTATACAAAGTATAGGGAAAAGTACAATGATGACAAACAAAAAATTTCAAGTCTATAGACCACACCCACAATAAGTATTGGATGTTTTAAGAGTCATTTTTGAGTCCCCCCTCCCCCCGCAAATATTAAATGTTATTTTAATCGAATTTTTAGTTAATTTTGGTTTATTTTTATTCATTCATGTTAAACTATGGATATTTATGTAAATTAAACATAATAACTACGAAATAATGGTTGTTTCATTTAATTTTGACGATTTTTTCTTTTTATTTATTTATTTATTTCGCATATTTTTTTTCGCATTAAAATTATGAATACAATAAAAAACAATACGGGACTTATATTTGTTTTAATGATTAGCTTGTTTCATAACGATTCCAACGACATAAGTATTACATATAGCTCTCATAATATTATTCTGAGATAGTCATATTATAAAGCGCCCCCGCGTACCGCTCCCCGCCCCCCGCCGCGGCGTCACAGATCCGCGTCAATCTTTAAAAGCGCGCGTCACAGTTGAGAGGTTAAGCATTCAGCTACGATATTACTCATTCATTCAATTTGAGCGATTCCCGGGATTCTGCTAATCCGAGTCATACACATCACTCTGACATAACGAGACATATTCCTCCCCTGTAGATCCCTTCTTCCCTCTCCCTCGATTAAAATTAGTTATTTAATAGGAACCAGTAACTCGAATTGAAATTGGAAATAATTGCTAATATCCATTATTGGTAATTAAATTATGAAATAAAATTAAAAATCTTTTTTTAGGATTGTCGTGACTATGATGTGTGTTTTGCTTCAATACTATTACATACAAAATAGTTACGGATAATGGGAATAAAAAGTTAAATGGTCCACGTCATTCGCAGGGTTAAAACTGAAATCCGCTTGGAAGCACCGCGATGGATGGAGGTATGTGCTAGGCCTCCTTAGAAGGACGGACCCATGTCCTATGGTAAGCCGTTAATTATGTCAAAAGCATAAGTTAAAGTACCATACGAATCCAACATTCTTCGGAACTAGTGGTTGCTAGGAGAGGTAAGCTGATGCAATGTAACGTGCAAATTAATCTGACGCAATATTTTTGCGCGCCGGATCATTGGACTTAGCTTTAACTTGGCTAAGTGTATCAAACTCCGTATGTACCTGTTTATGAATTAAATGCTTGCGTTGCTTTCGCCGAATGTAAGTTACTGAGCCACCTTTACAAATGGCGGAATTAAAACATGTATGTGGTAAGTCATCAATTACCTAAGTCTCTCACATCTAAACTCTGTCTTTGTTCACAATGAGGAGTCATTAGTCCACAACGCAGCCCAAGTGCATTGGTTGACACTGGCCGGCTTCATCAAGGACGTACCCAGGGGGGGGTCCGAGGGATCCAGACCCCCCCCGAAAGTGTTATGCCTACAGTCTAGGGTTTGGTTCCCGAGACATCTTGTGTCTCAAAGTCCGGGACTTTTCGCAATTTTAGTTGTCTCGAGTCACGGGACTTTCCGGTCGAGACTCGAGACGAGACAAGATTGTCGAAATTGTAATGTAATTATTTTTATTTTCAAATCACTGAAGGAGCCTAGCGCCATCTGTTACTTTAATGAATAATTACTTGGTCTACTACGTAACCACTGAGCATGTAAATAATGATTAGATAGTAGAATTATTACTGGATAATAGTAAAGTTATTAAGAATTATTATGATTTTTAGCTGTTTGTTTTATAACTACCTATAAGAATTAACTGCTTAAAAACTAATCTGTGTGTGATTAAAAGAAATAAACAAAGCAATTATTAAGACTGAAATTAACGTTAAAGTTATTAGGATTTAACTTTCTGTTTAATAAATTTTGATTTGTACAAAAATTGCCTTTTTAGGGTTCCGAAAAAAAATCGGAACCCTTATAGTTTTGCCATGTCCGTCTGTCCGTATGTCCGAAGCAAAGCGCCGTGACCCTTAGTGCTAAAAAGCTGTAATTTGAAATGAATTTACATATTTATTAAAACTCCAGAATCGTAGAATAAAATATTGAAAAATATTTTTTCAGGGTACCTCCCCTAACAGGTAACGTGAGAATGAATTTTTTATTCGTCGCGTACCCTATAGTGTGGGGTATCGTTGAAAGGGTCCGTTTGCGAAATTGAAGTGCTAATTTTGGTCCCTCCACCTGCAGTGGCTAAACGGTTGGAGTTGGAAAAGTGAAAAAAAATCTCAAAAAAAGGTTAATGAATTCACAAGGAAAACTATCACGGCTATGTTAGCATAAGTAGTAAATGAGTCCATCTATCCATCAGCCCTTGGAGGTCCACTGCTGGACATACGCCTCCCCTAACTTGCGCCATTCTGACCGGTCCTGAGCCTTCTGAATCCAGCGGATCTCGGTCCTTCGCACTATGTGGCCAGCCCATTGCTACTTCAGCCGGCTAATTCTTTGAGCCATGTCGGTTACTCTTGTTTTGTTCGTCTATGGATCTCTTCAGTTCTGATGCGATCACGTAGAGAAATACCGAGCATATCCCTCTCCATAGCCCGCTGCGCTACTCTGAGCTTGTAGATTAGGCCAATAGTGCTTTACCACCACGTCTCGGATCCGTATGTCAATGTAAATGAGTAATAAGTAAATAAGTAATAGTTGATAAACTTACTACTTCGGAACCCTACATTGCGCGTGGCCTGACACGCACTTGACTTGCGCATGGCCACGGGCTGCCCGTGGTTCATACGTAATGTAGATCTACATCGCGATCTCGAGCTTCCCAGCATAGCTCATTACATGAAGTGGCTCTCCACGAACTACTTCAAATCCGCTGAAGCCCATCCCAATCCCTTGGTTGTTCAAGCGGCCACCTATGTTCCCAACAAGAACGCTTCGTCCTTGTTCAGGCGTCCTCGAAATGTGCTAGAAGACCCCGATGACGAATTCATGATCGCAAACGCTCCCTCGGAGCAAAACTCCCACTCACAAACACACCACACAGACACACTACACGCACAGCGTCGCCGCCGGCGGCGACGAGGTCCTGTTTTCTGTACGGCCGCCACAAGGCATTCCCGCGTGAGCGGCCATTCTGTCCCGATGTCCTCCAAAAGGCGACGTCCTAAGCCGAGGTCCGAACCCCACAGGGGGTGCCCTTAGGACGTCGCATGCCCCTACTTCTCGAGGTGTGGAGGATAACTCCCACCTCGCAAATATGTCTTCTGGGCTGAGCCTCTCCAGGCTCGCCCTCCTGTCCGCGTGAAGCTGTAAAGGCCACTAGGGCCAACAGCAACTATCCATTCGAAAAAAAAAAAAAGAAAAAAAAAAAAAAAAAAAAAACACGCACTTGCCTAGTTTTTTTAATACGCTAGACTAGAAACTAATTAATATTCTTCAAAACAGGCTTACCCCTCTTAAAAAATAAAAAAATCTTAAAAGTCTCGAAGTCCCGGGACTTTGATTGTAGGCTGTCTCGTGTCCTTTGAAATTATCGGGAATTAGCAAACCCTACTACAGTCGAACCTAATAGATAAGCGAAAATTAACTGATTTCTTCTAATAATTATTATAAGAATTTAAAGACAAAATGTGTATGTAATTATTGTTTCTTAACGCTCTAGCACTAGTCCATTCATTCTAGATTTTAGTCTAGATTTTAATGTATGGGAGAAACTGCATTATAATTTTCTGAAACTGATATAAGTTGTACCTACCTGTATGCGAGGACAGGACATTAAAAACAACAAGTCTCCCCCTCCCCCCCCCCCGGTCCGCATCCCCCCTCTCCCCTTGAAAAGTGTCCCATTTTACAGATAGAAATTTAATGCTGTAACATTGTGTCATTTTTGAAAATGTCTATTAAATAATTATTGTGTGATAATTGATTTCCGAGAGCTTTTACGTGTCTTTTAGGTACTTTAATCTTTTACCCAAACGGACCCCCCCCGACATAAAATCCTGGGTACGTGCTTGGACTTCATACATCTGCAAAAATATTTATTTTTCAGTATTTCAATTTTACGAGGTCGAGTTACAAGTTCAGTCAGGCCTCATTACTGAGGATCGTGACTCTGACGCGAAGCTTTTTCAATTGCTTGTCTCCACTTATGGCGATCAGCAGCTTGGTGAAGTGCCGTGCTGACTGCTCCAGATGTTTGAATACCTGATCCGACCATCTCTTAGGACTGCGGCCCCGAGGTCTCTTGCCCTCAATTTTGCCTGTCACCATCAACTTCTCCACATACAAATATTCATACAAATATCAATCTCATACAAATATTAAGTTATAAAATAATTTTTAAAATAGACATGACTGAAAAACCTGCTGCAGCAGTAAAGTCCCTTACCCCTTTCATGCAGTTGGTACCCTTGCAACATCGAACGATGGAAATATGTGTAATTAATTACTTTCACTACCTATTTTGAGTTGTTCCTTTGTAGCGGTACCACAGAAGATATAATAGTAAGATACATAATCTAATGTTCTAAGCTTTTTCCAGCGTAAACAGGTACCTGACAATGTTTCAATATGAGGACTCTATTTTAACCAGTAATCTAATACAATTTTGCTAATTCCACCATCCATAACAACACACATGGAAAATGACATTTATTAATAGGTACGACTTGTTACTCGAAACTGTATTGATAACAATAAAAAACAGAATAGGTATTTGACTAGGTACATACATCCACTTTTTTGTGAGATTTAAAGGGCAAATCTATAATTGAGGAATGAATAGCAGGTTTTAAGAGCTCTCAAACGTTTTATTGCAAAATTTAACCTGCGCCATTAAAGAAACGAATCTAAAATGGCGGTCCGTACTTGTAAGGATAGGTAGGTAGGGCCGTCAGCAAAACAAAGTTGTTAGAAAGGCAATATTTTTAATAGACCTTTGTTATTTGAAAATAAACATTAGCGAGGTATTTAAAAACCCGACCAAGTGCTAATTGGAATCGCGAACCGCGGGTTCCGTATTTTCGTATAAAGTATAAAACCTAACGCCTAATTAGGTTGAGTACGGAATTAAAGTAGAATATTAACTATATTGAATAATGGTTGAAATCCTCTGGGAGAGATTACAATTTAACAATGGATTTAGAAAGAACGAAGCATTTCCGAGACATCGTGTGAGCAGATCCAGGCTGATTGATTATATTTTTGCGTGCTATCCTGACGTGTGTGACCAAAACACAGGAATAACGTACGAGTGAGAGGAAAGGATAATGCCGCCATTTTAGATTTCCTTCTTTAATAGCGCGACTAATACATATTTCCATTACATTGCCTTCTTTCTTCTGTATTTTTCTGAAAACGAAACACATCGCGAGGGTGATGTTCCTGGTATCCATAGGTGGCGGAGACCACTTACCATCGAGTTACTCTTCTGCTGATATGTCGTATTGTCGGCTTTATTAACATAAAAGACATCCCATAAACCGATTATTCCTAGGAATTCTTAATTAATTTATAGCAGTAAATAACATATTTTGAGACTACATTTTTACTTAAATATCTTTTATTAAAATAATAAATCAAAAAGAGAGTTACAATTTAATATTCCTACTACCCGGCAGTAATTTCACTTGATGCTAATTAAATATTCTTTATACAACGGACTGGCTCCAACCTATTTTAAAGTTCATCGAGTGACCGTTCCGAGCTCGGTATAAAAGAACGCTAAGTCTTTATGCAGCATTCATTCTTACAGTGATAATCGTAAGCACAGCAATGGCATCCAAGGTAGGTGTGATTTGATATTCTAATTACTTCTTTGTAATCTCAATCTTCTTTGGGGGTACACTGATTAGTTGCAATCGGGACTTTAAAAAACATATTATCTATATTCCACTTGAATTTTCGTTTTTCAGTTGATTGTATTCCTCGCCCTGGCCGCTGCGGCTCACTGCTCAGTGGTGCCGGCAGCAAGTGCCGACTACACGAGCTTCGCGTACGATGTAGCTGATCCCAACACCGGCGACTACAAGAGCCAAGTCGAGACCCGCTCTGGAGGCGTCGTCCAAGGCCAATACTCCCTTCTGGAATCTGATGGTACCAAGCGCACTGTCGACTACGCTGCTGATGATGTCAACGGTTTCAACGCGGTTGTGCGCAAAGATCCCGCTGTTGTAGCCGCCGCTCCCGCCGTGGTTGCCTCTGCTCCCGGGGTTGTCGCCGCCCGCTCGTACGCCGCTCCCGCTGTGTACGCGTCTGCTCCCGCCGTGTACGCGTCTGCTCCCGCCGTGTACGCGTCTGCTCCCGCCGTGTACGCATCTGCTCCCGCTGTGGTTGCACCCAGTGTATACGCCGCTTCCGCTCCGGTAGTCGCAGCCCGCGCCTACGGCCCTGCCTTCGCCTCTCCTTACTCCACCGGTCTTTACTGGTAATTTTTATAAACAACCCTTATCACGTCAAATGGATTGTAAATATGTATTTATAAATTAAAAACAGATTTTTAATTGGATTAACGACTTTTTTACTTACTACTTTCTTTCAACCACTTCATATTTATGTCACTTAATATTATGAAAATATTTTTAAATAGTTTTTAGTCATTAATCGGTGTTCGTAATTAAAACGTAGTCTTCATACTGCTTATTATCTGATACATGAAATATAACGCATGTCCACTTCGTTGAAGAAAATTTTTATGTTTCTATCAACATAATTATACCTACAATGCAACACTGAAGTCCCCTTCGGATCATTTATGCAAATTATGCCCGATTTCACCAGTGGCACTTAAAAGATCCCGTAATTAAGTACCGTCTCTTACCGTAAGGCATCACCAGTCCTGGATTTGTCAATAGGCCGTATAGGCCGCGGCCTATGGGCGGCAGCGTCCTAGCGGCGGCAGATATCCGAAATTCTTGTTTTTTTAACCGACTTCAAAAAAAGGAGGAGGTTCTCAATTCGACTGTATTTTTTTTTTTTTTTTTTTATGTTTGTTACCTCAGAACTTTGGACTGGGTGAACCAATTTGGATGATTTTTGTTTTAATTGAAAGCTGGTGCTTGTCGTGTGGTCCCACATAAATTTGAACGAGATCTGACAATGGCATCCATGTGAAAAGTACAATGTACTTCATTTGAAGTCGGTTAATTTTTTGTTAAAATGTTAGATTATTACGCACTTGCTTAGTGACTAATTCAGTGCATTCCTTACTATGAATGGAAAATTATTACTTTAGAAAGGGACATGGGGCGGCGAAAATTTATTGGCCTACACTCATAAAAAATATAAATCCGGCACTGGGCATCACCAAAATCTTTCCCTATTTTAAATTCATTTTCACAGTGTTAAGTGACTCTTTGTTAGGGGTCAGTTGAGTAGGAGATGTTTGTAGTGGTTGACAGAATTTCTGTGTTACGTATGTATCTAATACCTTTAAACGAGCAATTCTTGTATATATATATATAATTGGAATTTCGGAATCGGCTCCAACGATTTTCATGAAATTTAGTATATAGGGGGTTTCGGGGGCGATAAATCGATCTAGCTAGGATTCATTTTTAGAAAATGTCGTTTTATCGGTGTTTTCAGGCAATGATAAACTTCTACAATATACTCTTCCTGACATGTATTGGCAAGTAGCAATACTAAAGCTACTTCAGTAAATGGCGTTGTTAAGCAACACTAAACCGAGCAAAGCTCGGTCATCCGGATATTGAGAATTTATGAGAAGTAAAATTAAACTTTCTCCGTTACGTTAGGCGTTATGCGTTAGATTTGTATGCGTTGGTTGGTAATTCGTAACAAAGAATCTATATGGCGACTGATTTGACGATCGCAAACTAGATGGCGTTGTTACTGATTTGATGATAACGTCATGTTAAATAATTATTACGCTTTCAGTGACATAAAACATGCGTAGGTACATTTACCCTCATTTACTAATTTAATCTATTTATATAATCTATATAATTATATATTTTATAATCGTTCGTAAGGAGTAAACTCCAGTCATGCGTCAGAGCTGAGACACACATTTTTTTAAGTTATCGATATTAAGAAATCGATTCTCACGTAGCAGTCCAATAAATCAGTCCGGGACAAGAAGCATATTATGTATATTGTAGGGTACCTAATATAGCCCCGTTCAGTCAGCAGGATCAACGATTTATCGAGCTATGATTTGAAATCAGTCTTTTGAAAATTCATTAATTGGCATGAAATCTTAACCTCCACTGATCTCCGAGCAATATTTCCCAGTAGATGTGCATAAAAATCTCTAAAATCCTGTCGAAAACTCCAGTAATTAAATAATGAAACAACGAATTTTATTATAAAGGTTCATGTCTTCCTACTTTCTATGTGTTAGTGTTACATATTCATATCAGGAGATAGCCGCAGGCGAAACATGGTATCGTTAAAACACAAGGTTGATTGCAACTAGTTTAGATATTTGATTCCGTATTTTTTGCTTAGCATTATTATATCATAAGAGTATAGAAGAGCTCAAAATACGACTGCTTTTGTTGATGATTGATCGACTGAGTTTAGCCACTGACTTTTTGATATGGATGTAGGATGGATGACTGTTTGTGGCAGAATTTCTTGAGAACTTCTGTACTTCTTGTTCCTGTTTGATTGATTTATTAGCTGTTAGTGCCGGTTGTTATAGCAATCATTGGCTTGAAGCCATTATTGGCCCACTCTTGAGGAGGCTTAGTGTATACTCCAAAACCGTACTACAGTCTAGATTGGTGGAGGTATTAGTGGCCAACTCAAGTAATAGCAATGTCTCCTATCACTGCTATCAGCACGATATTCCAGGCTGGATTGACAAAAAACTCTTCCAGCGCGCCCTGTATTGAGTGATATAGAAGAACGATGTAGGTACCTACGAAAAATAAACAAAATGTAAGTTTCAAATATTTTTGATTTGATTGTCATGTAATTAAAAGTAATTTTGTGAAGCTTCACTCAAAATAAACGCCTCTAAAAATATTACAGCTTCTACCAGGGAATATAAATAAAACAACATGGTATATTTTAGCAACATTTTTTTATTAATTTAAGAATTCCACAATGGAACAATTTTTCCATATAATATCTATACCTAAGTCAGATTGAAGGTACGTGGTAGGGATCATAGTTTATTTATAGAAGTATTTATAATATAATACCTAGTGCACACTGCAATTCACCTGTATCAAAGATTAACACACATTGGACAGACGTGCTGCTTCTTGTGGCTACTTGACATCTTATAAAACGTATCTTACATTAGAAAATGTTTCATAAAATACTATGGAATAAGTAATGTTAATAGTAAGTAGTTATTCAATAATTAAACATCATTTCTAGCGTATAATATAAGCAGTTGCTGGACTTACGAAATATCAATATTTTATAGACGAATTTGTTAAATAGGTTTAAAAAAGTAGTTAGTTACATATTAAAAAAATATCAGAGTTCTGCCATGACAACCGTTTCAGATTAAATACAGCACGTGTATCCAACAAGAACAGCGTTGAACGGAAAGCTAAACATGGAAAACTTATTGTTAAAGGATCCCTGGTTCTGGCGCAAAGCCTTCATAAGCCTCTAGGCCAAACTCTTTTCTGTAAGCGTTCACGGCAAACGGTGTATTCAAAATGTATGAGATTATAATGAAATCCAGAAAAGTCACTTGCTTATTTTTCACACTTAGGTACCTAATATCATTACCATTTTTTTAACGTTTGTCGTGAGCGTTTACAAAAAAGAATTGCCTAGATGTTCAGGTTCCAGGTCACCAAGACCAACATCAACTTATCCAGTAGATACAAATAGATACATAAATGTTGCCCAATTTAAAGCAAACATAACATTTACGCACTACATTCACATTAAACTAATAAAATAATCGCCAAATGTTACCACACTAAAAAATTCGCTAGAACGAGGTAAATTATTAATGTTACCATATCCAATAAATTAATTTGCTAAACTTAACGAGCCGCGCGTTCTTTTCATATTAAATTCGTATCGAGCCTTCGAAATTTGAATTTCAGGCCAATTTCGGAGTACCCGCGGCTCGGTAATACGAAAATACCCGATTCATATTTACCCTTCATTTTGGATGCAAGAGGTCATTCTCGCAAATTCAACCAAAGTGAAATTGAATCGAGTATTTTCAGTACTAACACAATGCGCAGTGGTCATACCATTTGCCAAACAAGTTGCACAACTTGTATGCCAATCTTTATACACGTATAAATATTATGTGCAACCAACCCGCCTCACATTCGCATCCGCCCACTACTTTATCCTATACAATACAGTACAAAAACTGAAATCAACCAATAATATCTAATGTAAAATCACATGTAGTGCTATTCTTCCTGTTAAGGAATTTATACTTTTCCATAATCATATATAAAAAAGTCGCTTAAAAAAATCACAGACAATCACTTCCCATTTACAGACAAACCACCGACCCGTTACTAAGCATCAATAGTTAGCTACGTACAAAATCCTACTTAGTTTTATAACCTTGGTGGTTTTCATAGCTCCTTACAGACGATCTTATTCTCACAATAACCATTCTACAGACCCCGGCCAGTTTTAAAAACGCTGATATAATAAAAATTATCAATCTAAACCCACCTCGTTCAATGAAATCATAATCCATGTTAAAGAAAATTATCGGATTATTGCTCTAAGATAAAACCATTAAAGTTCCACTGTTTTTATTGTAACCAGCGTTTCAGATCCCGGCCGTCCAACGTGTAACTTCGTATGATAATGTATGTTACGTATATTGAGGTTTCCGTAATTCTAGACTCGTATCAAATTAAATTATACAGAAAAATCAATATTAAGTAAATTTCTCAATAGATATATTCATATTATATCATAAGACATGCATTTACACTGATGTACGTCGGACAATAATTTACACTACTTTAATTAATAATACAACGCCTGTCAGAACAAAATAGCAACGCATGAGGAAAAGTTACATGAAGAGCATTTACTATGATAATCTTGTTCTTAATATAACGGAAACCTCAGTATATTTAAATAACCTATTAGATTTAGGGATACGATATACATAATGTTAACTTAATTAAATCAAATTACTTTGTACAACATTCGATCCATCTAAGCGGGCTGTCGAACGCCATTATTTTCACACTTTGTACTCTCAAGGTACTACGTAAATAAAGATAAGTGGGTGCTCCAAAAAATACGATTTTGGCAACATTTGCATAATATAATATGACATAACCTTCTTTAAGTAGGCAATTAAAATTTGTACTGAGAGTAATTTTAGACTTGAATTTGTACTTTAGTTCTTGTAGAAGAAACATAGTGCTCGTTGTTATGTCCTATGTTTAGTTAATAATAAGATTTTAGGGCATGATTCACACTCAACATTATTTACCAGGTAGATTAGATAATAACGACGACTTGACTTTAATGACATTTTTATTTTATCATTAATGATTGTGACTCAGGCCCTAGTGAGAATACGCTCAAAAACCGACACCAAGAACATTATAAAGTGACACCGATATTCCCTTCGAAAGAATTTAATTTTATCTTAAATTTAATTAAGTATTATATTTTGTGAAAATTCATGTCCTATTTACAGCCATTACATGTTTGAAATATTATAATAATTCGTATAGCGCGCCGTGCCAACGCACGAATACGCGTGCCAACGGGAAATGTGATTACAATACAAACTGTATTTAAATTATTGACAACATTAATTATGCCATAAACAAACTATCCTTACGTTATGTAGGTACATCGTAGACTTACAGCGAATTATTATAAAAATGTAACTATTCCTGCGGTACAAAAATCTAAACCAAAGTATTAAATAGGTTACTCCTTATTTCTTAAAAGTAATGTTCATAGCTATATAATCTTTATATAATTTATACATTGTGCCCAGCAACTAACTAGCGATAATTTAGGGGCATTAAATATCGTAGCTACATGCTACATTGAAAAAAAATAACATGGCTAGACCCCCAGCTGTAGGTATATAAGTCGATAAAATTAGCCGATTAAATATATTTCATGCCCTTAAATTATCGCTAGTTATTTGCTGGACACCCAGTAAATTTGCTTCGTTAACTAACCTTACACACGTCTACGGGTGTTATCCTAGAAATGAAAGCCGTCAATAATTTTTACACAGCTAATATGTACTTAAACATTATTAATATTTATTTATGGTTTTAAATCTAGCGATTATTTCAGGTATTTATTCAGTTATATCGGCAATGGCATCTCATATTTGCATTGCGTTTGGTATACATGCAATTAAATCATATTATTGTAGGTTGATTATTTATAACATTATCTTCGTCGCATTATTATTATTGATTACATATAATCACCAAAAAATATAATTTTAACATGATATACCTAGCCCCCATCCCGATATTAGTATTTTCTCTTTATTGGGTATTATCGACGATAAAATAATAAAAAACCAGTAACTCCTGTAATATTTAAACTCGCAATAAATTATTATGACTGATAATAATTTAATATGCCACTTTCATAGAATTTTTTTGTAATAAAAATGTTAGGTCAGGTGACAAAGGTGTAATATTAATTTCTGGGATTTAATTTTATTTGTTAAATAGTTGTTAGAGCAGAAAATATGAGACATAACGGAGTATTGCGATCACATTTTGTCAGGGGCAACGCAATATCTCGACTGAGTATTCCCGAAGTCACAAATAATGTGATAATGTTCTTAGAAGTAAAATACTAGTAATCGTGAAATATCCTAGTGATCATTAAATGAGCTTTACATTTAATTTACATCAATACAACATTAAATGCGAAAGAACATCGATAATTCATATTATAATCAAATTCGTAGATTTGAGTCGCCGATACGAGTGTCTGAATCCTAGTGCTCCTAAAATTATAAAAACACCGATTACTTAAACAAATTTAATACCTGTTCATTAAGTGCGACCACTTACTGTGAATGTCAATTCCTTAAGTAATGTACCTAAAATTACAATAAACTTTATCACGATGGACGGGTGGAACTTGTCGAGAGAAACAGAACGTAACAATGAAAAGGAAACAAAAAATAACAAAACAAAATAATAAGTTTTACATTTTTAATTCGCAGAAACCTAACAAACAATAGTTCTTCATAATTCGCCTCCTTAAAACATAGTAACATCTATGTAACACAAAAAAGTAACTGGGGAAAAATTAATAATAATAATAAAATTACAATTTAAAAAAATGTTTTATACTCCGCGGAGTGAAGAAGGTACAATTAGATTACGCCTAATGCCTCGGTCGATCTCCCAACACATTTTGTTTTTGAATGAGGTAGAACATTAATGAGATTATTAAAAACTAGTCTAATTAACACTTATGTACTAACATTCATTAGAACCGTCAACTCGGGTCCTTTCGTCCACTAATGAACGAAATTAGTGAGACATCGTCATCATTCGTGTCAAATGCTACTATTTGTACATCATCAACGTATAATGTCACGGGTTATTATATCACGTTACATTATACATTAAGTCACGCACAAGATATTATGTCACGTTTGACAAATATACTATGTCCCAGTTTAAAATAACGCCTCCTTTGAGCACGGACAACGAGTTGAAAATTCCAAACTACCATGCAGAGATTCAATAATTAATATATGTTTATATACTTTATATTTGCGTTTAAACTGAACGCCAAACGTTAAATACAATTTTCCCTCTAATTTACGTTGAATTGTTCCGCAAAACGCTCAGTCCCAGCATATTTCATCCCGAATGGGTCTATTAGAGAATACGCAGGCATTATTATAACTGAATAGGAATAGAATATAATTTAATTTTGATACTGTTGAAAAAATATTGCAGAAGGCTTGAACAAAATGTACCAATAATATTACTTTTAGAAAAAAAATTAAATGATTATGCAATTAAGGTATTTCTATTATTTGTTACAGTGCGAATAAACATAACATTAATATGATCTAACAAACCTACATATTTTCTAATAGCGCCCTTCCACACGAACTCTCACATACGTTCGTGACGATCAAAGGACAACGATAACAAAATTTGAATCCTGAGGTAGTATATTTTGTACTTCAATTTTTTTTTCTCTTCACTTACTGACTACAATACATTATTTTTCCATATAAAAATCTATTTAAAAGCTTACTTAACCCTTAGTTATATTTCTCGAGGTAGATTAACTTACATGCTAGAAGGCCCTGCAGTGGAGTATATTCAGGGAAAAGAGGCTAAGATCGACCAGCGAATGGGTTTCCTCTGAATACAGTCGCTGCAAGGCGTGTGACGGCAGAGGGTCACCATACCCGTAACAATCTTTGGCTTTACCATCACGACGTCTCGCGATTTACTTACGATTAAAAAGTTAAAACTAAACACAACTTAATGAATGAACCCGAAGAAGCCAAAGTAGTGAAATGCAAATAAAATACATATATAAATGCAGTTGAGCCGGCACCTGACGGCTGACACAGGAATGAACAATTAACAGAGTAGCAACGAAAATGGTTAACATCAATTATATTTGGGTTTACTTAATTACAATTCTACGAATTTTTTGGCTTCTGTTCATTATTATATGCATCATGCATTTCAGGTGAAGTTTTTAAATTATTTATGAATTGGTTTTGAACAACTACTAGGATTGCATCGAAGAAAAAAATACTAAATGATAAAGACACCATTAAATTCCAGTTTGCAAAATTATTACTAGTCGCCAATTAATCATACAAAAGTTGAACATCAAAAATCTAATACCAAATACCAAAAAATTCGTAGCTATTTCAAAAATATTAATTTCGAATTTAGAAAGACTACGTAAACATTTAAGATTTGCATGCCTTACTCGCTTAGTCAAACATGGACAATATGCGAAAAACCTTAATTCACTAACAAACAGTTACACACAAGGTGAGGGAGATCGACCCGAGCGGGGACACATCGACTAAGTGTGAATGACCTATCACATCGATACAACATTACATTTAGTGGGGACCACTAGATTGTCCACTAATATTAGTCATAACAGCGACAACTTAATGTAGACATGTATTACTCCAATGTTAGTAGGTATACCAATTTTGTACATTCGAATGACAAAGAAAAATTAGACGAATTAAACAATTTATGGTTTCAAGAGAACCAAATTGACATAATCATGATATTGTAATACTTACTTTGTACCTTACAAATGTATAGCAAATCCGATTTGACGCGATCCCTTAGTGCCAACCGCTTAAGAATCGCCTAAATCTCAATCGAATAAAAAATTAATCCAATTAAAACAGAAAGCCTAAAAAATCGGTGCATTAATGCAATTCTCTTTTACGTATCACAAAAAACATTAAATGTCAAAAAGAAATCACAACTTTGAATTTAAAATTCACAAGATAAACGAAAAGATAAAAACAGAACAATCACCTTCCATCAATTGTCAAAGATAATAAAAATAATGTTAACATTTTAAAATTGAAATAGCGAATCACTGTCTTAAAAGTACACCTAAAACAATATGCCGATAAAGAAAAAAACAATATTATTATTTATTTGTACATTAAACGGTAATTTTAGAATAAAGAAAACGTGTGTGAAATAAAACCCCGACCGTCTTATTCCCAACAGAACACAGAATATGCACAATTATCTCGTATTTAATATTGCCATAACTAAATATATTTCGTGACATATTCGCGCTCTTGCGTTGCCTAGAAGCCAAAAATAATCCTTAGTATCAAAGTAGCGATCTATCTATTGCAACATCGTACATTGCAGCGCAGGTAAATATTGCAGCAACTTATCGTAAATCTCTAGTTGGAACTTACCAAACACCTTAACAAATCCAAAATACTAAGAATAATAAGTGTGGTAAAGAATTACATGAGGCTGAACTGATTTCGAACTTCGATGCTTCGGTAAGACAGAACTTCTTCAGTTCTTGGGCGATGAAATGGAGCTAAGGTGGGTGGACCATGGAAGGCCATGCTCCTTGTAAGGCCAATTATTTAAAAGTCGTATTTATTGCCATCCAATGACAATTTCCTTCCACTTACACTAACATCCATCGAATTCAAGTACACAGACGTGGCGGCGAGTCCCTCGCACCGCTATTTTATCAATGCGGGCCCTCTCATTGTTGACTTCGGTCATCGATGTTAAAATTGTAATATTTGCTCTTAGTAAAATGTAAGTTTTCAAGTAAATAAACTATTGTTTTCTTTATTTTTTTTTACTCTAAATTGATAATATAAGGATTTGCTACGGCACTGAAGAAAAAAATATTACTTTATTTCCAATACAATTAAAATATTGGTAGTTTTCCTAGGAAAGCCAGTGGTTCCTTGAAAGGCCGATCAAAAAGTTGACAGTTGGCCTTGCTAGGGCACAAGGTTCTTCCTAGGAAATCTAGAAACTATGAAAATATTAACACTTAGTTTTTCCTTGTAAACACATATCTGGAAATTTAAAACAATGTGCAAGTTAATATAATTGCTACCACTTAGGTAAAGGCCCCCGATTCCGAGGTGTTCTAACATTTTGACCTTACAAGGAACAGACCCTTAAGAAGGCCACTTTAATCAGTTTTATATTTTTATTATTTTACTATAAAGGTTATTGGCAACTTATTTGATTTCGATTTATTACTCATTTATATTATTTTTAAAACAATTACACAAATACATTCTTAGTTTTACGATAGAGTTCTAGTAATGTTCGTTGATTATTTTTTATCTGAATATGTTATGGTAGGCATTTAATATTCCGTTTTAATGAAAGACCTTTTTATGTAGTTTAAGTATATGTAGATATTTTGATTGTCACAATGTTAGTTTTAAGTTAAACGACTGATTTATTATATTGGCCTTGTATGGAGCCTTGTTCCTTGTAAGGCCATTTGGCAGAGGTTATTTAAACTTAAGTTTATTAAATAATGGTTAAACCTTTTATAAAAAAAATGTTTTATATAACACATAATAAAACAAAGCGTTACTTAATCATTTGTTTGATTCATTTAAGCAGTAATTAACGAAGTAATGACTGTTTAATCGTTAGAGTGGCCTTCCATGGTCCACCCACCTTATGTATAATTTTCTGATGTCTATTCACCGTATTGCCAAGTTTTTTTCAAAATAAGTTAAAGCTAAAAGGACTCAAAACATAAACTTTATTTGTATAAACGTTATTAAGATATACAAAAGATTAATTACTGTTTATTATATATTTCGTAACGGTTCAATTAACTATATTTTTATACTGTATTGTAACTTATTTTTAGGTACATTATAAATTATGTCTTTCTTCGAAACAATTTTCATCGTCTCATCTACTTATTTAGTTTTGCAATATTCAAACGATATTTTATATAATAAAATAAATCACAACTGTGACACATAATTTGGAAAAAACTCGGCATAATACGACTTATTACTTTTTATAAAACGTATTGGAATGATGGGCTATTGAAGAGTTATTCTGTTATTCAAGTTACAGTCATTTTATAGATTCCATATCCATACACCAGTCGAAACTATAAAAAGCTCTTCTATCATGTAATCTATTATTTTAAAGATACAGATTTAGTACAGGAGAGTAGTTACTATTGTAAAAGAAGTAACAAAATATCGCTCAATTTACAATGTTTTCAACAGTGTGAATAGTTTAGTATAACGAAATATTATATAAAATAGCGTCTTAAAGTTGAGGATAAAAATAAATATAGTATTTGTAATGGTCAAAGTGTAGCTTCCAAAGTGATTAAAATCTTTGTATTAATACCCTTCACTAATCCTAAGCTTAACAATCCTGACACGTAAGGGACTGTGGTTACTTTATATGTTAATAGATCTTAAATGCGTTAAGAACAACGAGTTCCGATACAACTCTGCCCCGACACAGAATCAAAAGGAAACAGAACCTAAACTTTAATATTAAAAAAAATCACTGAGCCTTCATAAAGCATCTCCTTAATAAAAATATAATTCAGTGTATCCTAAAATATAAATATAATAATAAATATGAATGCAACTCATTCCTAAATATCAGGAATATAACACGCAGTCGCTACATTCACACTTAACTCAAAATAAATATAAATAAAAGATGTGAACTTAAAATTGAGGTTATTTGGCACTGTCCCATTTGCTTTGAGTTTGTACAACTTATAGAACATTATAGCTCGGAAACTAAATGATAATTCGAGTAGGAGGGCGCGTCAGTCTGTGCACAACACAATTATAATACAACAACACAGCCGACGCGCCCGCTAAATAGTTATCTATTACTCTTTAAATCTCAACTGAAATGACTAGTTAAAAAGGGTAAAAAATGAAAAAAAATCTTAACGGAATGTTAAAATCGACACCATCGCGTAGAAACATATAATTATTTGGTCTCAATAGTAACATTCGCGCAGGCAAGCCTGAGACGAATCGTATGGACATTCACGCCTACATTCTTACATGAAATTTTTTTAACACGTTTTTCACCTAACTACTTATGTATCTAGGGCAAATTGTACTTTGTACAAACTAAAACCGTTCATATTCACTGTACAGTAAAAAAACTGGTAACACGCTTGGTGTCTCGCACGAGGATAGTTTCACATGACATGTGGCAAATCATTCCAAGTCGGAGCCCGTTCCTATTGTATCACAGTTGAGTTGAATTATGAAACTAAATCCAGTATACAGTCTATTGCTTACAGAAAATATAGTTTATAGATTGTAAAAGTAAACAACAGGTGTCGCTTGCCACAATGTTTGCATTCGTGTCTGAACCGAGGCCAAGGCGATATACAACATTCTCCTATTATTTACATACACTAAGCCTATGACCATCAGTCTCAACATCATTTCTAGATTCCCTAGCTGAGGTAATATAATAAAAGCTATGTCATACCCGAACGAGAGCTCAAAATAAAACATCTATAAAGGTAACTTCGATTCACAGTCAAATAAGGTACGGTAAGAGAACGCGATGAGGGTGCAATAATAGGTACATAATGTTTTGAACATGGTACCACTACCAGATACGGAGACGACACCGAGCAACCACGAAGTCACACGTGATAATTAAATTAAGTAACAATTATCGCACAATTTCAAAACCTTACAAAATCTAAGATCAAATTCTGAGGTAGATACTGTTTACAATAATATGCATCAATGAGGTAATATATTGTACGCATGTTACAAGAGTTTCGGCCGCGACGCGGGGGGCCGTTGAGGACGAGAATCGAACGCGAATGAACGAAACGACACGAACGAATGAACGAAAGGTGCGGCCACCCGCGTCCGTCCGAACAACAGAGGTAGATTGGTTAAAGTTTGAGAAGGGAGTCGCAGATTCACTGCGTGTGATTGGGGAGAGGAGGATGGGGCACCGGCTGGGTGACTTGGTGGCGATGCTCGCGTGCGATGTGGCGGCGCACCGTGTTGTTCCGGGTGAAGGTGCGGCTGCAGTGTGGACAGGGCACGCGGATGCCCTGATGCCGCTGTCGGATGTGTGCGCGCAGGTTCGTCTCGTATCCGTATAGTCGCTCGCAGTAAGGACATTTCAGTTTCTTACCTGCAAATTTCATTGAAACAGTTTTAGTAGGGTTTGGTCTTTCTATTGAAGACAGCTTGTAAATAAAATCTCAGGGAGCTAGTGATCCATTTCACAATACAATGATCGCAAGTGGTTTTAGCAAAGAGACTTTTTTAAAAATGAAGAACATGCTTCTAAATCTATTTCTTTCTTTTTGCGTCAAACAATCATCTTCAGTCGGATGTTTCACACTACCTAGAACAACTTTGTCAAAGAAATGTTGGTGTCAAAGTCCTCGCTGGTTTCGTGAATTTTGACTGACACGCTACATCTGCAAAATCAGCAGAGTCAAAGCTTTCTTTCAGTCTCCATCAAATCTCATAACAGAATGTTTCCACACATCTTAACCCAACTACCGAGTAGAATGAACCTCACCGTCAGCAGTAGCGATTCCACCAGATTTGCTAGTGATGATCTTCGGGGGCCAGAGGTCGGGGCTGGGCTTCGGAGGAACTGGCGAGGTCTCGTGCGGCTTGTCGTGGAAGTTGCTCGGCTGGATCGGACCCCCCGGGGGCGGGGAGTTGTTGTAGCCGGGCGCGTGGAAGTCGTTCTCGCTTTTTACCCGTAAATCTGGAAGATGGGCAAGGATTTAGAATATTTGTCTACGTGTTTGTGAGCACACGACATGCTAAAGGCTTATTATTGTCTAACTCCTTAACATCTTCGTAGTCCATGCCTTTTGTTAGGTTCTTTTTTATGGAAATAGCCGGCAAACGAGCTGACGATCCACCTGATGGTAAGTGGCTACCGTCGCCCATGAACATTGAACATCAGCAACACCAAAGGCATCACTGATACGTTGCCGGCCAAGAAAGAGAGAAGAAAAAGAAGAAAGAAAGACCTGTTCTTCTGTGGGCATAATACAAAACTTTGTTAAAGCTATTAGGTATGTCTTCTGTGGTTAAAGTGACTCTCTGCACACAAGGTGCAGGTTTCTTTGCTGTGATTTCTTTCACCGAGGAAAGCGATAAAATGTATTTTAATTAGATGCATGCAGAAATTGAAACTTGGGTTTCCTATAGCTTGGTCAAGAGTCAAACCTAATGATGAATTGTTTTAATATAATATGTACTTATTATTGAATCTATTTATATACCTATTACTTATTAAATCTAATAATTGATGTTAATTAACATGCGAAATATGACAGTCTCATTTTGAAGTGAAAACTTCTTTAGAATCGTTCTGATTTGAAAGTCGATGAAACGATAAAGCTACTGTAACAAGAGACAGACACATAAATTCATAAGATTTAACGTGGGAGAAAATGAGATAGGAAGCATTATGCAGTGTTTCTTATGTTCGTGGTTCTCTTTGTGTTACTTTAAAAAGTGCTAAGTTGTATTCATAGATGGCACGAGGAACAACATAGAAGTTTAGTTTTATTGCTGGATAGATGGCGCTAGCTTAGCTTAGCTTGCTGGATAGATTTTACTCTTCATATTATGTTAAGAGATGGCGTTAGTTACCACTGTTTTCTTTGCATCACTATGATCATTACAATTATCATCTTCCCGAAATTTTACATTCGTCTGATTATCTTGGAACAAACATTTTTGAAGTTTTCACTTCTACCACGTATGAATTGCACATATTGTTTTTCACTTGTCCCTCAAATAATAAAAAGAATTTTACTACTTTGAAAATTTACTTTTTATCATCACAATATCATACACAAAAGGATCTAAAATCTGCAAAACACTACACTACAAGCAAATAAGTAAGATACATTTAGATGTGTAATGTCCCTTCTTGCCGGTATAGGGTGTTTCAGAGTGGCGTACTACACATCTCCACTGCGCAACAGTGATGGTTTGGTCTCATCTAGCAAGAGATTTACTCCGCTGAATTTAACTTTTGGTGCCTTGGTGATTGGACAACTTGCAGCCAGCGTTTGCCCTGAGTTTTGGACGAAGTCATCAAGGTGACATGGCCAATGTAGGTACACCGAGCAAAAGAATTAGGTATTCGAAATCTTCTGCAATGTTTATTATTACAGAATGTTTGTGGTATTATCAATGTTAAATGCAGGTAGCGTTAGACATGACTTAACTTTGATAATAACGTAAACAATATGTAATATTAAACATTACAGCACAGATCAATAAATAACGTAACTTCTGGACTAGCAGAAATCAGCATGGTAGCTTGTAAATACAGGAATTACGTAATCCAGCACGGTATTTTTCTTCCTCAGTCAAATACAAGGCGGTGTCTTATCTACCTTATTTATTGATCTGTGCATTACAGAAGGTTATTGAATCATGCCCTGCAAACCTATCTCTTTTGCTTTTACAACCAATCCTTACTAGACAGGACCAATCTTACTCTAAGATGACAAACCTTCAGCACCCTGATCGTTGGAGACGCGTTCCATCATGTCGTCGTTGGCCGAAGTGCTGCGCTCGTATCCGTTGTTCTTGATGGGCGGTGCGTTGGAGGAAGTGCAGTCAGGCTGGGTCTCATCGTACCGGCCACCAGCGCCGGGAGACGAGCGGGTGTCCGGCTCATCAGCCACACTCCCACAATGGGACGACGATGAGCTTTGTCTGAAAATAGAGGAGCACAATGATCATTACCAGTTACGGTAGCGAGGTTCTTGGAGGTAAAACATGGCAGCAGCTTAGTAGGCTAGTAGATTCTGGTTGGACTATAACCATTTTAGTGACAGTTCAATGTTCCTATATCTCGAAAACTTTAAATGCTCGTCATGTATAGTTTAACGGATACAATACATTCATGTATGTTTATTATAGTATACTCGTAGTTGTTGAGCGTGCAAAGCCGCGTAAGAGCATTTTGCAATATCGCGTATCTACGTTTTCGTGATTTTATAGGACGAAGAAAAAAACTTAATAACTTAGCTACATAATAGCATTTTTATGACTAAACTTGGTAGCTACTTCTTTAGCACTTACTTTATAGGACAGTAACATAAAGCCCATAATATGCGTGAACTCCGTGTATAAATATTACAGCATAATTATGCTATGCATATAAAAAGGAAATGTTTAAAGATAAGTGCGAATAATACCAAGCATTCTATTTATTTACATATATTAAAATAAACAATGAAAAATATGTAGAAATTAGTCAAAATATCACTCTATATTTCCCTATTACCTCACTATTTCTAAATTAATTTTTTGTCAGGTTCATGAAGTGATGAAACCTTTGTCATCTCCCTTTATCTAGAATTCTAAATCATCATAGACGATAGCCTAAACCTCGCTCTCGAAACTTCATATAGTGAAACAGGAGATTTGATGTCACACTCACCTATAATTCCTTGCATGGGGGCTCTGTGACGGCGAAGGTTTGGGCGGAGCAGGTCGGCGATGGGTGGGTTGGTGCATGGGTACATGTGATGGTGGCGCGTAACGTCCTATTCCACCACTCCCGCCATGAAGCGGCAACCCGTATTGGGGCATGATTGGAGCAAACGTAGCTGTGTGGGACGGCGGAGGACCCGATTCGTGGACCTCACAATTCGCGGACCCAGACACTGGACTCGTCTTGATACGAGTCTGGTGACGGTCCGAAGACTGCTGGGTCTGCTGCTTCACCCAAGCGTCCTGGGACATTTCCATAGAGAGACCCTTGACCTGAAATTAGTTTTATTTTTGTTATTAATTTGAAAATAACGATCATGGTCCAAAGACATAGAAAGTCACCTTTGTTTGATTTACAAAAATAAAGTAACATCCCATAATTTGCCCACTGGGCTCGGGATCTCCCTCAAAGTGTGAGTGGTACAGGCCATAGTCTACCACGCTGGCCAATTACGGATTAGTAGACTTCACACACTTTTGAGAATTTTATGGAGAACTCTCCGGTATACAGGTTTTTCACGATGTTTTCCTTCGCCGAAACAAGTGATAATTTATTTATATTATAATACGCACATAATCCTTATTTGAAAATTAGAGGTGCATGCCAGAATTTGAACTCAGGTCCCTGCGTTCGGGAAACCAACGTTCTAAGCGCTAGGTTAACACTGCTTGTTTGATTAAAGGTAAGATAAAATATTAAGGTACACTTGGGCCACTTTTGTATAGTAGAAACTACTGGACACGCTTAAGTTTGAAGCCCAGATGAAAAAGCAAACCTGTTTTGCAGCAAAACCAGAGCAGTACATGACCCCCACCTAATAAATAATACCACCTAATAATAACACTTGTGTAAACGTTTTTGCTTGCTGCCTGTTGATGAGATAATATTATTGACACATGTAATACGTATTCTAAATTGTTACTGAGTGATGAAAGAATCATCAAATCATCCTTTATATTTTCAGTTTACGTTTTCATCATTATTCGAGTTTATATTCTGGGTATCAAGTCTTAGAACATACCAATCTGTGATACCAATCAATAAATAATTGATAACACGTGATTGGCTTATTCCGAAGTTATATAACTTCAATCAAATTGATCTCGTCTTGATGACATTAATTTTCTTACAGACAGAACGTCATTTCTTGTCTACTCATGTTGGTACCTATTTAAACATAAGTGCAAAAACTAACTAGGTACTAAAGTTTAAAATAAATGTTAAGAGGGTTGAACTGTTTCAAAACAAATATGTACCTACATGTAAAAATAATTACCTACAGATGAATGTAAAACTCTTTTACTAATGTATATGTATAATATACGTTAAGAATTATTAGTTATCTTAAACTAATATTAATGGCCGCGACTTCATACGCTTAAAATTCTTACATACTTAATATAATTTAAAAAACAGTTAATTTTGGAATGATGGAATGATAGTCATTTTCATCCACCCCATACAATTTCACCTTCTCGTCTAGTCTATTTTTGTCAGTTTTTCTATTTCTGTTTTTAGTTGGCAATAAAGTCAGTTGACTGGTACAATCCAGAAGAGAAGACAGAAGGATTCAGAAGGCTCAGAACCGGTCAGAGTAGCGCAAGTTAGGGAGGCCTATGTCCAGCAGTGGACCTCCAAGGGCTGATGGATGGATGGATGGTACAATCCCTTGTATCTAACAGACCCACCTGCAAGTTCTCCCCACTCTTCAGAAAGCTGGAGAGCGCGTCCTGACTGACATGTACCTCTCCCTTGTACATGAACTCGAGGAGGGCTTGCATGTTGTCGGCGGTGGTGGCCTCCAGGATGACGTAGCAGGCGCCCGCATGGCTCGGGGGGGCGCTGTCGAACAGCTCCTGGAAGTGCTTGCTGCACGCTGCCAGGATCACTTTATGTGCTTTGAACTGCCGACCTGAGGACAATACGACAAACATAAACAAATGCACACGGACACATCTATCTTTTTTTTTTTAATTTATTTAATAACGAAGTGCAAACATTATTCAGCGTACATTTCTGCCAAACTACAGAGCAGTTTGTCGGCAGCATCTAGGGGATTGCTTGGATTAGCATTGACATATTATAAGTGCACTATAAATTTTAAAATTTAGAAAGCCCCTGACAGTTTTATTTACACTAAACATAGCTTACAAAAAACTCATCATAATGGTCCATTCCTTTAGGAGCTACGTTGCCACAGGCAGAAACAGACATGTCAAACATAATACCCTTTTTTGCATCGGGGGTTAAATGTTGAACCCGGCCACATCTCTGCATTGGAATTGCTTGGATGGGCATGGGCATATTATAGAGATGATATTACTGGCACCCACTCGAGTCAGTAACAGTCGGCCACAACCGCGAATCAAATCCGGGGCCTTACACTCGGCAGGGTTTCCACCAGTAACGTATTACATTTCGACGCTTGAAAGAAAACATTGACTAAGCGACATTGACAAAGTTGGAATTTTTTGAAAAAAATCATATATTTTTTTATAATCCTCCTACCGACGTTATTGTTACTGTTTTGGAATTCTTATTTTATCATCTATATTGTGGCATAGGTATACAGCGTTTCTAAAAATTCAATTTTAAACTGCTCTCCTGTAATTTAGCTCAATGTCGCTTAGTCAATTTTTCCTTTCAAGCGTCGATTTGTAGTAGATAGTAGTATAGGTATAATAAACCTATGAATGTTTGAGTGTGTAAACAAACGTGCAGATACCTACATGTATGTATATGTACAATATACGATGCGCCCAGAAAAACTAAAACAACAATATAATATCGCTTTACAAGGAAATCGTATTTTGTCAAGGCCTAGCGCACATGCAACGTGATAAAATATAAATAGTGACGAATGTAGTTATGTAATGTATAATTACATATATCTAATTAATTATTTCCTTGTTTTAAACGAATAAACTTTAAATGTAGATTAACGTAGTATAGGCACAGGTATAGGTACTACTTTTAATTAATATATTACCAGCTGGTACCCGCAACTTCGTATTTTACACCTTTAGGATTATTAAGGATTTTTAGGATATTTTTTTTGCTTTTTAGTGCTCTCCCATACTATTACAAACTGACTTCGTTAACTTTGCGTTTTATTAAGTAAAAGATCTGGTTTTGGTTAGCTTCACTCTCAGACTAATTTATTGGTCTGAGGTTTTACTTAAATTTTTTATTATTATTATTATTAAACCCATACATGATGACTTTGGAAATATACATATTCAGATGCATAGTGGTTGCGCGGGCAATATTCAGAATATGTTTTAATAGTTATGCCATTATATCGACCTCCGCGGCGCTACCACTGGCCGGAAAAAGCCTTCAAAGGAAAAAGAAAAGAAATGTCAACATTGAGAAGATTTGAATTTTTGTTGTATCGATATATAACCGCTTCTAGTTTTCGCCGCTTCCTGCATATTTTATATATTCAACCGCTGTTATCAAATAACAAATCCTTTGGATTGCAATTTTAATACCGCCGCGCGGCTGGATTCAAGATCTTCAGCTTCGTGTGAGACTGGTGAGTCGTTTGATGTGCATCTATTGTAATTTATTTTGTTTATTGCTCCGCACCAACGCTCCGCAGCCTTCAGATTTGACTTGGCTAGTCTCATCCCCGTTCTTTGGAGGAGCTATTTACACGCTCCTCCATATTTATTTTGGTCCATTCGAGCCTGATTATTGAATCAGTACATAATTTTATTATATTTTCCCGCATTCATTAGATATTTTGGTAATTTCTTAGCTTTGGTAGGTTTGCTTTCTCCATTCATAATGGAGACTCATAAAATAAAATTACTTCAAGCTAAAGCTGAGATAATTTTCCAAAGGGTCACTAAATTATGTGATCAATCTAAAAAAGTAGTTGTTACTGCAGATACGCGATTAACAGAAAACTTCATGGCAGAATCGGAAATGATCGATGAAGTGCGCCATGAATTTATGTCTATTATTGACAGTATAAACGATTTAAATTTGGTTTTAAATCCCGAAGCTGAGCCTGATTTTAAAGGTTTAATTTCGTTTGACGACGCATATACTCGTGTAAAACGTGTCCGCAACAATGTAAATGCCGCTAAACAAGTCAGTTCTACAGTTACCCTCACGCCATCACAACCAGTGAATAACGTTGTTAAATTACCGCCTATTGTTATTCCTTCTTTCGATGGTAAACCTGAGAATTGGCCAATGTTCTATGAATCGTTTAAGGCTAATATTCACAACAACCAGCAGCTGTCTGACTCACAGCGTGTGCAATATCTGATAGGTAGACTGACGCATGGTGCGCAGCAAATGGTTGCCGGTATCGTACCAACTGGTGAAACTTATCACATCATTTGGAACAGTATAGTGAAGAAATTCCAAGACAAACGGTCATTAGGTACTTTTTATTTAAATAATATATTGGAATTGAAGAATTGCACGCAGACAGTTAACAGTTTAAGTAGTTTTATTGAAAAATACTCCGCTTCGATATCCGCTTTAAAACAATTAGATATTTCGGATTTAACAGATTTCATTCTATTTAATTTAGCAATAAAAAAGTTAGATTTACAAACAGTGCAGTCTTTTGAGTTGTCTGTTCGCTCTTCGGAAATACCTACCTCCGAAGAACTTGTGTCATTTGTTCAAGATCAAGTAAAAATATTAGAACGATCAAGTAACTGTAATAGCTTTTTTCAAACTCATCACAAATCTCAAAAGTCAGATTCTAATACTCGTAAATCTCTGACTTTCACTATTCAACAAAATACTCAGTCTTCTAAAACCGCTCCTTGCGTCATGTGTAATAGTACCGAACATTTACTTTTTAATTGTATCAAGTTTAAAAATCTAGATTCTCCTAAAGAGCGTTATGAGTTCGTAAAATCAAAGAATTGTTGTATTAATTGTTTAAGCTCATCGCATTCAGTTTCGAATTGCAATTCGCGTAATGTCTGCCATTATTGTCAAAAGAGACATCACTCACTTTTACATTTTAATAATTTACAAAGAAGTTCAAATACTTCATCGGTACAATTACACGCATGCTCTCACAAAATCGCTGATAAGGAGAAGACGACCTCTTCGAATGCTGAACCGTATGTTCATAGTGATATGGTCGCTAATTCAATGAAACCTGCTCCACTGCATTCGTTCGCTACGAACAGTTTATCGCCCGCTACTATGGTATCACTTGATAATAGTAAATCTCAAACAACCATACTTTTGTCGACTGCGCAAGTTTATGCACGTAATAAAAATAATGAAAGGAACGTCATTCGTCTGTTATTGGACAATGGCTCACAAAATAATTTAATTACATTAGATTGTTGTAATTTACTCAACTTATCTGTAATTCCGCTTTATAATTCTTCTCTTAAAGGCGTAGGTTTATCGTCTCGTCCTATTCATGGTTACGTTGATTTGACAATTGAGTCGCGCGTTTCGCCGCAAAAATATAATATTCACGCGTTAGTTGTTGATAACATAACAGACAAATTGCCAGCATTTGAGATTGATGCTCGCAACTTTGAATATTATAATAGGGTACCTCTAGCGGACCTCACATGGAATATCCCTGGTAACATTGACATGGTCATTGGTGCCCAATTATTCCCCTATATTTATTTGGGTAAACAATATAAACCGAATAGTTCACTTTCACTTCCGCCCGCTTTTTCGACCACTTTTGGTTACATTTTAATGGGAGATTTTCCTTCGTCGTTTGTTGATAATGATAATAATCAACCCGCTTCTTTTACCGCGATCACACGGAGTGATCTGGAGTATTGTCTCCATAAATTCTGGGAATTGGAGGAAATTCCTAATAAACGATTTCTTTCACCTGATGAAACGGAATGTGAAAATTTGTTCACGACTTCTGTTGTTCGCGACAGTGATGGGCGATACTGTGTAGCCCTTCCTTTTAGTCGCAATCCCGCTGATCTCGGTAGTTCCCGCGCAGTGGCACACCGCCGTTTTCTTGCGTTGGAACGTAAGTTTAAACAAAATACCGCTTTACGCAATGATTATAACCAAGTCATCACCGACTATATAAATGATGGTTACTATATTCCGCACCACGCCGTCATACGGCAAGATAAAGCAACGACTAAGTTGCGAGTTGTGTTAGACGCGAGTGCCAAAACTCACACAGGGTTGTCACTTAATGATATTTTACATTCAGGGCCTAACCTACAAGCTGATCTCTTCTTACTTTTATTAGATTTTCGTTTATTTCCAGTTGCATTAACCGCAGATATTAAGCAGATGTACTTGCAAATAGCAGTTCCAGAATCACATCGTAAATATTTAAAAATATTATTTCGTTTTTCTGAAAGTGAAAAATTACGCACTTTTCAATTTAACCGCGTTCCCTTTGGTCTGAAGTCCAGTCCATTTGTAGCAATGCGTACTGTACGCCAGTTAGCATCAGATGAAGGTTCTAGTTTTCCTGATGCAGCTTCTGTCATCCAGTCGAATTGTTTATATATGGACGATTTGGTGACGTCAGTGTCTGATAAGGACAGCGCTGAAAGTTTAGTCAATGAGTTAATTTCTTTGTTTAAAAGCGGCTGTTTTGATCTGGTTAAATGGGCCAGCAATTCTTCCGAATTTTTTGATTATTTGCCACTTTCACACCGCGCTCCAGTTGATTTCTCTGGTGATTCTAGTAGCAACCTGAAGATATTAGGTCTAATTTGGTTTCCAGACGAAGACGTATTTCAGTTGTTTACTTCTTGTATTGACAATAAATGTACAAAACGCATTATACTTTCATTTGTCGCTCGCTTTTTTGACGTTCTGGGTCTGGTATCTCCAGTTATAGTATACGCGAAATTGCTTATCAAAGATCTGTGGATTAGTAAAGTGGATTGGGATGATAAGCCTCCAGAAGACATAATTAGATCTTTTTCATTGCTCGTCAAGGAATTACCATTGTTATCGGAAATAAAAATACCGCGCCATATTGGTTTTTTTAATAACTGTAGGGTGAATATAGTTGCATTTTGTGATGCAAGCCTCAAGGCCTATGGTTGTGTGATTTATTTACATATAACTGACGAGGCCGGAAATATCATTGTGAGACTCTTGTGTTCCAAGTCTAAAGTTTCTCCTGTTAGAATTACTACGCTTGCTCGATTAGAGTTATGCGCCGCTGTTTTAATGTCCCGCTTAGTAAAAATTGTTATTAATACTTATAGTAACCGCATTAATATCTCAGGTGTTTATACCTTTTCAGATTCAACTATAGCTCTTTCCTGGATACATTCTTCACCACATAAGTGGTCTATTTTCGTGAGTAATCGGATTACTCAGTTCCAGGAAAATCTAGATCCTCGAAATGCTTATCATGTCGCAGGATCTGATAATCCCGGCGACTGCGTATCAAGGGGTCTTTTACCCTCGCAGTTGGTAAACCATCATCTTTGGTGGAACGGACCTTCGTGGATGAGTTATCCTGTAGTTAGGTGGCCTATACATTCCTTTTTGTCTGATGACAATTGTGAACAGTTACCAGAATTTAAGGTGACTTTTAAAACACATGTAAGTTCCGCAGTAAAAAATAAGCCGCCCTTTTTATATGACTGTTTTAACCGCGTTTCATCATGGAATAAATTGCTTCGGATTATAGTGTACGTTTCATGCTTCACTAAAAAATTGTTAGACGTTCTAGTACAGTCATATTGGAAAAGGTGGAGGGCTGAATATTTGCAAACGCTACAAGTCAGACAGAAATGGTGTACTCCTGACAATCCAGTTCGTGTTGGAACTGTAGTTCTAATTGACCAAGATGACATACCACCTTTACGTTGGCCATTGGGTATCATCCAGCAAGTTTATCCTGGTAGTGATGGTGTAGTTAGAGTCGCGTTAATTAAAACACAAAGTGGCACGTTTAAGCGACCTGTTGTTAAACTTTATCCCATACCTACACAATAACTAATTATAATTTTCTTTCATAATTTTTATTACTTTATTATAATCTAATTTTCCTTTAAGATTAAATTAGGATTTCAAGGATCATATACGTCCCTTGATCTTACACCGCAAGGCTTAATTTAGAATTTCGTTTATTTTGTTTTTTCTTTTGAAAGTTCTTCGAACTTCCAAAGCCGGGGAGTATGGTTGCGCGGGCAATATTCAGAATATGTTTTAATAGTTATGCCATTATATCGACCTCCGCGGCGCTACCACTGGCCGGAAAAAGCCTTCAAAGGAAAAAGAAAAGAAATGTCAACATTGAGAAGATTTGAATTTTTGTTGTATCGATATATAACCGCTTCTAGTTTTCGCCGCTTCCTGCATATTTTATATATTCAACCGCTGTTATCAAATAACAAATCCTTTGGATTGCAATTTTAATACCGCCGCGCGGCTGGATTCAAGATCTTCAGCTTCGTGTGAGACTGGTGAGTCGTTTGATGTGCATCTATTGTAATTTATTTTGTTTATTGCTCCGCACCAACGCTCCGCAGCCTTCAGATTTGACTTGGCTAGTCTCATCCCCGTTCTTTGGAGGAGCTATTTACACGCTCCTCCACATAGACATATTTTGCATGCTGACGGCGTTTTTACGCCAGCCAATGGAAGCACCATTATAATATTTTCAATGCAACGTTTTCCCAAAACAACTAGTACATATTGTACATATTATTGTGTGCACGCATTGATAACAGCGAGTGTACATCTGGCGTGACGTCACCTCGCGGTATACAGTATGAACAGCCTTGGACTGCGGTCGCATGCTGCCGACAGTTGGACGACTAGGCAACTGTGCGATTGTACGATTGTTACTGAATAGTCGCACAGTCATAAATAAATTCAAAATCTGATTATGTAGTGAAAACATAACCGAAGGTGGTTTGAGACTAATAAAACAATGCATTAGCCATACTGGGTCCATTGATAAAGTCGATTTTCAACTTTTCCCATACAACAATTTGAATTTGCTATGTAAAGATGGCGCATCGACGTCAACGTCAACACAAAATCTCATCAGAATTTTTGGCGTAATGGAACACGCCGGGAATCCACTAGTATTTTATAATTATTCTTTTCTATAAACTTTGCTACAGCTTTTGCAACGTCTGACCGACAGATTCATAAAGGCTACGTCTGGATCGAAATGTGACGGAAACATAGTCAAAAAACGTTCCATGGTCGATTTCAGGAGGGTGCTAGCTATTGGGATAAAATACCCTACCACCAAGATTTCTACCACTAACCACGTCTGCGTCGTTAGCGTACAATCAGCCTAAAAGCGTTCCGCTCCAAGTCCTCCCACGGATTAGGACGGACACTTCCTCGTTCGCTACGTTTTGTTAACAGATACTTGCACTTGACTATATCGAATTATCATAAACTACGCGTTAGTGAAGAAAAACGATCATGACTGATGACTAGTTTTTAGCAAGAATAACTTTATAAAGAACGAGTAACCGCCCTCGCTTTGCTTCGGTTTTCTTTATTTTTTACATCTTGGGTTACATTATTGGAGTTATTTATTAAGGATCCCTAATTTTTTTGATAATATAATTTAGCCTATGTCACCCGGGGATAGTGTAGCTTCCCAACAGTGAAAGAAATTTTCAAATCGGTTCGGTAGTTTCGGAGCCTATTCAGTGCAAACAAACAATCAAATTTTTCCTCTTTATAATATTAGTATAGATACTTGGGGCGTGGTTGGTTGTTAATGGTTAACTTGTAGTACTAACGTCTTCAGCTGTTGCCTTCAGTTGTTGTATTGACCAGAAGTGGTAATGATCAGCAGTCAGCACTTCTTTCGAGCGACAAACATCAGGGTTTATCAATAAACTTTTGTATTACTGGGGCGTGATGAAATGCGTTTCAGGGTTTCTTCATTACGAGGGAGATTCTTTTACCATCCAGTTTTATTCAGGTAGTATGTGCTAACACTATGAATCATGTAGTCTAAATGTCAGTAGGTATCGATATAAAATACAAAAAAAGTGAGTACACGTTTTCATTCCATACATACCTTAACCACGTATTTTTTCCAACTTTTTACCCCCCTCCCTCCCCTTCGTGACCATCCGTAGTATATGAGAAGACCCCCCCCCCCCCTCCCCCTAGTTTTCACGTGGTAATTGATAAATACGGTTTTCAATACTTTTTTGCAAAAAGAGAGTTAAAAAAATAATTTTGCTTATATTATATTTGACGACTTTGTGGCGCAATGGTTGCTAAAATATTGACTACGTGACAAAAACCTAAACCCCCCCCCCTCCCCTCTGTGACCAATCGTGGTGTTTTGGAGACCCCCCCCCTAAATGAGGCAAGTGGTTTTGGTATGTTCCCTAATGTCCACGATGATATCAGTTTAAAATCATACTGTTATATGTTGCAGTTGAAGACAGTTAAAAAATCGTTCCAGTTAACTTAGTTCGCTTCGCTCGCTTAGCTGTCGATCCGGCGATGTGAATGGGCTATAAAAACCAACTACAATCATTCCATCATAGCCTGTAAAATTGTATTACAAGACAAGTTATTGCAAGATTGCCATGGTATTACAATATAGATCATTTACCACGTGTGACAAGGAAACGAGCAGTCACTCTGAATACTCAATCTATGCAAAAAAAAATCCAAAACGTTTTTGTCACGAGGCCAATAATAATGGTCGTATATCCTAATCACAGTAGTTGGATAGATGACGGCAAAGCAAAATATCGTTGAAAATTGTTGTTTTGGAGTTTAACTCCGTTAGAATCGATTTTCATATTTAAGCCCGCGGTATGAAAATGTATACGGAGTAAAATCAAACTTTCTTCGTTACGTTATGCGTTATGTGCGTTATGCGTTGTGTTTGTAATTCGTACCCCAAAATAGTCACGTTAAATTCAATTAATATATTGACATATATAAATATATACAGCATGCTTTCAGTAATATAAAAATGCGTTCATTTACCCTCATTTACTAATCTATATATTTTATATTCGCTTGTACCTAAGGAGTAAACTCCAGTCGTGCGTCAAAGCTGACACACACAATTTGATAAAGTCTGTTTTAGAGCCGCTATTCCGATTTAAAAGCTTATACGGATTTATTGTAAATACAACAATATGATTTTTTATGGAAATAACTGGCAAACGAGCCGATTATTAAGTGATTTGAGTGCGAAAATAAAACATTTTCTTAGTTTGATCGGAAACGATTGGCCTCAACGTCTCACGTGACGGAAGCACAGACACACAGACACAGTTGAAAAGTAGCACACGTCTACAAATAGCATCACCAATGGATAAGAGAATCAATACTATCAAAGTATTTCAGACTTACTGATTTCAGGTAACTATTCTAATGTAGGAATTTAAAATGTTAGGCTTAATATTAAACAATAAACAGTACTGTGCTATAGTGTTATGTTTTGTTGATGATAAAAATTTAATAAATTAATTTACTTAATGAGAAATTGATAACTGTCACCACATAAATGTTGACGTGTTTTATACACATACAAATGTAAATATGGTCCTTTTGTATGTGTTACCGGCCAAACCCGATTTCCAGCCAAACTAGTTTGGCCTAGGACAAACTAGTTCATCCTACTCGTGTCAGGACAAACTAGATCGGCCTAGGACAATCTAACTTGGACTAGGATATTCTAGTTTGTTGTTAGCAAAGCCACAAATTTAACTGTTGCAAAGAGTTGAGGGCGGTCTGTCCTACCACTACAAATAGTTTAATTTAAACCATAGTACCTAGTTAACTAATAGTGCCGCACCTGGCAAGAAGTAAAAGTTTATTTGACATCTGCTAAGAGAAACATTAACTTAATAATTATCGAATACTCCGAGAGGTATTCGACAGGTGTACCATGAATACTATATCGAAGGTATATCTAATCTTATTCAAATCAGTTAATCATGACAGATGTGATAGACAAGTGTATTATTAGAAGTTAATGATTGAAATAATAATTTTGTTTAATATTCAAAGATGAAGTAAGTATCCGAGGAGCAAACTTTTGTCGGAAGGTCAATGATAATGTTTTTAATTTTAAGTAATACTATTGTATTTTTATATTATCTATAAATTTATTTTGTGATAAAAATTTATTTAAAACAAACATTCAAAATAAACTTTTTACATTTACTTCTTATATGGGGTCAGCGTGTTTACCTACTAGCCCTGAACTATCAGGTCTTTAAAAGTGCTTTGTTTTCATTTTATCGGCACAAATGACAGCAAGTTTAAATCTTACGTTATTTTCACCTCAATTTTAGGGTTCCAAAGTAAAATCGGAACCCTTATACCAGTCGCATTTATATATTATTTATAAATTAACAACCTCGGCACTGCCCGTACTACAGCTCTTGGGGTTTCACAGAAAACCAGCGCTGCAGGCCTTCTATTATAGAAACTGCAGCACAAGCTGAGTGAAGTCCCTTTTTACAGTATAGCTCTGCAGCGCAGGCAATTAGACGTAGCTATAATCTTCGAAATATAGGTACCTACCGGCTGTACAATTGTGTAATTTATGCAAGAAACATATTAAGTACCTACCACTATGTATTAAGCCCTATGCCTGCACTGCAGCGTATTTTAGTGTAAAATAAAGTGTTTCTTTCTTTCTTTCTTTATAGTGCGAGACCCTTAGTGCTAGAAAGCTGTAAGTTGGCATAGATATTCATATTTATTAAAATTCCAGGACAGGTCGCCCATGGACATCAGTAACACAAAAGGAAATACTGATGCCAGCCAAGAAAGAGTTAAGAAATAATCTTAAATTAAAATTTAAAAACTCCCGACAGTTTTATTTACACTAAACAAGCTAAGAACAGAGTCGATTAAGTCACTTTTCAAACAAAAAAACTGGATCAAAATTGGTTCATCCGTTTGGGAGCTACGATGCTACAGACAGACATACACATCCACAAATACACAGACACACAGATACGTGTCTGTACGTCAAACTTATAACAACCCTCTTTGTTCGTCGGGGGTTAAAAGCAAAGAAAGAATAAACAAAAAAAGCGCAAGACACCTAAAGACATAGTTTGTAAAAATGCCTAGCAAGATCGCAAATGGACAACTTGATATCGTTATATTAACGTGAAAGAGGTAATTTAATTAACATTATTGAATTACTCTATAGTCTATAGTAATATTATAAAGAGGAAAGATTTGAATGTTTGTTTGCATTGAATAGGCTCCGAAACTACAGAATCGATTTGAAAAATTATTTCACTGTTGGGAAGCTACACTACGAGTATCCCCGGGTGATATAGGCTACATAATATTTTTTTTACTATTTTTCCCGAAGCGAAGTGAAGGCGATTTCCTAGTTTATAATAAATCTATTACAGGTTGTTGTGCGCGTCTATACAATCGCAGCGTTATGTCAGATGTGTAAACGCCTTAATTCTAAGGGTCATTACATAACAAGGAAGTGTTTAGGACGTGCGTAATGCGTAATGTTGATATGCAAATGACTGGTCGGTGTCCGTGAACGGTAACAAACAACTAACGGTAAAGGTGAACTGTCAGAACACGACCTACGACATCATATAGTTAAGGTTCTAAGCCAATAAATGGATTTACGTAAACATCACCAAGGTCTCTGATAAACAAACCGATGGCGTAAGTAAACATAAGTGAAAATTTTACAGTTAAGTACGAGTACGTCTTACATAACTGAAACCGTAAGTACCTTTTAAAAATCGCTTCTAATGCATTCAGTGTTATTTTAAACACGATGATTTTTCAAAAAACAAAAGTTCTTGACCATTTTTATAATGTTCCTAGTTGATTGTAAAGCGCATCCTACACGGTACACTTGCATAGACTAGATATTAGTCATCATTTACAGACCGGCTAAGTATGTAGTTGTTAGCTCATTGAACCATAAAGTTATTGCCCATAATTATCTAGTTAGAGAATTTACATTAAATTTTAATAGTGCCATAAAAAGAGTGGATGCGAATGCGAAACGGAAATTCGCTATTTCGGCAACTAGCAAACATTTAATAGTCAGCCAATGTACACTTACAGTTACATCGTAAAACTGCGATTTAAAGATGATTGAGATAAAAAGTTAATGCTTAGTAGCTATTAAATATAGATACTATTCTTGTACCTAATGTGAATCCGATGGGTGTGACAGCGGTTCTCAATAAGTATTCTATCTATTCATTAATCTCAAGTCAGTTGCCTTGCAACTTTCAAAAAGTCATAAAATTGCACTGTTAGTAGCTGCGGTTAGTGGTTATTACTTTGCCTACTAAAATATACAGAGATTATGAATAGTTGGGTTAAGTACTAAAAATGACCGCAAATGAACAGCGAAAGCTCCAAGGAAAAGGGTTCAAAGGTATCTAACATTGGAAAGGATTCGCTGTTAATTTTTACTTTTGCTTGCTGTATCCGTGTTCTCGCCCGCGAAGTAGTACGAAAGGAAAAAGTAATATTTCAGTTCCGAAACATTTAAAAAACTGATCGCTAGGAGACTGAAATTATATTAACTACTGCCTCTTGAAAAACGTTTGGTACACTTAATGGCGTGGGAAAATAACGTTATTTCACTGAATAAGAAAATAATTCACATTATTTTGGTTCAACGATTAGCGTGTCGAATAAATGAATTTTCTTTGTGAGAATATCTACACATTTTTAACAGACAAATGTTATCAATTAAATACTTTTATATTCTTATATTCTTTCTTGGTTTCTTTTCATACTTTGTTATTTTTAAGAGAAAAGGGTTATAATATTATAATATAGTTCCATAAACCTAATAGTTCCTCGCGTCGTTTCCTTTCAGCATTCTATTGCAAGCACGAGTCTTCGATACGAATCCTTCAATGCTCTTAGGATGCAAACTATTTCACCGAAAGATATTCCCTTTTATTTTTTTTCTTACTTACATACATATAATATCTTTATTTTGCTGAGCAACAGAAGAATAGAAAAATCATAACACATGAATCAGTTTTTATTATTAAGCTTTGAACCGTTATTTGAAGCCTAAATAAACATATTAGAGAGTAGCGTATTTGATTTCCGGTAGCAGGTCGGTATTATCCTCGAATTCTCATTGGTCGTCCCCCACCATTTTAGTTCTCTGGCTGTACACCAGGTGGCGCCGTGTGCACGAGGAGGTTAGACTCGGCGCATTGCTTCATTGGCGATTTGTTTTTCGTAACAGTCGGTTGTGTCTTAAGAGACATCCAAGCAGTTCCTAACCTTACTAGAAGAAGTATATTACTGAAGAATTTTAATTTAACGATTTTATCGTTCGTATTTTATTTAAAAGTTATTCTTAGTATGAGTGAAATTATTCCTCTTATGACTCGAGTTCTCGTAACGTTCGGAGCCAATACTGCTGCAGCACCTAGCCACGTGCGCCGCAAAAATGGAAAGTTCAATTCAGGAAAGAATAGTAAGAAACGACAAGAATAAGTTTTGACTTCGTACATTTTTTGGCGTATAAGGTAAGTGGTTATTACAATACTAAATTATATTGCGAAGAATAGCGTTGCATTTCAACCTACTTATCTACTGTAGTGCTATGTAGCAGCACAGGGACATGGCCCTAGACAAATGGGCGAATTTTGCCGTTAGTCTAAATTTTACCCTACTGAAAGATCAAGGATGAAATGATACCGTATACTATAACACTTTACTTACATTTATTTAGTGAGCAAGATTTTGCCGCTATTACCCAAGAGATATATACTAGCCGCGCAAAGCGCCTTCACATCCTTGACAGACGGGCACAACATATAGGTGGTTCACAAAAATACGTGATTACCTTACGTTCCGCCTCTTTGGGCATGCAAACTGTCACACATAGCTCTAATAAATAATAAAACACAACCTCAAACTCAAACATATTTACTGTGAATATGAAGGTACATAAGGTGACAATCACAGGTGACAGTGGATAGTTTTTTGCTATGTCTTACCATACGGCGTACAACATAATCAATTAATCATAATCTACATACTAAAATAAATAAAGATAAGGTAATACTAATAAGAATTTTATTACAACATAAATAGTAGCATTTTTCGACCAAAAAGTCGTGTACTTTTCTTCTAAAATAATGTCAAAATATAATAGGCACTGACAGTCTTAGCAAATGTTAAAGGAGGTTAATGATGTTTTACAGCTATCGTGTGAGTAGAAGTGCAGAGTTATTAATTCGTTGCATTAGCATCAGACTTTATAACATTTTGCATTTATGGATAATTTTCTGAAGTCCCGTTTATGTAAAATTCCTCCCACTAGCGAGAATCTTTGAATCTTTCTTTTTTCGTAGAAAAAGCTGCGGATATATCTATATCTAAAAACTTCGGGCCGCTCCGAGCGCCGACACAATATAAAACTGCTGCGCAAGCACAGTGCTATTAGCAGACTCAGGTCACGCCTAGTCATGCTTTAAAGTACAGTATAAATATATTGTATGTATTGAATTATCATTACCCTGATTTAGATTACGTAAGCAGACCGTTTTTTTTCAAGGCGTTGGAAATACATTCAATATTAAGCACTACGGGCGCGACTACCCTCGCACCATGAAATATCTTTGGTTTTGGCCGCTCCAAGCGCCGAAACAAAATAAGGCTGCTGCGCAAGCACAGTGCTATTTACAGACTCAGGTCACGCCTAGTCATGATTTAAAGTACAGTATAAATATATTGTATGTATTGAATTATCATTACCCTCATTTAGATTACGTAAGCTAAAACCGCTTTTTCAAGGCGTCGGAAATGCATTCAATATTAAGCACCATGGGCGCGACTACCCACGCCCCATGAAATATCTTTAGTTTTGGCCGCTCCGAGCACCGAAACAAAATAAAGCTGCTGCGCAAGCACAGTGCTATTAACAGACTCAGGTCACGTCTAGTCATGCTTTAAAGTACAGTACAAATATATATTTATTGAATCATAATTACCCTCATTCAGGTTACTTAAGTAAACTGCCTTTTCAAGGTATCTGAAATGCATACAATTTTAAGAACCACGGGCGTGACTACCCTCACCCCCAAACACCCATCCACCCTGAGAATTTTCATGGCCCCGAAATGCACTCAAAACACAAGTAAAGGTCCATGACCCTTATCGAGCGGTTAATTTATCAGAATTTCTAGAACAATATCAAATTCTACAAGCACCACAAACTGGAAACTATAAATTCAAACTAAAAATTCTATAAAATTTTCGCATTCCATTTTTGGCCACGCTATTGTTAGCAGTACCTACTGTGCCGAACAGTACCCAGCTTTGACCTCCTTCAAACACCTACCTCGAAGGCCATGGATTCATGCTAATTAATGAAAAGAGTGTTTTCAGAACCCGTGCTTTTTAGTACCGGCTTGGTATTCTAAATATTTTAAATAACCTAAATTATCGTGTTTGATTAAGTGCAAGCTCATAATGATACAGAGTAGTAAACTGGTTACAACCATTGGATTGGTTAAGCAAAATATATTTATCCAACGTATATTTCCACATACCCATTAATACCAAAACACATCAATGCTTCGTTGAATATAGCCCGCTATTGCAATTGGCGTAGATATACTCGTATATAGGAGAAGGTGTATTCTATGGTATTGGTTATTCAATAATATTCCTTTTAATTTACATCATGATGTACGTCCAGTTCTCCTAACGTTCACATCAATATTCCAAAATACCATAACACTACGTGATCGATAATCATCTATTACTACTTAGTTTTTCTTCATCACATTCCTTACATGGCAGCCTCTGCATCGGCCGGGCATTGTAGAATAAAGATGTGCGTCCCTGGACCTTCACTAAAGATTAATGGCCTCGCGCACATGTACACCAAATATTTTTGGCGTATCTGATCAATTGTGTTGCACAGATATAACGGCAGATAATCTAATAGACTGCAAGGACCTTGTCCCCTAAAACATCAGATTTAGCAAGCCACAATAATTTTTAAGCATATGGGTTGGCAAATTAACTTTGATAAGTCGATTTTGGTACCACAGATCTAGGAATCGTTTATGATTGGTTGTCATGCAACCGAATAAGTCTCATTGTTTCTTAATGGACATAATACACAAGTTAGGAATATAACAACATTATACTTTACTACAACATATGTAAAAGGATCCATAGATGATCTTCAAGAATATTTTATCTTTGTGAAAGATAGAAACGGCTGGTCGCAAAGGTATCCAACGTATAATAGGATAAGTAACCTTTGCTATTTCCCCGATAGTCAGGGATCACTTACGTTATCAAGCCCTCTTAAGGCATAGCGGTGTTTACCCAAAGAGTATGTACCACTACGTAAAATCCTCGTCATCGGTATCCACAATACCAGCGAGTGCCTTTAATGATTCGAATTGATGGAATGCCAACCTAACTCCGTTGAAACTTTAACATCCTTCAATACTGGATTACCTAGTGATAGATATGTCAGTTGAAATAACGTGCTAAACTGAACAACCGCTTGTACTGACATTGGGCTCCAAACGGCTCTACAGTCCATTTTAAGAAACATGCGCGCTGTTTGTTACGCTCTAAGGTTCGATCCGCACCTAGTAGGTCAGTCACTGTTAACTCAAAACGTTAACCGAACGGTAAGTACCTACGAAAAGGAAGTACCAAATCAATGTCTTTGATAGAAATAACAAACTCAGTACATAATAAACAATTTTATTTATTTATTAAGCCTGTTCAATCAGTTTCAGTATTTAAATTCAAGCTCATTATATTCATGGCCAATACAATGGTAAAGTTGACCAGCTATACTGCTTAACTCCGCCGCCAAAAAGGCACCTTTTCCCAGATTATAATAGTGATTTTTACCAGATTGGTTTACCGCTACAGGCCATTTTGCCTCATGAACAACTCGTGTAGTCTCAGGTTACAGCACGCTGGATCTGACAGTTCAGCAAAACCATCGTGAAACTTCACATTAATAATCCAACCCCTACGGTACAAATGAGTCACATTGGCGAAAGAAAATCCAATTCCTGTAATTAAGGCAAACGAGGCCGATTCAAATACGAGTACATATTTTTAAATAATAAGTATACTAAGTGGCACTTTACTAGATATTGGAGCTAATAATTGCTTATTAACCAAGAAATATGTGATGGTGCAAAACCGCCTATTGTATACGTTATCCATAAAAATAGACTGTGAGGCCCTAGATCCTATTTTTAAATACTAACAGTTGTAGACCTGTCTGAACCTAAGCCAAGCGCAATATCTGCAAAAATTCTAGCTTATTACGTAGAATGTGGGGTCAACAAAGGCAGCTACACATACTAATATATAAGTTTTTATGTACTTCGACCAGGTATTAAGTTAAGGCTAACACAGGTGGTTATCGACTGCGAAACCTGCTCTCTACCATGTGGGGTATGATCTTTAAGTATGTTTACTAACTAGGGGTAACTGAGGATTAGAAAATAGCTTTCTGAGATATTATTACACAGCGATTCAAAGTTCACCAATACCATCTGGCCTACAGTTGTATCACAACTTTTTAATCAATAAGTGATGCTAAAAGGTTAACTGATGCTACGAATTATAAGTAATGAAAGGTTTATAATATTATTATCAATTACAATAATTTTATATACGACAGTTAATTTAGTTCATTAATTATTTGAATACTAGCGTTCTACCGGCAGCATTGCTGTGTTTTCCGGAACAACTTGTGCCTATTGTCTTGTTCCAGATTGGCCTACCTGTGTGCTGGACTTCACGAAAGTTCTTTCAACGGCTTGTGCCTGAAAGAGTAGCAAACATGCTCACAAATTTTCACATTTATAATATTATAATAGCATTTACGATAAATTAATGTAGTTTTCAATTGAAACTATATACTAACATTACTTATGTTTGCATGTATCCCGATTCTAGGTACATAACTTTCTAACCTACAGTAATGTATACTGTACTCAAAGGCTAAAAATGCTTTAAAGTAATTTTCAGGATATCGTCACATTGGCGATGGCTGTACACCAGGCGATAACAGACACATCTCTAATATGTTTATTTAGGCTTCAAATAACGGTTCAAAGCTTAATATCAGCGTTTTACCTTACCAATAAAACGCTTATTAAGCGATAACCTTATTTGAAGCCTAACATTCTAACCCTGCCTGGTGAAAACATTTATCTAATATTTGAGATCCAATGAAGCAATGCGCCGAGTCTAACCTCCTCGTGCACACGGCGCCACCTGGTGTACAGCCAGAGAACTAAAATGGTGGGGGACGACCAATGAGAATTCGAGGATAATACCGACCTGCTACCGGAAATCAAATACGCTACTCTCTAATATGTTTATTTAGGCTTCAAATAAGGTTATCGCTTAATAAGCGTTTTATTGGTAAGGTAAAACGCTGATATAAAATGGCACGATTCTAAAACTGAAGCAATTTTGCATTTAGTTTTTCTACTGGTCAAAAGATGGCGCTACTAACATCTTGCTACTTAACGAACCAAATAAAAAAATATCTATGATATTATTTTTCAAACCACGTAAAAATAAACGTTTGTAGTTTTATCTATAGATACTATTATGATAGTGCTACTAACATTCCTGATATAGATAGGTACCTAACAACGATACAAATACAATACAAAAACTAGAGTAAAATATAAGTGAAAATACCTCATCTCTCTTCTAAGTAACAACATGAATGCTATTTGTTTATCATTTCATTTAAAATCAATTCCCACAAGAGATGTAGGTTAATAACGCATCATTGTGTCATTTGATTCCATGCAACATACGCTGCGAGGGACGGCATGATGCCACGGTAACCAACGAGGAAATGAGTGAGCGACATTGGTCGGCCGCGGCGGTCGGCGCGAGCGCAGCTTGCAACACCGACATTGGCCTCATTCGGAGACCTACTAACGCTTGCTTATCTAGCGTGCGTTGGGATATATTATATTTTAATTTTGTGTTGGTGCGCTGTTTTTTTTTAATAATATGAAAATTATCATTGTTTTACTTTGCTTTTTTTATCCCAAAGGTATTCTTAGACACAATTGATAGGTACCTAGGTGAATGTCGAATTTTAATATAATTAATTTTCACATAACAGTATAAATAAATAAATAAATGCTAACACACTCGTACCCTCGCAGTAGATCGTGTCGCGGGTGGCATGGACGACACATAGAATTTTATTGTTACGAAGACACAAAAAACGTTTTTATGTGACGTAGTGTATAATTATGGTATTGATTAACATGATAATATGAATAGATTCCAACAACAGGTTGCATGTAACTTCTTTGGATATTACTTTATTGACTGTATTTTAGAAGTGTATTTGTAACTTTATTATTAAGCTTTCTACACTCCTCTGTGTAATCTTTATAGGAAATATTAGGCTCTTACGGATAATGCACGCACTATTATTACTATTATTCTTAATTCTTCAGGCAGTAAGAACACTTGGGCTATCAAGACGCATCTAACGATATCTTAATTATATAAATTGGTCTAGCGGTTTTTAATATCCATCCATCCATCCATCAGCCCTTGGAGATCCACTGCTGGACATAGGCCTCCCCTAACTTGCGCCACTCTGACCGGTCCTGAGCCTTCTGAATCCAGCGGATGCCCGCTGTCTTCTTCAGGTCGGCAGTCCACCTTGTCGGGGGGCGTCCTATACTCCGTTTTCCGAGACATGGGCGCCATTCGAGGACCTTTCTTCCCCAACGGTTGTCGGTCCTTCACACTATGTGGCCAACCCATTGCCACTTCAGCCGGCTAATTCTTTGAACTATGTCGGTTACCCTTGTTCGTCTACGGATCTCCTCGTTTCTGATGCGATCACGTTTTGAATATATGATGTGATAAATAGTATTACACACAAACATACATACAAGATACGCGCGAAAACAACCCTTCCGTGGCAGTCGAGTAAAAATATCAATACAGGGTTCTGTGGAGAATCTATTCGTAAGTATCGCCGCTCCTTAGATAACGTGATTGATTGAACTTTAAAACAATTTGGTTACACTAAATGCTCGTCAAACCATTATACGAGTAGTATAGGTACCTAAACATTATACCATTTCTCAACTTAGTAATCCACAAATTTGTCAGGCTGTAGTTCAGGACCGCGGCACAGATGTTTCACTGTCTAGCTCTCCGGCAATTTATTAATGTATATATAATAATAAAGCCTATACGAAGTATCCACATGTATAACTATTTCTCCTTTACTTTATGACATTTTCTCCTTTATTTTAATTAATTTTACTTTCGCTTTTAAGTATTTATTTTTATTTTATATAGTGTAAATATTATGTTGTTATTTAATTTCTTTCATAGTTAACGTAACTAAATCTTTATGACAGAGGAAATTTGTCTAAGAATGTTGTGTCGCGATTTAAAATTGTTTAACTCCTTAAGAATCGATTTTCATAAGATATTATATGTATATGTATAAGCCTGGGGTATAAAAATTTATGAAGAGTAAAATCAAACTTTCTGCGTTACATTAGGAGCGTTATGCGTTAGTTTTGTAATTCGTAACACATAATCTAGATGGCGTTGTAATAATCTTGTTACTGATGTGACAATCGCAAACTAGATGGCATTGTTACTGATTTGACGCTTGCAAACTAAATGGCTTTGTTTGATTTGACAATTACAAACTAGAAGGTGTTAAACTCCCAATTTTTTTATTGACTTCCAAATGGACAGCGATATACAAAGCGTTATAGAAAGCAGTCGACTAAGTTCTGTAAAAGTAAATAAAAGAAAAGTCTTATAGAATTTGGTATCCTTTGGAATATGCAGAATTGGTACTAATTTTTGCTAAGCCTTTCGACTTTCGGAGCGATTGATATTTATAGAGGTAAGTACGTAGATATAACCCAAAAACGTAGTTATAGCAACATTCGATCTTTTAACCCGCAAATCAATACAAATAATTTGGTAGCCGTAATTATAGACGTAAAGCAATTTCAGTATTTCAGTGGATCATATTTAGGCAGTTAGTGTATAAATTAATTATATAGCAAGGCAGGCCCGGCAGAACGAAGGATGCAAGTGAGCCGTCGGCTGGGGAGCTCGACTAACCCCGTTTCGAACGCCCACGCTACGCCGCGCCGCGCCGCCCCGGGCACACGCACCGACATAGGGCTGCCACTCACCAATAAAAGTTACAAGTACTTTTAATGGTTACAAACTGAATTTAATTTTTAAGGTAGGCAGCTTGATAGGTTTAAAAATTATTGAAATAGGTGATATAATAGTGGTTGTTATTAAATGTCAAATAAAAAAACAATTCCTTTGAGAGCCAGAATGGGGAATTAAAATGCCCTAATTTAATTCCAGCCTGAAAATCATCGCCAACCCTGATTCAGGCAGACGCGTGCGTCCCCACTTCAAGGTCGGGCGGGTGGTGAGCTAGAGTGAGACGGCGCATCCCCGGGGAAAGTGCAAGTGAAAGAGAGAGAGCACGCCCCCGGGAAAGTGCAAGCGAAATGCGTGAGAGAAAATCAATCATGCAGGGTGGGGGGAGTGAAAAACTAGGTGAGCCGTTTGGACGTTCGATGTAGGTATGTGTGTAACAATGTGGGATGGACAGAGGTGTGCAGTGAATATACCAAGGCACTCATGACACCCATAAATGATTTGTTAGAATTGAAAATTTATAAGGGTGATTTTATGCGCGTTGATTTTTTGGGGAGCGAAGCGTTCGCTTGCAGGTTGTTGTCCGCAATTATGGGATATTTTGTGCGAGGTTTAATCTCGTTTCAAATTGATTTTTTGCAGGTATGTTTTTACGACTTTGTAAATTCGGCCGTTACAGTTTAGAATTAGATTATTTTTATCAGATTGGCTTAATTTTTACAGGTACCTATGCTTATCGACGGAAGAAAAATTAACGGTATCTATCGATTTTACTAGTACTTACTTACTACTTACCTACTAGTACCTAATAAAAACGATTACGAATAGTCGAATAGTCAATTAAATTAGTTTAGTAATAATACTCGTATTATCAAATATTATTATCAATTACAAAAGACATCAAACCTACATTACATACATACAGACATAACTCTCCTGCTGCTGGGCTGTAGGTATCTCCTTTTTTGAGAAAATAAAATTATTCATGTAGTATAATAAGCTTTGAATTAGAAGACTTAATTCAGTTGTGAATAATTACGTTAATTAAGTATATCTACTGTTAAGCATGTCTTACTTCTTTCATTTCTAGAAGTTATTTTATGAATTTCTAACGCACAAATAAATATTTAAAAATATTGGACACATATTATCACAGTAGGTACCCCCGTATGAACAATGAACATATTTTGTAGTTTGTGCCTATTTGGTAAAAATATTTACTATCTCAAAATCTAGGAACTAGGGAATCTAACTTCCTTTCGAATTAGCAGAATACAAATAAAATAACTATGTATGAAATACTTTATAATATGTAGTAGGTATTGTTACATCATTTAATAAACATTTCGAACTACTCGTCAAAGCGTGTAAGGAAAGCTCTCATTAGCTTTGTTCTCAATAACTGTAACTTGACTCATGAAAATGAACCTAAACCCATTACAATTTAAATACATTTCACGATAACGATGTGTAACGTTACATGAAATTCGAACAGAACATCAAAGAAATACATGCGAACAACCCTTTCGGTGGTCCAATCAATAGTTACATCCCTGCACCCCCGTCGGGGTAGATTAGGCCTAAATGCAGAACTACACGGGCACGGGGTATATTCCACCCCGGGTGGTTGTTTTACGTATAATGCAGTCGAGTATGGCGAGGGTGGTTGGGGTGTACCACCCCCTTGACGCCGAACGTGCGGCCGTACTGGCACCTTGGTTTTTTGATGGTAACAGGCTGTTCGATAAACTCTTATGAAGCCTTTGTACGTGACAAAAGCTTTCACTGTAAAATTGTAGTTTATATTACAAGGTCGTAACGCAATTAAAAGAAAACGTTAGGGAATAAAAGACCTCGTATTAGTAATAAACAAAATATATCTACGAGAAACGCAAAGTCTAGAGCTTTTAAAAGCCCTTTGACTATTCATGTGATATCATTAATTAAATGCGAAATAAGCCAAGGTTTAAAGTTGTACCTAATAATGTTTCGTCTCAGCGCAATGTTTTTTAACAGAAACGATCCTTTTTATATTATATAATAGTACAAGACGCGTCATCAACTCATTGCTAGGTGAAATATAATAAGTTTTGATCATAACATCAGATACATATTTCTAGGTTGACTTTAGAATAATATTAATAAATGCACAAGTACCATCGACAATATTGAAACCAACCCAGGTGGTAGAAAGACCTTCAACAAAATTCTAACAAACTCAGTAATTCCTTAAATTCGTTAAAAACTCCACCATCTACGCATATCGGGAGAACTAGACCAAAACTTTAAATACGCAAAAAGGTTTATCATAATTTTGATTTCTCGTTTACAAACTTTGTCTACATAAAATTTTACTATCACTGCTGAAATTAAAACGCGATATGAAAAGAAAAACCAACCATATGCACTATCTTTCTCATTTACATTAGTAGGATTTTCTTACTAGGTGCTAAAATACCTCATCAATATGCGATACCGTGTGTCATGGTAAAATAAATAATTAAGAGATAACGAGCGGACGCTACAGCGAATAATTACGACCCCTAAAACACCCCGTATGCGTTCAGGTGATACACCCTCGGGGGTTCGTTAAGGCTTCCTGTTCTTGGAACCTCACGAATTAGATGGCTTGATATTTTTTTTATAAATTTTAAGATTTATAAGTTACTGCTTGACCTGATGGTAAAGAGCGATTTAGTCTCGTGGTAAAACGCACAAACGCAAATAATACGCAAACCACATTATAATCAAAGGGGAACACTGAAAATTAAACGTAATAGAAAAGTCTCATGTCACGGTGATTGTGGTCGCACTGTGCGACCGATTTTATGACTTTTTTTGGGTATAATGAGAACAGGTCATAAAGTATATTTCATATCGCTAGGTGATTATGATATCCCTATCCAGAATATTTTTCGCAGTACAACGTTTGCCAAGTCAGCTAGTAACATAACTGAACTAACACTAGCTGAATCACACTTCGCACACTGAACCCACTTCGCTGCCCGCTGGGCGTCTAACATTTTTACTTGTGATGAAATAAAAAATAAGTTAGTCTATAGATGTTACTCAGGAATAATGAGGCTTTCTATTGGTCAAAGAATTTTTGAAATCGGCCCAGTAGCTGTTGAATTCATTCGTTACAAACATACAAAAATATGTTATAAAATACTCTTTATACTAATACTAGAACTCGCCCTCGCTTCGCTTCGGGAAAAAATGTAATATAACCTATGTCACCCGGGGATAGTGTAGCTTTCCAACAGTGAAAGAATTTTTAAAATCGGTTCAGTAGTTTTGGAGCCTATTCAATGCAAACAAACAATCAAATTCCTCTTTATAATATTAGTAGGTATAGATTAGTGTAGATAAGTTAACTAAATCATTGTAATAAATAAATTAAATAATGAATTATAATTAATAAACTAAATAATTTATTATGATAAATAAGGTAAATTATAATAAATTATGGTTAGGTACTTCGGTGAAGAAAAACATCGTGAGGAAACTTGCCTGAGAGTTTTTCACAGATTCTCAAAGGTGTGTGAAGTCTGGCATTTCGCATTTGGCCAGTTTGGTGAACTATGGACCTGTAACCCTCATATTGTTACAGGATGCTCAAGCACTAAGTTGAACCAGTTCTCCTTTCTTCGAAAAACTAGAATCCTTTTGAAATAGAAACTTCAGAGCTTGTAACGTGAACCTTGAGTACCAAGATATATCGTATAGCATATCGTATTCGTCCGTTAAAACCACATCCTTTCTCACGAAATACCCATTTACACCTGTCGAACTTAATTTATAATATCTTACATAAGATATCTTATATCCATGCAGAGCAGCCTACTTATACAGCACTCAAATTAGCATGTTACCGAAAATTGCATAATGTATAGACAATTGCAATTAAAACTCAGATTTAGGTCTTTACCTATGAAATTGGGGATTTGTATGAAAATTATAAAACAAAAATTTTGGTAAATTATCTATACAATTTTGCCATTTTGATGGCAGTTTGTTTATCCCTTTACTAGTCTGCCGGAGGCGATGAAATCAGCAAAAGCGCTTTGTACTCTCGGGTGTTGAACTTTTTTCACTTAAAATATTTTGAAAAAAGTTGAAATCTATTGGGGCAAGGTCCGGTGAGTACGGTGGGTGGCGGAGAGCTCCAGCTGTAACTCTTATAGCTTTGTGATGGTCTGTCGTGAAGTGTGAGCTCGCGCGTTGTCGTGGAAAAGCAATGGGGAAGAGCGATTGACCAGTCTTGATTGTTGAATTGTGAGCTTCTTAATCATTGTTTGCAATTCTTGATAATAGATATCTGACGCCACTGATGTGCCATTCGGTAAGAAGTTGTGATGTACAAGTCCGGCACTGGTCAACCAGACAGTCACCATCCATCCATCTTCCTATGAGTAATCTTTTTTTAGCGCACTGATTAGGTGCTGTACCCGGGTGCACCAACTGAGACGAACGGTTGTCGTACAAGATCCACTTTTCATCGCAGGTAACAATTTAATTTAGAATTCCCTAATTTCTATGTCAATTTATTAGTGCTATGCTTGCTTCGACGCACAAGTCTCGCTGTTGGTCGCTTAGTTCGTATGGCACACACTTATCTAGCTTTTTCATCTTTCCGATTAGAATCCGGTAGATTGAGTTAGATCTGCTTCCACTATCGCCTTCAATTCGTCGTTGTCGACAATAGTTACTGTCCGACCACGTGGCTCAAAACTCAAAATTTCCAGATTTAAAACGATTGAACCAATAATGACCGTGTATATGCAAGCAGTGTTAGGCCCGTACACGCCGTTAATGTTTCATATTGTTTGCGCAGCGGTTTTTCCACGTAGGAAATCATGCTCGAAAATTTACGAATTTTCAATTTATCCATGGTGCCAAAAACTACGACAATTTCACAAAAACAAAACACTATCTAAAAACAAACTGAAATTAAAATAACACGGCTTTCGAATAATATTTATTTGAATTTCGAATTGCGCGCCATTCCACACAGGTAATTGAATCTAAAAATCCTGGTTAAAAAATCTCAAATTTCATAGCTAAAGACTTATTATGACCAAAGTGGGTCAAAGTCTTTTCTAAGCCTCGAATTTTGAAAGTAACCAACTAACCGAACATTAGACTACTTTCAAAATCGAGTTTTGAAAAATGTTTTCGAAAGGCAATAATAAAAATGCATTTACTGACATGCATTTACATTACAACACATACCTACTGATTATAATTTAGAACTAACGTAATTGATTTTGAACAGAGTTGAGATTTAAATTAATGCAAAGTTTTAATATATTTTAAATCTATGACTCCGCCACATTTTAAATAAGAAGCTGTCAAGACTGCGTTATGAAGTTGTATAATTGATATCAAATTGTAATATAATAAATAAAATTGCAAAATATTATGAAATAAAAGTTTTATTATATATTTTTTGTTACTGAAGCAAACGTTTGAAGGTTTAATTTAGCGTTTGCAATTTTATACAAAAAAATAACAGAAAAATAATGACCTAGCATACCAGGATAACAGCAATAAACAGATGTGCAGTAAACACAAAAGCGGATATAAAACCTTCCAATATTAAACATTCACCCCGCCGAAATATCATACGCAGCTCGTTTTACGTATGAAATCCAATATGGCACCTGAAACGTGCCCTATTATTGAATTGCAGGAAATTTACGCCAGTGCGAAGCCGTACGGTGCAAAAGAATAACCTGGCCCACATTTGGCGTTTAAAGCGCGCTTTGATAACGCGCTGAGAAAGAATCAGAAGTCATATATTTTTCGATATTATATTCTTCAATAAAGAAATAAAGACTCAATTTCATTTCTCTGTATTTATTAGCCTTTATATCTTAACGAAATACTTGTATCTGCAGGGAAAATTAGGAATTTCTAGTCTTAGTGTACTACTCTCAAAATGTACCTAATCGTAAAGTACATAAATATCCTAAAATGCTATGAGCCTCTGTGGACTCATCAAGTGAGCTGTTTTCTTTACAATAATTTACCTAATTACGAGTATAACAGGCTCCTGGTGGAACAAAATTCATTTTATCTAATCGCGCTTTAAAACAGCAGGTGTGTATCATGAATCTGGGGCTATTTCGGCCTGTACGAATACGGGGAAAAGTCAATCACAACAATCACAACTTCAATCACATTATCTAGTAGACATTCTTCATTTTCTTTCCAATTTCCATTAGTGATGACTGAAAAAATTGACTGAAAAAATTACGTGTGATCAGAAGTGAGATGTTCTCATAGATTTTGGGAAACTTTTATGAGTAAATGGTACCTACGAGTACTTCAGCGTTGTTTTATTATTATTATATTATTATTTTTATTAAAGTTGCACCGACAAAATGAACACCATTACATTTAAGAATTTTTTCGTGCAAATAATTACAAACAAGTGACATTTCAATAATAGTTATGCAACTTATGATATGCAACGTTATGAATACTGCAACATTAAGCCTTGTTATTAAGCCTTGTTAATTATAATTTTAGTACACCGCCTCTATCGGTTCTTAGAAACACCAACCGATATGACCTGTCGATAATCTTATAATGTTACGCAAACACGCCCCAAATGCTTATATAAAAATTCAAAAATTAGTTTCGAAAACACAAATCCATGTTGTCTAACTGATTGCGATGAATCTAGGTCACATTTTATCCTGTTTTCATACAAAATCCTACTGTAATAACCCTAATTATTACCTTGAATATTATCAACACACAGAAATTATAGGTAAAAACCGAACTATACTTTGTACAGAGGAATTTTTAATTAAAAATCATTGTCTTCTAGTTCCATAGTTAGTAACAATAATAAAAACTAACGTAATATGACTCGACTGTGTGCTTTTGAAAATCCATTCATTAGTTTTTTCGTGACGTAACAAACATCGATACAAACTTTTATATAATATTAGTAGGACTAGTAGGATAGCTAAATAACTATCTACCGATAACTATCACTCGCCCGTAAGTAACAATAAAAGCTAACGGATACTCGTATGATTCATTGTTAGAATCGAGAATCAAGGCAACGGTGTCTTGTGTCAGGGGGTGGGGGTGCACCCAGGGGGTTGCACCCTGGGGGGTTGTTGCGCGACACACATACTAGTGGCGGTCGATAATGCGTCCCGACGCACTGGATGCGGCGTCGAAAGTGAAATTTCACGAGAACCTCTTTGTTCGAAAGTGAAATCAGGAAGATAAGGGAGAGGGTTGTTATGTAGTATAAAATGTTATCTATTCGATAGTTATGTAGTTTTAGTAATGTATTGGTGAAATTCAATAATTTCTGTTCAATAACAGTTCGTTCTTATTTTAACTGAGCAAAGCAATTAATTTTTGCTTTCATTGATGTTTCAAAACTTATCATGTAGAAGACACAATATCACAGTCGAAAATCAACTATGTACATTTTTTTATTGTTTTATTGCTGTACATTAACGTTTTGTTGATTTTTGTGGCTTATATGTTGACAAATAATTTATTAACCGCACCATGCAAAACGTAAGGCATTGATACAGTTGCATGAAAATCAACGCAATATTTTTTTTAAGATTATCGCCGTGACATTCCCGGGCGTCCTTTGTTTTATTATGGTAATGATTGATCATTATAACGTATTCCCATCTCAGTGCACTAAACTTAAAATTTAAGGTCTTTTAGCTCTTTAAAAAAGTTGAAATAAATTTTCCCACTTTAATATGCTTCGTCACTGATATAGCCGCGTGCAAAGCAATAGTTTTTATTTAAATGAAGGCCTAAAACATTAATAAGCTAATTTTTTACACGCGCTACTATTGCTAACTTTTAATCTTAACTAATTATGTAAATTCGTTTACGAATTTTAATCATACGATGTAGAAAGTATAGTATGTTTTAGTTAGTAAAAGGCAAAAATGGTGACGTCATTATGTATACCAGTTTTCTTTGTTCCCAATCTCCTTTAGAATGCCATGTTAGTTTACCTGGATAATAAGTAGCTATTTGTAACTATGTTTGGTACTATTGTCTTTTTAATGTTAATAAAATTGTTATATTTAATACTAGCTTTTGCCCGCGGCTTCGCCCGCGGTACAGTGGTTTCGAAGCAAAATTTTTAAGATTTATAGAACCACATAAAAATAAAATGCATCTATAAGTAGAATGATATATTAGGATACATAATATTAGATATTATAATAGATGATGCCCGTGGCTTCGAGCGTGTGGATATCGATTTTTTACAAATCCCGCAGGAACCTTAACTTTTTGGGTATAAAAAGTAGCCTATGTATTAATCCAGAGCATAGGCTATCTCCATTCCAAATTTCAGCTAAATCGGTTGGGTAGTTGTGGCGTGATTGACAAACAAACATCCAAACATCTTTTTTCAAAAACTTTTCAAAATCTTTCACATCTATACATCTATCTATACATATTAATAAAATTGAAGAGTTTGTCTGTGATTTCGAGATAAATGATTTTTTCAAGTTGCAAATCGTTTCATGCACGATACCAACACCGAAAAATGAGTTTTTAAAATTTTTGTCTGTCTGTCTGTTTGTTTGTCTCCGCTAATCTCCGAAACCACTGAACGAATTTTAACAACACTTTTACTAGGATATTGCAAAGTGTTCAACTTAACAACTAAGCAATATTTTAGGGTTCCATACTAAAGGGTTCCTTAGGGATGGTTTGTATGGAAAAATAAAAAAATATCAGCTGATTTGTTTTAAACTATTAAAAACATATTCTCCGTACAAAAATAGTTATACATGCATTTCTTAGATTTTACTTATATTGCATGGAAAGGCCATAAAATGCATTTAAAGGTTATTTTTTTCATTAATTCAAATCCCTATTACTGAGTGGATATCTATTGTTGTATTTTGTTTTTAAGAGCATATTGTTTGCGTATCTATGTCCTCCAATATAATTTCAGCATTTTATAAATTTCACCTGGGAAGTGGTAGAAAAACGCAAATTAAGTCTGTATGAGTAACCGATATCCCATAAATAAAATTAATTATTATCTTGGCAACTAGATGGCTCTGTATTTGTTGATTCACGCCAACGACTTTAATACATACACCTTTAATACATAATATAATTATGTTTGTCTGTGATTTCGAAATAACTGCATTTTTCATGTTATAAATCGCTACTAGCACGATATCAAAACTTTCAAAAGCTTTTTAATTTTTGTTTGTCTGTTTGTTTGTCTTCATTAATCTCTGAAGCTACTGAACGGATTTCAACAGGACTTTACTACAATATTAAGTCTTCAACTTAAAATATAGGCAATTTTTTAGGGTTCCATAACACAGGAGAAAATAAAATATGAGTCGATTTGTTTTAAACATACAAAAACCTTTTCTTCACACAAATTGAGGCATAGGACATACATTTCTTAGTTTTTTTTTTTATATTTTGCAAAGTGGAGCCAAAGCGTGGCACTGGAGTACTTATTTTTTTACAAATTTACAATAATTCAAATACACATAAATATAATTGAAGTGTATGTATGTGATTTCGAAATAAATGATTTTTTAAGTTGTAAATCGATACTAGCACGATACGAAAACCGAGAAACAAGTTTATAAATTTGTTTTAAACTTAAAAAAACTTTTTCTTCACACAAAATAAGGCATACATGCATTTATTAGTTTATTTATATTTCGCAAGATGGAGCTAGAATATGGCACTGAAGTATTTTTTTTATTAAATATCTATTTTTATATTCACTTTTTTTTAATCATTAATTGCGTATTTATGGTCTCCAACGTAAATTTAGCATTTTTTTATATTTCACTCTGGAAGGGGTTGAAAATCGTAATTTAGTGTTGTACAAATAGTAGACATTGAATAAATTGAATAATTGATAATAAAATACATAACTCCACTAAACAAAACGTATTGCGGCGTGTTAAATCAAGCTTAGGATTGTTCTTTGAAATAACTAAGTCTTCCGTGATTTTTAGAGTTCCGTAAAAGTAATGTTGTATTTCTGTTATAATGCAGTCCTGAGGAACATCGTGTTGAGAGTGCAGAGTGCTGAATTTTCTCATTTTCTGTGAAGCAATATCTTCCCTTTGCCGAATTGTTGATTTGCCAAAACTATAATGTAATAAATGTGAAAATGTGTTGTCGAATTAACCTTAACTCTCTCTCTCATCGCTGAACCAATCTTGATGTGTTTTGGTATAGACATAGATTGTACCTTGGAGAACGATATAATTAAGACTACTTTTTTTAAAGTCTGGGTACCTAATGTTGCTAATGTGAAATACTGATGGATCAGCAAACGTCATCATACAATTTATTTATTCAATGTTACTTAAGTACTTCTATACATATTAATAAAATTGAAGAGTTTGTCTGTGATTTCGAGATAAATGATTTTTTCAAGTTGCAAATCGTTTCATGCACGATACCAACACCGAAAAATGAGTTTTTAAAATTTTTGTCTGTCTGTCTGTTTGTTTGTCTCCGCTAATCTCCGAAACCACTGAACGAATTTTAACAACACTTTTACTAGGATATTGCAAAGTGTTCAACTTAACAACTAAGCAATATTTTAGGGTTCCATACTAAAGGGTTCCTTAGGGATGGTTTGTATGGAAAAATAAAAAAATATCAGCTGATTTGTTTTAAACTATTAAAAACATATTCTCCGTACAAAAATAGTTATACATGCATTTCTTAGATTTTACTTATATTGCATGGAAAGGCCATAAAATGCATTTAAAGGTTATTTTTTTCATTAATTCAAATCCCTATTACTGAGTGGATATCTATTGTTGTATTTTGTTTTTAAGAGCATATTGTTTGCGTATCTATGTCCTCCAATATAATTTCAGCATTTTATAAATTTCACCTGGGAAGTGGTAGAAAAACGCAAATTAAGTCTGTATGAGTAACCGATATCCCATAAATAAAATTAATTATTATCTTGGCAACTAGATGGCTCTGTATTTGTTGATTCACGCCAACGACTTTAATACATACACCTTTAATACATAATATAATTATGTTTGTCTGTGATTTCGAAATAACTGCATTTTTCATGTTATAAATCGCTACTAGCACGATATCAAAACTTTCAAAAGCTTTTTAATTTTTGTTTGTCTGTTTGTTTGTCTTCATTAATCTCTGAAGCTACTGAACGGATTTCAACAGGACTTTACTACAATATTAAGTCTTCAACTTAAAATATAGGCAATTTTTTAGGGTTCCATAACACAGGATAAAATAAAATATGAGTCGATTTGTTTTAAACATACAAAAACCTTTTCTTCACACAAATTGAGGCATAGGACATACATTTCTTAGTTTTTTTTTTTATATTTTGCAAAGTGGAGCCAAAGCGTGGCACTGGAGTACTTATTTTTTTACAAATTTACAATAATTCAAATACACATAAATATAATTGAAGTGTATGTATGTGATTTCGAAATAAATGATTTTTTAAGTTGTAAATCGATACTAGCACGATACGAAAACCGAGAAACGAGTTTATAAATTTGTTTTAAACTTAAAAAAACTTTTTCTTCACACAAAATAAGGCATACATGCATTTATTAGTTTATTTATATTTCGCAAGATGGAGCTAGAATATGGCACTGAAGTATTTTTTTTATTAAATATCTATTTTTATATTCACTTTTTTTTAATCATTAATTGCGTATTTATGGTCTCCAACGTAAATTTAGCATTTTTTTATATTTCACTCTGGAAGGGGTTGAAAATCGTAATTTAGTGTTGTACAAATAGTAGACATTGAATAAATTGAATAATTGATAATAAAATACATAACTCCACTAAACAAAACGTATTGCGGCGTGTTAAATCAAGCTTAGGATTGTTCTTTGAAATAACTAAGTCTTCCGTGATTTTTAGAGTTCCGTAAAAGTAATGTTGTATTTCTGTTATAATGCAGTCCTGAGGAACATCGTGTTGAGAGTGCAGAGTGCTGAATTTTCTCATTTTCTGTGAAGCAATATCTTCCCTTTGCCGAATTGTTGATTTGCCAAAACTATAATGTAATAAATGTGAAAATGTGTTGTCGAATTAACCTTAACTCTCTCTCTCATCGCTGAACCAATCTTGATGTGTTTTGGTATAGACATAGATTGTACCTTGGAGAACGATATAATTAAGACTACTTTTTTTAAAGTCTGGGTACCTAATGTTGCTAATGTGAAATACTGATGGATCAGCAAACGTCATCATACAATTTATTTATTCAATGTTATTTAAGTACTAAGGGAAAAGGGAAGGGTATCGTAGGAAACACAAAATTTAGAAAATACTATGATGAAATAATAATAATAAGTAAAAGCAACCGGCTCAGTGCGAACTAGGGTTGTTGAACCTTTTTTTTTTTTTTTTTTTTTTTTCGGGGGGAAATCCTCATGGACTACCTCCGCCTGGGGTAAGGCGGAGGGGTGTGCCGGACTCTTACCGGCTAAAACCACCCCGGTGTCTCCTCGCACGTGCGCGCGGGGCCGCGGGAATCCACATTCTTCCGCAGCCCCACCCTAGTGCTGGCCGGGTCTATCCCGGCCTCGTCTCCTGCACGAGGTAGTGAGGTGTTGAACTACCCCGTGCATCGCCTCGGAGGCGCACGCCGACACCCGCGTGTGCCTGCGACTCGGGTCCATCGAATAGGGGGTGGGGACTTCCCCAAGTCCCTCGCCCCTGGACCCATTCATGGGGGCTGGAAAAGGGCGTTATCCGCCCTTCTCCTGCGCCCGGTGCGTCTTCTGCGGCCGGGGAAGGGAGTCGAGATCTCCCTCTCCCGTTCCGCAGATTCCTTCTGCGACATCACGTCCTCGCAGAAGGACACCACCGCGTCCCACGACTCTGCGCTACCGACCATCCTCCGCACTATGGCCTGCAGCGACAGATCGTCTCCTACTACATTTGTGAGGACACGGCGCTGCTCCTCCCAAGCTACACACTCGGCAAGCGTGTGTTGCGCCGTGTCCTCCCCGCAATGGACGCAGTGGTGGCACCGAGCGTCCGGCTCCCTGTCTATGCGGCATAGGTACTTGCCGAAGCAGCCGTGCCCCGACAGCACCTGCGTCACCCTAAACGACAGGGAGCCGTGCCTTCTCCCGAGCCAGTCGTCGAGTACTGGCCGGATCGCCTCGACGGTAGCGAGGCCGGCGGCAGGGCGCAGAAGCCTTTGCCGCCATTCCGCCACCAAGACCTTCCGGAGCTCCTCTCGGCGCAGCGCGATCTGCCGCTGCACCAGCATCGAGCCCCGTGCCCGCTCTTCCTCGCGCCATCGATATAATGACGCGAGTACTTTCGCCTCTAGGTCCCAGGGCGGGGATCCGGCCAGGACGCAAGCCGCCTCGTAGGAAATCGTGCGATACCCGCGGATGACTCTGACGGCCATCGCCCTCTGCGGTTTGCGCAGAATGGCGAGAGTGTTGGCCGTCATATCCATTGCCCACACAGGGGCCCCATACAGGGCCATGGACCGCACGATTCCCACGTACAACCGCCTACAGGCGGCGCTCGGGCCCCCCATGTTGGGAAGCAACGTTGAAAGCGCGCCCGCTGCGCCCATCAGCTTGGGCACCAGCCGCCGGAAGTGGGGCCCGAATTCCCATCGGCTGTCGAGCATCAATCCCAGATACTTCATGGTGGACTCGACAGCTATCCGGGCCCCGCTGACCACGATGTGTGATCCCGGCGCCGGCGCACGTCGGGGGCCATGAAACACCATGGCCTCCGACTTGTTTAGGGCCACCTCCAGGCCCAGGCGCCGGATGCGGTTCACCACCTGTGACACCGCAGCCGTGGCTATCAACGTCGCTTCCCTGTGCGAACTCCCTCGGGCAGTTACGAGCGTGTCGTCCGCATAACACGTCAAGTCGGCGCCCGACGGGAGTTCGCCTCTCAACACCCAGTCGTAGCCGATGTTCCACAGAAGCGGTCCCAAGACCGATCCCTGTGGAACACCGCACGACATGAGGTGCTGACCGGCACCGTCACGTCCCCGATAGGTGACGAACCTACCCTCCAGGTAAGCCCCTACTGTACGGCGGAGGTAGGGAGGCACGCGATGGTATTTCAGAGCCTCCCGAATACAACTCCAGGGTAGGGTGTTGAATGCGTTGGAGATGTCTAAAGACACCGCCAGCACCACCCCACCCCGGGACACCGTCTCCTCCACCAGGGCCCTCACGCGCATGATGGCGTCTATGGTGGAGCGCCCCCGACGAAAACCAAATTGGTTGTCGTCCAGGTTCGGCCCCTCCCTGCGCAAGTGGCTGACGAGGCGGTCTGCGATAATACGCTCAAAAAGTTTGCCCGCCTCATCAAGCAGCACTATGGGCCGAGGGTTGTTGAACCTAACTTAACTATTTAGTAAAACCTAACATAGCTGTGTAACGAAAAGATAAACGGAACAAACTTAACTTTGCCGTTTAAAAACTGTTGTCCCCATATAATATGTATCGACATGTTCTGCAAATAGGTTTAAATTTTTTTTGTGATACTTACAAATCCACAGTTTTAAGATTTTTTATTTAATCTATGTTTTACCTAAGACATATCTTCTCTTCTAGCCGAATGTTTTTTGATTGCCTTGACGATACAGAATATTATAATTATGTTTTCACAGCTCCTAGGGATTGCAGATCTGAGTGTTGGATTAATTTTCATTTGTTACCTTCACGCGTTCCTGAGAAAAAAGGTCTTGAAATACAAACAGACAGACGGGCAATGGAGTAAGTGATCTTAAGGGAAACGTGTTTTTTCTTTTGAGGTAATGAACCCTAAAAATATAGAATCGTTATTTCGAGTATTGACGCACCTAAGATTTTTTCCGAAGCGAAGCGAGGGCAATAATTGCTAGTTTATTAAATAAGATTAAAGATTTATTAAAAACAGAAACAATTTTTACAAATTATAACGTTCGTAAATAGTGGTTATAGTTTAAACTGTGTTTACGCCCACCTCGGGATACAAAGTTAAATTACTATAATTACTTACAGTGTTACTAGAAAATAAGATCTTAATCTGAATTAGATTAGTTACATGTTGTTATTATTTTGTGAAATGTTTGCATTGAATTCAAGTATTATTACTAGAGTATAGAACCGACACTGCGAACACGATTGGTGTCCCAATGAATTGGCGCCAATGGGCTTAATTAAATTCGAATTTCGAAACAGTTGTCGATCAAAGACCAAAGATCTAAAAAAGCCGTATTACGTACTATCAGGCCTGGCGCACTCCGCTCTTTAATAATAAAGTTACAAGTACATGCCGCGCTCGACCTGTCGCACTAATTCAAAAGCGTCAGGGGTGCCGATCATAATAATAGAATAACATATTTGTTAATTAGCTCAAATATCTCGCTCATAATATACCTCGCAATTCAACAATCAAGACTGGTCAATCGCTTTTCCCCATTGCTTCTCCACGTCAGCACGCGAGCTCACACTTCACGACAGACCATCGCAAAGCTATAAGAGTTACAGCTGGAGCTCTCCGTCACCCACCGTACTCACCGAACTTTGCCTCAACAGATTTCTACTTTTTTCAAAATGTTGACAATTTTTTAAGTAGGAAAAAGTTCGACACTCGAGAGGCAGTACAAAACGCTTTCGCTGACTTCATAGTAAAGGTTCTACTATAATACTTCTACAGTAAAGTAAATTTTACTACAAATAATTTACCACAAATAATTAAAGGCTTAATGCCCAAAAAACTAAGTGTGTTGTATTTTCGCTACCTAATGTACGGAGTGTTAGTAAAATCCTTAAATTGAATAATGAAATTCTAACTATGGAAAAATCCATGGTTTTCTTGGGTGTCTCCTTAGATTCTAAACTACAACGGGACACCCATAATAGGTAACAGCTCTTGCGAGTAAGTTAAGTAGATCAGTTTATGCCATTAGAAAGATAAGACAGTTTACTGATGTAGAAACTGCTAAACTTGTTTATTTTGCATACTTTCATAGCCTCATGTCCTATGGTATATTGATGTGGGGTTCAGCGGCTGAAATTGATGTTATCTTTGCTTTGCAGAAAAAGGCAATCAGAGCGCGATTCTCTCCGTGGAAAAAAAAGAAATAGGCATATTAACAGTAGCCTCTCAATTTATTTATTTAGTAATATTATATTCATAAAAAACAACTTAGGCATGTTGAAGCAGAATAGTGATTCGCATAATCATCTAACCAGAAACAGACATACGAGTAATTTGGTGACGTCTTCTTTTCGCTTAAGTAGGGTAAGTACAACGTTCTTACATGGGGCTCATGGGGATTAATTATTATTTCAAAAAACAAAACCCTAACATTGCCAGAGAAGATAAGAGATAGCGTTAGAAAGAGAGGCAAACAATTACACTTTATTGAATCGGAGAGAGTCGCTATTTTTTAAATGATTTTGAGGAATGACTCTTCCGTACCAATTGGTACTATTATGACGTATTCTGTGGTATGATAGATACGATACCGCTTTCTCACTCTCAGAGTTCTCTCTAGTGACCGGAGGCCTGAATAGATCGGGAGTTCTACCTGCGATTGGTGGCTTGGAGCTATTAATACGGTATTGAGTACGTATTAGTTTCAAGAGCCATTATGTATCAGGGGTGGCGGGGGTGCGACACACATAGCGACCGGTCGATAAGCCGATGCTCCCGTCGCACTGAAATTTGAAACCGTGAAACGTATTGTATCGAATTGGAAATTTTGAATCTGGGACGGAAATCTTCGGTACGTTTAACAAGTAATAATGGCATAAGAAGTAATTTAAGTAAATACTTATGTCCTGTATCTTATTATAGAATAGAATAGAATAAATTTTATTTCGTAGACTTAGTACTTAAAGCTTACACTAGCTACACAAGGATTAGTTTGCAAATTTTTAAATGTATTCCTAAATGATGAAATCAGGCGGGTAGATCGCTAGTATTACTATAAGAATATCACTATTCAGTTAAGCCAGTCATCATCTTGTTCTAATAATACACATTTTTTCCATCGTCTAACACTCAAGGTTTCCCCTCAATAAGATGCAGTATTTATTGACTGAACCGTGCAATTGCACTTATAAAACCACTGAAGCGTTGCTAGTCATTAAAACCATTTAAGGCTTAAAAAATATGCACAAATAAATGTAAAGAGATCTGGAACAGACAAGGGCAGGGTCGTTGACCCAGGAAGGTTTTGGGTAGGTATAATAAAGATTGAGGCAAGTGACGCAGTGAAGCACGAACGAGATTCGCCCCTCAACGAGCTAAGTGCGGAAACCTCACTTCAGTTCGGTGAAGAATGCACTTCGTATTTCGACGCGAAGTCTTGCGTCGTAGCACAGAATTTTGTTAGTTACTTAAGGAAGCTCCACTTTTGGAAGTGGTTCTATTTTTAGCATAAAATAAAGTATCTATTTAATTAAGCACAATAATTCGAAAAGCGCGCAAGAAAACGTAATTTTTTCAGCATTATAATGAGGACTTTTTTATTCGTCTTGGTTACATACGTAATGAATGCATTACATACATACAGGTACATAATATCTAGATATATAATATAGGTATAATATACATAAAAAACTATATGATATTCCTATGTGCAGCAGAATTGACAATATTTAGCAAATTGATGGAAAGGACGCCGAAAACAATGAACTGCGAGAGAAGCGGACCTCAAATCTTGAATGGATAGATAGATGGTTTCGGTCGAATTGGATAGTGATCAAATTAAAGATCTCTATCAATAGAGGATAGGGTCTGCAGATAAATAGACCTTATTGAAATAACCACCTCAATTAATCACTATTCCAAAGCTGGTACTTAAATTTAATTAATCTAATATCACTCCTTTTAGGGGCCATAACCGAATGTTCACAGGCATTAAGCGAATTTACACTGATCAGACCTTTCTCGAGTTCTATAAACTCTAAGACCAGATGTTCATCAAGCATCTTGTTCACTACCTAAACATTTAATTCCTTGTCTTCGTAGTTCTCTAGCCCGCAACGTGACAGAGCATTCAATTAGTAATAATAAGGTCTAGAAACCCAAATATCTAAACTACAAGGCTAAATAATAATATCCCAAAATATACTAATAATACTGCCTAATCAAGTTTCAGGGCCTATTTAAAGTGATTAAATAAAAATCGTTTAGAGAAAATTATCACGTAGAAATTGAACTCTACTTCACTAGGCAATTAATTACCAATTAAAATAAACATAATTATTTTACTTTGATAAATAAAGTTCGGTTAAATTTTTTATTGACTCTTTTGATGAAACTTAAATATGGATTCTCGATAATTTGGATCCATATGAGAAATCCAGATTCCCTATACATACAATAAACAACAAGTATGAATGGTTTATCCAGCTTCTACCGAAATGTCTTAACTACAAAGCGAAAATCTGTTAAAATGATGACTTCGATACATCGATAGTAGCTACTAATTTAGTTGTAATAGGCGTATAATGATATCAATAGATTCCTGCTGTAAGCTAAAGTGAAATTTCAATTTCCAAAAATCGAAGAATTTCGTGTGCAAACTTCCTGTAGTCCCGGTTCTCACGCGGGGGGTTCCCCTCCTCTACCTCCCTCTCCCCCCCCCCCTCCCCTACTCTCGCCCGGCGTGTCTAGCTCAGTACGGCTTCGAAAATTAAGGCTCAAATTGGTTACAGAACTAATAGACAGTTTATGTACAAAAATAGTATTATATCATAATTTTATTGTTCATGTCGTTGTAAAATTAAAATTTCCATCACCATACTAAATCATTGGGTGCATTCTTTAAACGACGGTCGATAAGAAGGGCGAGTTGGATCCTAGAAACTACAGCTTTTTAAGTTTTTATAACTATGGATAATATCTCTAATCTCTATCCTCCATGAAGTTATGAATATTCGCTTTCTTAAAAATAATGTAAATTTTATTTTGCTCCTAATTTATTTTTGCTCACAATCTGTATTCAAGTTCTCTCGTTTTTAATGACAATAAAATTGTTGTATGCCAGCATGTGCATTAGCCGAGCTTCGAACATAAGAGGTCCGTCGCTGAACTGAGATGACATTCTGAAAATCGCAAGCCATTATTCGTATTCTGTAAAATGCGTATATGCATCAGCCGAGATTTCGGACCTCATCCCAACCATATCCGGTGGCGTCATCAACAGTAGCAAACATTTTGAAAATCGAAAGCACCCTTGCAAGTTTCCTGCGGCCCGGTTTTCACGCACCGGGAGCCGCTCCCCCCTATCCCGTCCTACTCCCGAACTCCCAACCCCCACCCCATCCCTGCGTCTAGCTCAATACGACCTCGAAAACTTCAGACTTAAGGGAAAACTCCAATCCTACCGAAGCAGGTTAATGAGACGCAATTAGACTTCATTGTCAAATGTCTGTTTTGACACTGGGAAATGCTTATTTTTTTTCTAATTTCTAACAATGTCATCGTTCGGAAAATTATTGGAAGGAAGAAAATGCTTTCTTCGACTTTAATAAATTATTCATACGTCGATCAAAGATGGCTTTTCAGATTTCGTCGTCACCTTTCTTGGGTAGTGTTAACACGATTTTTGTATAAATATAAATTACATACGTAGGTAAATTGTCAAAGATGAAAATGATTAAAAACGTAAATCTAATACCTTTAAACGAGCAATTCTTGTATATATATATATATAATTGGAATCTCGGAATCGGCTCCAACGATTTTCATGAAATTTAGTATATAGGGGGTTTCGGGGGCGATAAATCGATCTAGCTAGGATTCATTTTTAGAAAATGTCGTTTTATCGGTGTTTTCAGGCAATGATAAACTTCTACAATATACTCTTCCTGACATCTATTGGCAAGTAGCAATACTAAAGCTACTTCAGTAAATGGCGTTGTTAAGCAACACTAAACCGAGCAAAGCTCGGTCATCCGGGTACTATAACTTAAAATCCAAATACATTATGATCCGGAAAAAAATAACGATTCCTCCAAGTGTGTATTTTACACGTTCGCGTTCATACACACGAGTTCACGTCACTTATTCATGCACTGATATTGCGTGGATTTCACAAAAAACAAGATAAATGCATTCGTCATTTATTATCCAAAAAATATTCAAACGATTAGATAACGCGATACATAAACAATACGCATACTCGAGTGGCACGTGTAAGTTTTTTACAAACAATCTGATATGCAAGTGCAAAATCCGCTTGAAAAACATATTTTCCACTTAATGTTTGAAAAATATTTATAGGCTGCATGCTAATACAAAACTGTGACGCAGATGTTGCAGGAAAATCGCGAACCATTTAAATCTTTTTGCGTACATTGAGAACTGCGTAGATCTGTGTAGATGGAATTTTAAGGTGAATAGTAATGTATAATATTATTCTGATGAGTTTATTGTTCATCAGGTTACGAGTTGTGCTGATGATAAGTGGTCATATGCGTCCAAGGAAATCAGTTCCACGAAAGATATCACCGACTCGCTGCCGGCCATAGGATGCAAGGGACCCGCATTGTTTGTGATCAGATTCCGCTGGCGGCTGCGCCCGAAAAAATGGTTTCACAAATACATAAACGTCCATATCATCCCACGGGGACATTTAAACGGGATAAATCTACCCTATTACATGAGTCTGGACATGGTCTGCCTGTGGGCCAAGTTTTATCCTCATCCGTACGAAAGTTAGCGCGTGATGGTAACCCAAACATACAAACATTTAAACATCTTCACCAATTTTCGCATTTATAATATTGTTATACTCAAAATTATCTAAGAACGCATTAATGATAGCTGCCATTTATTAATATGAACCAACCTTGTACGTACGTCTTTGAGCAAAATGGAATAATTATTTAATTGACATGAATAGTTGGTTACTTACGAACAAAGGATTTTGCCAAAATTTGTTAAAAATCCCTATTCGTATTGTATCGTATTCGTATTGACTATATTTATAAATCATATTAAACGTTATAATCTAGTAAAAATCCCATCACATCATAATTTATGCAAAATTGAATAAAAAAATAAGGCGTCGAATCAATGTTATATGAAGATGACAAAATCTACACTGACGTTAAGTGATGTGACGGCATGAAGCCACTTATAAAACCATAATAATCGATACATTACTATAATCGAAACTTAAAATAAAAATGAATTTATTTTATTTCTTTCTTTGTGTTTAACAATTAAACAATTTAATTTCTTCTCTTCTATAAGAACATGACCAAAAGTCTTTATTACGATAATCTCTAACCGCAGCCATTTGAACTGATTAAAATACGGTTAGAATATTCACTATTCAACCGAAACCCAAATTTCATACGCTGGATGCGGCGCGGACGAATTAACAGTGAGGTTTTTAGGAAAAAAATATTTTATTATAGTCGTAAATACATAATTATTGAGCGTATAGGTATGGTAAAGTAACTTAAGTAGCTCAATGGAGGCAGTATCATTCCAGTTACTTGTGGATATCTAAATGTTTCGGTTTTTAGAATTTACAATTTAATTATTGAATCGATTAGAAAGTCTTACAATTTTGAATCGATTTGTTGCAAAAATTGGTTCTTTCGTGAATCGATTTTTTTTGTACATCTCTAGTGTCACTGCGATGACAAACGACAAATATGCATTCTTAGTTCGTGGGGACTATAGATAGTAGGATTGTCGAACACGTAGACACTGGACAGTGCTACCAAAATAAGTAAAAAATTCTCGGTTAATTTGTGAGAACAAGTCTACCACCATACAAAAATACCGTTAAAATAAATATGTGTACAGAGGAGTAAATAAGTCAGAAATAAATAGATTTTTTTTCTGTTGTTTGTATGTGTTCATGGCCTTGCAAATAAACTTTATTCTATTCTAAAATATACGAAAAATTGTTTCAATATCATTCTTATTCGATTACAGGCAAAACAAATGACAAAAATGGTCGTAGCGCACATATCAACTCGGAAAGGGATCGGCACCGGATCGCCTCGCCGTCAACCTAACGTAAGCGCGTTATAACCGACCAACAGCTCCAAATCGACTCGGCTACGGCTAGGCGACGCCGCGCTTACGGCTCGCCGGCCGCTGGTTGACGGAATGAATGACAGCAGTTCGCCGACGCAGCGGTAACCGCGGCGCGGCGCGCGCACGAGGAAACGGAAAGTCGAAGGATAGCATACGGTGAGACGTAAGCGCGGGTACGGCAAGTCGTCCACGCACCGTACCGCGGTTCGTGAGCTTGTCTCGAGGCGAGGCGATTACGTTACGAATCCGATAAGTGTGCTTTACAGTAGGGAGTTTCATACAAAGAATAGTGACATGCAAGAGTTGATACGTTTACGTTCCGTTTACGAGTTGATATGTGTGCTACGACCATAAGCTGGCGCCAATACCGATTGATACGTTAACTGGAATGGATATCTTAACAAAGATAAATAATTGTAATTATTTAGATATTAAAATATACCTATTTATTTTACAAAACATTGTAAAATTAACATTTTGTATTTAATGTACATTTTAAATTGGTGGCATTTGGTGGTTCTATTTAAATAAATAAATTTCCTATTGTTATTGAACTGTTAGCGGAGACTTGTTGAAAAATGGCCGGTGCCTTTGGGTATCCACAGAACACATATCTGTGTTTCGCGAGGGAATCGAGTACGACTCAGAGCAGGGGTGTAAATTATTATATTCCTGTATATTAGGATACACAGGAGTACAATTATAACATTTGCTAATCGTTTTAAAGGATAAACGTATTTTATCTAATATTAAAATTTGTTAATACCGATCCTCCCACATTGATGGAAGCCCACTGACAGATGCCTTTTTGTAATAATCTAAAATTTTAACAAAAAAATAACCGACTTCAAATTTAAGACTTATATGCTTTTGACATGGATGCCATTGTCAGGTCTCGCTCAAATTTATGTGGGACCACACGACAAGCCTAGCTTTCGATTAAAAAAAGAATCATCAAAATCGGTTCACCCAGTCCAAAGTTCCGAGGTAAGAAACATTAAAAAAAAATACAGTCGAAATGAGAACCTCCTCCTTTTTTTGAAGTCAGTTAAAAACACACCAAACTGTCAAGATTTAAAAATTCAAAAGAAAAAAAAGGGTGCGTGTACTTTTGTACGCGCGTGAGAAGTTATACTTCTTTGACATGAAAAAAAAATAAAAAAACAATATTAAAAAAACATTGTTCAAAATACAATATTCAAAAACAGCAATACTAAAAATAAAATGAAATAATATTTTGAAATAATTTAATTTACGAATCTCTATAGCCAAACTATATGTGCTAAGCGCCATCTGTGATTAATTTTGTAGTATATTCTAATATTACTTTGCTACGTATCGTAATAGTTCTCGTAATAGAACATAGATGGTGTTTTTACAATTGCAAAAACAAATCAATTGTAAATCTTTTTTTTTCTGTTTTTACAATTGTAAAAACACCATCTATGTTCTATTACGAGAACTATTACGATACCATGCTGTAAAACCATTGTGGGGGGGAGGGAATGAAAGATTTTATTCAGTTCAGTTGAAGAATAATTTATTTTCCGACAGGCATGAAACTTTAATACAGAATAAGGAGAGAAAAAGAATGTGCTCCTATACTCAAAATTATCTAAGAACGCATTAATGACAGCTGCCATTTATTAATATGAACCAACCTTGTACGTAGTCTTTGAGCAAAATGGAATAATTATTTAATTGACATGAATAGTTGGTTACTTACGAACAAAGGATTTTGCCAAAATTTGTTAAAAATCCCTATTCGTATTGTATTGTATTCGTATTGACGTTATTTATAAATCATATTGAACGTTATAATCTAGTAAAAATCCCATCACATCATAATTTATGCAAAATTGAATAAAAAAATAAGGCGTCGAATCAATGTTATATGAAGATGACAAAATCTACACTGACGTTAAGTGATGTGACGGCATGAAGCCACTTATAAAACCATAATAATCGATACATTACTATAATCGAAACTTAAAATAAAAATGAATTTATTTTATTTCTTTCTTTGTGTTTAACAATTAAACAATTTAATTTCTTCTCTTCTATAAGAACATGACCAAAAGTGTTTATTACGATAATCTCTAACCGCAGCCATTTGAACTGATTAAAATACGGTTAGAATATTCATTATTCAACCGAAACCCAAATTTCATACGCTGGATGCGGCGCGGACGAATTAACAGTGAGTTTTTTAGGAAAAAAATATTTTATTATAGTCGTAAATACATAATTATTGAGCGTATAGGTATGGTAAAGTAACTTAAGTAGCTCAATGGAGGCAGTATCATTCCAGTTACTTGTGGATATCTAAATGTTTCGGTTTTTAGAATTTACAATTTAATTATTGAATCGATTAGAAAGTCTTACAATTTTGAATCGATTTGTTGCAAAAATTGGTTCTTTCGTGAATCGATTTTTTTTGTACATCTCTAGTGTCACTGCGATGACAAACGACAAATATGCGTTCTTAGTTCGTGGGGACTATAGTCCCAAAGACAAGTATCGATTACTATTTACTACTACAGTCCGTTCACAGTTATTTTACCTCTGACAAGCTGTCATGTCCCATTAGATTAGCATTACTTTCTGTCAAGTGACGAGTGTTGCAAAAGTTCCCGATTTATCGGGAGATCTACTGATTTTGGTTATCGTCTCCCGATATCCCGTTTTAGCGACCGTTTCTCCCGATTTTTTGCATTTTCTACCAATGTAATATAATATTGAAAATTAAAATAGAAAATAGTGTTATAAATACAAAAAACAAAAGAAACTGAGTCGCTCAATGAAAATACAGAAGAATTTTGGGCAAACGTAGGTACATATTATAGCATAAAACGTGGTCATGGCTCACGAAATCGTGTTCTAATATTTTTTCCAACTGAATCAATGATAGGTCTATTACACACAAAAAAATTAAAAAAATACAAAAAACCCGACTGCGTATAAAACATGTGCGACATATTGAGGATAAGTTTTGTAAAATGGATGGAAGCTTAGACGCGGAAATTGATAAATTTATTATAGAATTGAAAGACGAGTGTGATACGGAATCTGAGAGCAGTTTTGATGATTCATGTTCGTCCGATAGTGATTATTTATCATTACGCCGTGTCCTACGTGGGCGACTCAACGCGAACGCGAAGCGACGCGGCGCGATGGGAAAACAACAAACAGTTGAAATGTGTTGAAGTGTCCTACGTTACAAAACGCACGTAGAGTGCGTTGCGGCGCGGCGCGATTTGACGCGAACGCGATCAGTTGGTTTGATATTTTCGCGCGAACTTCAGCGGCGCGGCGGATGTCAGTGGCGGTGAAGGGACGATTCGCGTGCACGTAGGACAGAGCCGCCGCATCGCACCGCATCGCACTGAAATCGCACCGGATCGCTTCGCGATCGCGTTCGCGTTGAGTCGCCCACGTAGGACACGGTGTTTGGCGTGCGTTTGGATCATTCGTATGCCAACCCAATTTAAAGCAATTCAATTTGTTGTAATTTTAATATAACTACCGAGAATGTGAACTGATTAGTTAGGACACTGTAAAATAATACATTATTTTATTTGAACGTGTATCATTTTTACTATCGTTACTTTTGGATCAACCTAGTAAATAATATTTATATACATCAGAAGAAACATGTAATATTTCATGTTAGGGAATCGTACAAACTAAACATTACAACACACAGCTAAGGTTAACCAACTTAATAAATTAATAATGTAGTTTTTATAAGGAAGAATATAAACGCGTATAAACAAAATTTTGATATTAATAATCGCCAAACAAAAAGAATGTATCAATTAATTACGCCTTCGTTCCGCCAAAGTAAAGTGCAACGATCTTTCATAGGGCTTGGTGTACATTTCTATAATAAAATCCCAAAATTAATACGTGACTTGCCAATAGAATCTACGAGTTTAATGGTTAAAACTAAGTTGGCGGGTGTCTATTATACTATCTACTACTTAAATGGTTTTTACCCAAAACGAATGTCATAAAAAGGTTGTATAATAAAAGCTATTGCATATTTCAAGAGATTTTATTAGTTATCATTTATATTAATAGTTCGTCTAGTTGTGCAGGAGGCGCTATATTTCGTTGGTACCTTGCCCAATCAAGATACCATAACATACTCATTGTAAGTATGGCCACAGCAAACTACTGATCTTCTAAAGATGTATAGGGTACGTTATCCAGTGTTCAGGACTTATTCTGAACCTTTGTCAGTCACAAAACAGGCGATTAAGTAGTCCATATTCATATAGTATTGGTTTGCCAGAAATTGTAGCGAAACTGCGAAAACACATTCACCAAAACACAAGTACGAAATCGAATACAACAGTAAATTAAAATAACTGTGTGCGTGTCGATGAGTTTCAATAGTAAATAGGACTCCAAATAGGTACGCTGAAAATATTTAATAGAAAAATACAAAAAACCACGCGTAGAAACATGAAAGATCGATGACAAATATGACAGTACAGTGGTGTTATTTATAAATACTATGGTTACCAAAATGACATTATTAGGGATTACATCATCTTTGTTGTCAATCGATTAATCGATGTCAAAATATTCGAAATGTAATTTAATAAAATTAGCGTAACGATTGAATGGTAATTCTAAATATATTACATAGTTTTAATATGTATGGAATACGAAAACATGTAAGAAATAAATTAATATTATAATTATAATTAACAAATAATACATAAAATATATTATTATATTCCATCAATCGATTATTATGAATCAATTCAATCGATTATAAAATCGTTTGTAATGAGGTAACTGTGAAAACTTTTTTGCATACAGAAAAAATACAGAATTGAGCTAACTTCACGATGCAGAATTTAGGTGTCGGTGTGCGCGCGCATCGTAGAAATTCACTCTCATCATTTTTCACCATCGCGCCAAAAGAAGTATAACTTCAAAAATGCATCTGCCAGCCAAGGAATATTGAACGAGGTATTACACCTCATTACAACAGTCCCCTTGACACGTATGATCTAAGAGAGGGACCCCTATGACGGATCCTCTATCCGCAGCGCGCAGGGACTCGTAAGATATATTATTTCCCGTTCAGCCTTGTTTACAGGTGAGTTTGTTTATTACTTTAGCAGTCAAAATTAGACATGATTTTAATTACAATCTTAATCATGTTTCTAAGATAGTTGTATAATTAGTTAAAGTAATTAGTGGATTTTCTTCCATGGCATTTCTAATTAATGTCCATGAGAGGCGACATCTCCTTACTATTAGCACTGAAGAAATAATAGTACATATCTCAGGTACATATATAATAGTACTATTAGGTAAAATGTTCGCTATATCCAATAAGCAACATTCTAAATTTAAAAAAAACTAGCTTCGATTATTATAACCTATAAATTAAAGATGCATTGCTAATTCTAAGGAACACAAAAATGATCTGCAATCAAATTTAGATATCAGGAACATGATAGGATCTTAAGTAAGTATATCTTTAACTTAAATAAAAAAGACCTACGCTAGAGACACAAATATCTGATGTAAATAAAAGCGAATATAAAAGTTTAATATTAATGATTTTAGCATAGAACAACTCACTTAAAAAAGCGTTTCAGTCTCCGTCACCATAATATTGTCAGTCGAAAAAAAATAGACTAAGTAGATACGTTTCATCACAAAAAGAATACGAGTAGGTGTTCTTAAAAAGTATTACACGCGTAAGCAGAACTTTAGCAAAAAAGAATAGATTTATCACTGGATAATGTCAACGACCTGTTTATCAATTCGCGAGATTCGACTTTACGAATGCACGATTGTCGTTTTGACAACACGATAAACTGTGTTGAGATATCTAATTATTGCGATTGTTGCGAAAGTAACCGCACTATTTTTAGAAAATGTATCAAGGAACTAATATAAAAGTATTAAAAAGCATGAATATAATATTTTTGAAAGTAGTTTCTTTCTCTATTTCTAAGACGACAACGGGTGTGATGACAATGGTGACAATAAAATCCGTGGTCAACGATGCCCACGATAACTACTTACAAAAAACTCAAAATTTCATTGAGGTTGACAGTTTGATTATTACATAATTTGTCATATTAATATCTTTTTTAGTTTTTCAAGTAAAACAGTATTGACGTGAACAACTTCATTTCATGAACGATCTAGTTCAATTTATTTGATATTCTATAACATCAAAAGGAGCAGTAGCTAAGTATAAGTTTAAATACAAAATGGTGAAATTGTATTAATAAGTACCTACAAGAGAGTATTAACCCGTATTACACGATCGATGGGGCGATGCCTCATAAATTATTAAGATTCTTTATGGGGACGAGGTGGAGCTTCGAGACCCAAATCCAATATTATAGGGAAATACAATTATTTATATTGTTTGAACTATAGAAATGATTTTATTTCTAAAATAAAATTTAATGTTCCGAGACAGACTACCAAGTTTGGTCGTAGATCGAAATGCATAATAATTAAGCAACAAATATTGATGACTGAAAGATTTTAAAGATCCAATTGAAGGCCGTATTAGTACTACAATAAGACTATGTTAGAAAAACTGAATCAAATTCTATTTAATACTTGCCTCTAGTTCCGGAAATTGATAAAAGTGATTTTCCATTAAAAACAGATTAAATCTGAGAGAATACAAGTTTTGAGCGCAAAAACGTTATTTACTTAGTCTCACCCAAAATAGTCAAATTTGAATAATTAATCAATAAAATAATAATAAAATTAACTTATTTGCACTTTTATTACGTAGGCACATTAATAATGCACCTAGTACAGTTTAACCTTCACACACTTGTTTTTGATTTGAAATTCAAAAATATTCAAAACGTTACCTTAACACTGTTTAACTGGCAAGGTCGTTAAAAATAGGTGCAAATTATAGTCTTATATTTAACCCAGTTTAAAACTATCGTTAGATATAATATTATGTAGAGATGGTGTACTCTAAAAATGAATGTGCCCCTACTAAATATCATTGTTACAACTTGTAAGTAGAAATATTTATGTCTGTTTATTTAATATAATTATGTAGAATGCTGCCTAAATATTACCACGTTAGTATATTAGTTCATTGGTTACAACGATAATAATGGCAACACGCCCCCACGTTCATTTTTAAAGTAGACGTCGCGGCTCGTAGAGATCTGAGTATATTAGGTATATATAATAGATGGCATTCGATATGTGTTATTTTAATTATCTGTCCTGAGCAGGGGTCTCTCCTCTTGAGCATAATCCAACACGCTGCTCCAGCACGGAGTGAACGACAGAAGGTGGAGGAAGTACATGTTATTTCGTGGGTTCGGGTTGCCTTTAACTAACAATCATTCAGCTATTTCAGGGGTTCAGTAGTGACGTGATGTGGACTAAGCCAAGCCACGCATGACGCAACTACGAGGTTAACCATACGAGGGTACTAACGATTTTTGTATTTTAAACTACATTATGTACTCGTTCAAAATGATCGTTAAAATTAAAAGTAGAGGTAAGTCTATAATTTTTTTTTCATAGGTCTGAGAAACACTGCAACGTTCTGCAGTGAGGCAGAGGAAACGTTCATCCATATACTCTGTGACTGCCCTGCCATAAGTCACTGCAGAAGTCGCATCTTAGGAGGCCACCTAATCCCACCCAGCCGAGTAAGAGATCTAGAACCTTGGAACATTTGCTGTTCATACGGGCAGACTTGGAGACCAGATCTAACTCAGTAACGGGTACGGCCACAATAGATCAAATCTGGTCGCAGCCCTGGGATAGCTGTTCCGGGCCCGAAAATTCAAATAATAATAATATTATAATAAAAAAGTCTATAATTTCTGAAGTTTTCATTGAATTTGGCAACTCAAGATGTAATACTAAAGTCCCTTCCTCAATCAATCAAATCGAACAGTGTGCGATAACGATAATAGTAATCTTTCACTACGTGCTCAGTTTAGATCGAGTCCAAAGATTACAAATATTTTTATTCAAAGCACTCATTGTCGCTCACTACTACTTTACGTTTATCACTTTAGAAATACTACCGCTGTATTCCATTTTTAGGGTTCCGAAGAAAAGTCGGAACCCTTATAGTTTCGTCATGTCCGCAGCATTGCGCCTAGAGTCTAGACCCATAGTGCTAGAAAGCTGTAATTTGGCATGGATATACACATAAAACTTCAAAATGGTAGAATACAATTTTTTTCGGATACCTTTCCTACAGGTAACGTGAGGATGAATTTTTTCCTCGTCTACCATAGTGTACCCTACACTATCGTTGAAAAGGTATCTCAAAAATATTTTATAGGGCTAAGACGATTTCGACATAGGGGTCCGTTTGTGAAATATTTTCAGAGTAATTATTTGGTAAGAGTCAAATGTCTCCCCCTGCAAGCTAAACGGTTGGAGTTGGACAAGTGAAAAAATTCACAAAAATAGGTTATATGATGAATTTACAAGGAAAACTATCACGGTTATGTTAGCAAAAGTTGTTAATGAACAATAATCGATAAACTTACACTTTCGGAACCCTACATTGCGCGTGGCCACTCAGGCCACGATACGCATTTGGCCGGTATTTATTGTCAGCTGTTGTTGTTAAATGACCTGATAAATGAAGCAACGACATCATTTTGCATATAAATGGAAATTATCTTCGTAATATAAGTGGCCTAGTTTTAAAAACCGCTTTTATAGCAGGTACCCGTTTCAACGAATAGCATTTTAATAATTATTTTAATAAATCAGTTTTTATTGTTTTGTTTACACAAATAAATCTATAAAAACTTAAAGCGTTATGGGTGGCAAAATTAATTTTAATTTTAATAATCCGATATCCGCGTCGCGGATTGATCTGTGACTTAGATGTAGGCAAGATCTTTACATAACGACGCTTGAAATAAATTTACTAAGGGGCCGTCCATTAATCACGTGATCTTTTTTTTAGCATTTTTTAACCCCCCCCTCCCCCTTGGTGATATGTAGTGAGGTTTAAGACTACCCCCCCCCCTCCCCCAACATCACGTGTATTTTTCCTTTCTTATACTCTGTAAAAAGGTCTTTATACAGATCACCTACTTTCGACATTGTTTTAATCCAAAACATGCCGAGCCGGTAGTCGGTGGCGGCGCGTGAGGCCTTCGTTCGTTGCCTGGCAACGACAAGTCAAAGTCACACTACACGCTGCTTTTCTATTTAAAAATCGCGCGTTTGACGAAAAAATAAATACACGTGATATCTTACTACACCCCCCCTCCCCCTTCGTGATATTTTCGTGATTTTTGTCAAACCCCTCCCCCCCCTTTCAAGCCTCACGTGATTAATGGACGGCCCCTAAGCGACAGTTAGCTAACTTTACAGGAGAGCAATTTAAAATTGGAATTTAAAAAAAATCATATTTTTTTTTTGTAATCCTCCTACCGACGTTATTCTTACTGTTTTGGAATCCTTCTTTTATCATCTATTTATTGTGGCATATACAACAACTTTTCTAAAAATTCAACTTTAAACTGCTCTCCTGTAAAGTTAGCTCAAAGTCGCTTAGTCAATTATTCCTTTCAAGCGTCGATATACAAGCAAGGATGTAGCTAGGATGGCAAGCTAGGATGAGGTACACGGATCACGTGACAATAGAAGAATATCTACGCCCTATCATTGGTCGAAGTTACTCAACGACACCCAACGACTGGCTATGAGTCTTAAGGCCTACGTTAATCAGGCCTATGATTGGTCAAAATTATTCTTAGATGTAGGTGATAATTTTCAAATATCTTGCGGTTTCGAATATCTTGCGCACTTACCTTCGCAGTAGAGCGTGACGTCAGCTAGACTCTCCGAATTCCAGAGGTTTGCGAACGAGGTGGCCAGGTTGGATCCGAAGCTGTTCCATTTGAGGCAGTACTGCTGCTGCTGGGAGTCCATGCCCGGGCCGCCTCGGATGCCTGCCCTGTTGGTCAAAATATTATGGTCAAAATATGGCATATATTTTTTCTTTTTTTTTGAGTTTTTATTATAACAGTCTTTCACCAAATATTGAAATTGGACCACCTCTTAATATTATCCCTTTTATACTTTTCAAATTCCTCTTTTAACTCTTTTAAATTGTATTATTTTAATGCTATGCCAAGTAAAGTACAAGCTGATATGGACAAGGAACATAATTATATAGATTACATTTGCTTGAAGTTAACTCTGTTAATTCTAAATATCTGAAACTCTAATAACTAAAGTTGAGGTTTACTAGACCTCAACTTATAGTACAAAAATAAATAATAAATAATCTAGACACGCGGTAGCGTGTCAAGCCATGTTCAAGCTAACAAAACTGGCGAGCTGCACCGTGTCGACTACACAGAACTTGGCACTCATTTAGATCTCAGTTTTTTTTGAACATGGCTATCATTTCACATTTATATTTTTGATGAGATTTGTTTTTTCTAATTTCACTTATCTAACAACACTTGGGATATCAAGACGAATCTAACGATATCTCAATTATATGAATCCGTTTAGCGGTTTGGAAGATATGAGGTAATAAAGAATATTACATGCATACATACAAACATACAAGATACGCGCGAAAAACATAACCATTTCTGGCAGTCGGGTAAAAAAGGGAAGGATTTAATAACATTTTATTGTTTCACGTTCATGCGTTTATAAACGACATACATTCGTCAACTACTATCAAAGGCGAAGATTAAAAATGCAATATCGTATTCGAAACCTCGCGCATGAATTTATTATAGCCAACCGTCGAGTTCCCACATTTGACAGTTCATTGGTTAAAATAGCGGCAAAAATGTCAAGGAAAATGTTTATTTTTAATTCATTGAAACGGTGGACACTGACATGCTTGATGGGTGTAAAAAAAAACAACAGACTTCATTAACAACCGTATATAAGGTCCTTCTGTCCTATTTGATCTCATTCAGAGGCCATACAGGATAATGAGGACACATAAAACCTCATGTCATGCCATGACCTCATTACACCTGAAGAAAGTGTCTACACAACTACAACATCAAGATTTTCAAAAATCGGAACATTCAACAAAAGGAAGGAAGCAGGAAGAATAAATCGAAACGCTACAAAGTCTATTACAACATAGAAGGAAATAGGTTTGGGCGTGCATCCTGCAAAGCGATGACGTCATCACATTACGTAACAACAAGAAATAAAAAGCAACAGGTCAGAAACGATTTACAACAACAACAACCTTACGGCATTGGAGCGGCTGCGTTTGCACCTCATTTCGTCGTTTACCACGAAAATAGGCGAACTTCGCAAATGAGAGCAATTAATCAACGATGCTACACCGAGAGCGTAGGACCGAATGCCAGTGCAGGGCCGATACGGTATCGATTCGATTCCCAGGCGCTCCGTTACAGCCTAACTGTACATTTGCATGCGTGCACGTATATACGACCAGGTACGAGAGAGCTGCCGTGGGTCCAGCGGAGACCGACGAGCCGTGAGCAATGTTAGGGCAGCGGGGAAGCCAGCGCGGAGGGCGGGAGATCAGCTTATGCTGGGGGGCCGCGGCATTTCGGCTGCGACCCGGTTCCGGAATGCACACGCGCAAGCGTAGTACCGCGGGGTGCGGGGCGGGGGGCGGTGCATCGAGTTGCGCAAAGCGAGCTCTTGGCGCATCGCATAGATGCAGCCTGATCTACTGACTACAAGATGGCCGACTGAAGAAGCTTTGTTCTGATGCTGGAATGAGATAGACTACATTCAGCTGAATTTGTGACGAACATTCACCGGGGCAGAAGCCGTTAGGGTAAAGGGGTTCAGAAATTAGAAGGTCTACGCATTTGTCGTTCCTAGTGTATGGGAATAATTTATAGTTGTATTAAGTCCTTAAAGGCAAGTAGCTAATATTTTTAATTAAAGATTGGTAGCACTATAAATAAGTTTATGTAGCTTAATTAGAATTATCTGCCATGCAATTTTTAAAATACGTAACCAGTTTGTAGGCTGAAAATCGCGCTCTGAAAACAATATCTAACGACAACGACACCTAACTTGTCAAATTATGATAATTAGTAAACATCTTTGGCGGAAACAGATGAATATTATCTCCTCGTGATTGGCGAGACGTGGAACATCATCCATCGCGCTACTCCAATGAGGATTTGTAGAGGTAACAACATAAGTACATACAATACATATCTAAATGGGACAAACAAACGAACAGTTTAGACTCTGAACTTCAGAGCTCAAGAAAACTTGCCAACAACTATCACCCATACAACTACTACCGCGCCCAGCAACTCGTCGTCAATGCATTGGAATAAGAGCTTCTAGGCTGAAATATGAGATTGTAGCTCAAAATATGAGTTTCTACGACCACAATAATTTACCAATGTCATAAGCCGTCAAGTTATGATCATAACTTACTGCACTTCCGGCACAGAATTCAGCCCAATTTGCCTATAGAGCATAGTTAAACAATGAGGACACTTTTACGGTTCGGAAGGCAAGCTAACCTGAGTAACTTATTGTTGGCATGGCTGCTAGCCGCAATCGCCGCAAATACTGTTTTTGTTGGTCAATAAACAGGTCGCCTGTGACGATTGCATTCGCTAATGACTATACGTCCTGCTGAGCCAAAGTTACTGGATTCGATTTTCAATCGCACACATTTAGACTTTAAGTTTAATTCTCATTTGGGGTATCCTATAAAATATACTCAAAGTCAATTATTCTGGGGAAACTATGAGTTAAGTAGAATTACTGCTTCTATTGTCCAGCCTTTCGGCAAAACTGAGATACCAGCGGAATAAATATAAGAGGATACCTACTATGTAGACCAGAGGTACCCCGACATTTTTCTCATAGACCACTTTCAAAATTTAGCTGGTTCCGGTGGACCCCCTGTAGATACATTTCCACCATATTCCCAAAACTCGACAAAAAATGTGAAGGTTAGATCTAACTATAGAAAGCATTGCGGCTGAGTTTAGATTACACAGAGATTAATAGTTTTCGAAAAAAAAGTGAGAATTGATTGGTTAATTAATTAATAGATTTTCTGTCACGCCAACGTAGACCCCCGTCGAGTCTCCCCTGGACCACTGGTGTTCCACTTGGACCACTTTGGGAACTAAGGATGTAGACTGAATGATGATAGTAGTTTATGAGTCTTCAGCTAGTCAATAAAACGACACATCACATTACGTGAACCTTAAGATTCAGAAATATACCACACATGGGCATTATTAAAAGGTAGTAAAAGGTCGGAATTGAGTGCAATAGATAATAATCATGAATTACTACGTGAATGACTTGACCGACCTAGTTGACTGTAACTGAAGTCTTATATGTTATTGGGCAAGTAATTGCCTACCCACGGGGCGTCTAATACAAAATACATTCGACTCCGCAGGTTTCGACAGCAAAATCGACGCATTTCCTGTTCACAGCCGTTTAATGAAGTGAACGGAAGTACACTGGCCAAATACGTTTTACTTTGTATGTTGGAGATAATTTAAAGCTGCACAATCATTGCCACGCACTTAAGCTATACCGTGGTCCGTGGCCACGGTATAGCTTAAGTACATATGAATAGTTTTCGATTTTCAAACTAATTCAGGTAAATGGGGAACCAGAAACTTTTGACTCCCGCATTAGAGCTCAGGGAGAAGGGGACGGCTGAAAATCAGCACTGCACGAGATATTTTTCTCGTGTCAGACTAAGCTGAGCCGTTTCCTTTTGCCTCAATTTTGATAGTATTTATTTTTATTTTTAAACAAACTGTACTTGTGTAGTTAAAGGCAATAAATGTTTTATTATTATTATTATTATTATTAATTTTCAACCCTTCAAAATCTATTAATAGTAGTTAACTTCTCATAGTATATTTTATATTTTTTTATAATTATTAAGATCTTCTACAGACTTTCATACTTCAAGGTTTAATATGTTGTTATCAAACACAGTTATCAAAGTATAGTTAAAATAGGGCTGTGCATTCTCCTAGTGTACATAAGTAGATAGATGAAAAAAAATGGACTGCATGCATCACAAATAGCACGGATGTAGCATCTCTTAGAGTGCTTCAATTACATCAATTTGCTTTTCCTTATTAAGATTAGAGTCCTAAAATGCAACTGTTATAAAAGTGTAGTTAAAATAACCACAGCGCGCTGTTATCGCTTGTCGCGATAAATAGAGTAATTAGGTCAATGCAAGTTATATTATGTTATTATATTAGCTTAACACGGTGAGAAGTCATCTATGTATGTGTTCCAGGTTTGATCAACTTATAGACAATGATTTTGATGCAAATAGAATGTGTGGGTGTTACCGTGGCATGGGCTTAACGGGTACCGTCGGGTTTCATCGGGTTTTTCCGCCTGACGCAACCCTTCGAAACCTGCGGCAATTCTGTAATCAAACTCACAGTTGATTTCGCGGTGAGATTCTAATAAGCTAAGAGATTGATTTGTGAGTTTATGATATTACTGCGTTGCAGCGCTGTAAGTACTGAACAATTTATTTGTGCTTGATTGGACACTAGACTTTGGTTTTCTGTACTAACCACATTTTTCAGTTTTAGTCCAGGGTTCCGTGGTTCTAGGTTATTTATTAACCAAACGTGTACGCAAAGGGATTCATACATCGAAAAATGACCTTCGCAAGCCCATGATATTATTAACAGTTTTTACGTTTGTATCGTATCCTGTAATTATGTGTTAATTAGTGTAAGTGACATACATATTTCGCTTACGTGTGTAGGAGGTCTACGAGACTCCGCGAAAAAAAATGTTTTTTTTATTCTACTACTTGTCGGTGTGATAGATGTATGTATGATATATGTATGACCGTGACAAGTTACATGTTTCTAGTACTCACGGTTTCTGATATACAATAGATTACAGACGATCGGACGGACATAGCGAAAGTATGGGCTCCGTTTTGACTATGGAAGCCTAGAACAACCCACCAATGCAAGATGAACCTCTAATCTACAAAATCTTACATAAAACTCTAACTGTACTAATAACCGAGATATCTATTTAAACTATTGATGTCTTAATTAAAAGAAGTGAATGCCTTCTAGATATATTACAACATTTTTCATAACTTTAAGATAAAGATATTGTATTGCTTTAATTACGTTTCATATCAAAAGCACCGAAGGAGCATTAGGTATAGTCGTTACGTAATTTGCTTTGGCTTACAATTAAGAAACTTCTAACTATTACAAAATAATATTATGATAACAACCAGAACTGTCGCATTAAATGTAATAGCATTCTATTTTATTTATTGTCTTGTAATAGCTTAAATATTTATGGAGGTCTCAACTAGTAGGACAATAAAGTCCTTTTAAAAGAAAACCTTTAAAAAGAATTTTTTTTAAGAAATCTTAAGAATTTTTTCTACTAAATATAGCTCCGGTCTCCGGTGCACGCTGGAGGAGATGTTTATATTAAATAAATAAATAAAAAAAAAACTAAATATAGCTTGAATTTTTTTTATATAAATGATATCGCAGCATCCTCAAAGTTTAGAGGAGTAAAAATAATGTTATGGCGATTTAATTAAAGGTTAAATCTTTTAGCTATTTGTAAAAGTATGTGTCTACCTATCTATGTGGGCTAAAGCTTCTTTGCGTGCCCAGTTTCATTCGGGACGTCCATATTTTTACCCGACTGTCAGGAAGGGTTATTAACATTTTACCCGGGACTATTTCCAACGTTTCAATTCTCCCAAACCGTTTACTAGGACAAATGTTTGTATGAAATTGTAAGAACTTAAAACAATGAAGCTAACGTAGCTATCTAATATTTTATTCTTCGGTCCATAAACATAATCTTAGTAGAACAACAAAATCTGTTTGAAACTTCGATTACTTTAATTCCTTCTACGTCTTAATGCAATTTGCATTACAGACTAGCCGTCATTAGTATGACTTTGGTTGATATGTCTGTTAGGTTTCTTGTAAGTTCTTGCATCATTCTTCCTTTAGTCATTAAAATAATTTTAAAGCTGTCTAGTCGAAGGGTTGAGTAACTCTTCCTTTTAATGTATTTGCTAACTAGCTGTTGCCGGCAGCTTCCCACGCGGACATTATGCTTAACATATTTAGCTGCCCCCCCCCCCCCTTGGGGGTTGAATTTTGAAAAATCCTTCCTTCGTGGATGCCTACGTTATAAGAGGAATACATGCGCAAAATTTTAAGTTTCTAGCCTAAGTTTGGTCTGTGCGTTGATACATTAGTCAATCACTTTTGCCTTTTCATTGTTGTAATTGTATCTTGCCATCTATACAGATAGAATATAGATGTAATGCTGTTTATATTTTAGTTTAAATCCATATTTTTTTGTTAGATAAAACCAGACGTCCATGTGTTGCGAATTTGCGAACCGAAAAAGAAGGATTGAATCAAGTGGTTTGAAAAACATGTTCAAACATACACACTTATATAATAAACTCATTATCTTAATCCAATCATAGGTAAGTACTTATCGTAACTAATACTCCACCTACATAAGTCTTTACTACATGCGAAGCTTACAACAACAAAAGTGTGTGTGACACAATGACAATTAAAGAAAACAAAACCAATACAATGTAATACAAAAAGTATGACACGCAACTAGTGATATTTAAAAAATATAGATACGTCATGCCCTTACAAATCAACCAAAAAATCTACAACACACACTATCTTTTGTTTCAATGCACCAATCACACTACAATATTATAATACAAGAAGGCATTTTAACGTTGTATGTCAAATCTCAAGAACTTCTGACAACAACAAAACTGCCTATCGTCTTGTATTGACAGAGCGACTACGAGCAGACGAGGTCAATTGACTGCTCTTACGATCTTCATCTTCGGCGCGCTAGTGACATATCTACCTCTTTTTACCTGACATATCTACCACGCAACAATAAAATAATAATAAGCATAAGAAAAAATAAGCGTCAACAAAATAGATTGCTACGAGTATAATAAACAGTAACACAAAGCGAGCTTTTATTGAGTGTTCCGCATGAAGTGTCATTTTACGATCTACGAAGTATAACGCAACAGGTTACTTAGCCATTTGATTTACGACTTATCGAATAACTGGGGATGTGTTGAGATGTCGGGGGTTCAATACGGCTGTTGAATGTTTCAGCTGTATCATAAAGTAGGTCACGAATCTTGGAATAACATAGGTCATTGAAGTATAATATCATAGGACAGACATCTCGAACAAAATGTGTGTCCCGCCCGGAAGGTTCGATTTTCAAAATTGAGCCCCGGTTCTCCTTTCAAAAACGAACGAATCCATTGATGATTGAAGCCACGTGGCGCTAATGCATTGGGACATACACGGTGTTCGCGGTGTCGGTTCTATACGCTAGTAATAATACTTCAATGCGTTCTGTCTGCATTTTCCGGGATAATAAGTACCCCATACGTTATTCCAGGCCATGTAATTAACAGTATAATTAACAGTCTGACTCTGTGCTAAATTTTATGAAAATCCTTTCGTAAGTTTTTGCGTGAAAGAGTAACAAATATCATAATATCCTCACATACAAATTATCACATTTATAAAATTAATGGGATTGAAATCTCTTAGACGTATATGTAGCTAATTAAGGTAGCTAGCAATACATTTTACTAATGATCATAAAATTAACTAGAACCCAAAGAAAAATTATCAACATTGCTTCCAGATATCACCTACGACAGGTCTCTTACAGTCCCTCGAAATCAGTAGACGAAGTATTCATGTTTATTACTTTCCTTTACACTACATATTGAAATATAAAGATTTTAAGGATGCTATAACAGAAACAAATTAAAGTAATTTCTGGTCGGAAGTTGCGTGATGCTCGGTTTCCGAAATGGCTTAGAGTGAGGTCAAACGAGCGTGTGTTTTGGAGCTTTGAGTCGCGAAATTGACTCTGCGTTCGGTATCATCCACACAGCGACGCAACATGAGTTTCGACTTTATTATGGAACCAAATTTAGCGATTCATTTTATGCGACTCACAGCTCAAAAAAATCCGCACTTAACTAACAATATCAACAGCTTAGATCCACGGCTTAACATCCGAAGCACTAGGAGCCAAATTACTAAATGTTTACCTATGAATTTGGGATTAACGCAGAACCAGGTACGGTCCCCTGCAGAGAAAAGTAACCCATCTGATATACAGTTTTCATAGACAGATGGGTTACTTTTCTCTGCAGGTGTACAAAGAGTCTATAGTTGACCTTTAGATACAAATGCAGTCAGTCACGCAATCATTGCAGTAACAGAACTAAGTTATTTACGTAACGGTATATTATTATGATACTGACTGTAGGGCAGGGCCTTCGCGGTATGTGGTGGTGGTAACACAAAACATGGCACTTAAATTGATCCAGCTCAATTCTCAGTACGTACTATTCAAGGTGGCCATGCTGACCCCACGTAGTTTCTAAGAGAAAGAGAGAGATGGCACACATACGATATCAAAAGTAGGTACATAATTATATTGCTGACTCTAGGAGTTTTCCAGGAAAACTCATTTTCTGATCAGGTAACCGAAACCCTACTTATCAATAAAATGCACGACGAACAGAAAAGTCACCGAATCCCTTCACATAAAAGTCACACATAAGAATTTACATACAGTGTTAATTCTTATGACAATAATTCGTTACTTGGTTATTAAATTCATATGTAAAAGTATACAAATTACATGCGCTGCAACTTTCTACAATGCGCACTGCCGGAAAAGCGCAGTAGTAGAAAGTATCGCCCATATTGTTTGCCTATTGTCGTCGGAGCTTAACCTAGTTTCCCTTTGCAGCTCCCACTACCTTTAGTACCTTTAGTACAGTACTTTGCTGGGCGCCACCTATTACAAACCTACAGACTGTCAACATGACATTTCCTCCAATAAACAACATACCAAAACCACGTGACCCATTTAGGGGGGGAGAGGGGTCTTCAAAACACCACGATTGGTCACAGAGGGGAGAGGGGGTTTAGGTTTTTGTCACGTAGTCAATATTTTTGCAACCATTGTCAAGTCATCAAATCTAAGCAAAATTATTATTTTTTAACTCTGTTTTTGCAAAAAAATATTGAAAACCGTGTTTATGAATTACCACGTGAAAACTAGGGGGAGGGGGTGGGTCTTCTCACATACTACGGATGGTCACGAAAGGGGGGAGGGGGGTAAAAAGTTGGAAAAAATGGGTCACGTGGTTTTGGTATGTTCCCTAAGCGATCAATTACTTGGTTTAAACCAATTTATGTACTGTCGTCTGTGGTTAAACTTCAATAATATTCAATTTCTATAACCTATCCGTAACAGACGAACCTATTATTGATTTTTATAGCGTTTACTCAAGTTACATAAACTGACCGAGTGCGCAACAGTTGATAGAATAACATAGAAGTACTAACGATAATTTGACCTAATGCCACTTGATATATTTTTTTTAGTATAACGATCATGTGATATAATTATTAATTGATATAATTTAATATTTCCTAATTTTACATGTTCAGGACATTTTATACGTATAATGCCCATTTGAACCAATATACCATAAGTATAATATGAGGTAGTATAAAATTCAAAATCTAGAAGTAACGTTTAATATATTAATTTAGAAATCTAGGTACTTTGCTTTGTATATTTTTGGAAAATTCCAAATAAATTGTCGTTTGGCCGAATGTTAACATTAACGTTAGTGACAGAAACGAATCGCTGCAAAACCAACTCCACGTAGTCTTATTTGCCCTACCCTTAGAGTGTAATGTAAACCCGCGTAGGCGAGAAGGGGCGAGTCGGACCACGAGCTGAGGAGCACGTGGTTTTAACGCTCGCCGCAGTGGCTGAGGCTGGCCGTAAAAGCCGGCGCCGAGGTGAGGCCGGCCTTAATATGTTTATGGCCTTTATAATGCATTTTCACTTTATCATCTTGGTTTCGTTTAACATGACATAGATTTTCTAGTACAGCTTACAAGTGATAGATATTTATTTCTTTAACTACATCAAAGGTGGGTAACCTAAATCTCTGCTTTATAACTTTAAATTGTATTATAAAAACTGTGCTCCCGGCATCGTATTTCATTAACGAAATTGCAATCAACTTTCTTTTTAATACATAGTGGTATGGTCCAACCCGTTATTATACTCGGTATGTCTAACGCACAATCGCATAATTAAATGCATCTAAGCATTTGAAATTTAGAAAACTCGTCCGCGGACGCACTGGGATGTCGACACCGCTTGCGCAAGCACGTACTCTGGCTTTCAGACAATGGCCCCACGCGTATGCAACTGTAGCTTTTAACTGCACGAAATTGGGGCCAAAATTCCACGCACTTGCACACGCATCGGCCCGAACCGCACCTACCTTTCCCAATTAGATTGCGCTACGCGGAAGAGGACCAGCCTAGTTAAAATTTTCTACTCAAATTAAATTCAAATTTTCAAAATTTTAAGTCGCTTTATTGCGTGTCTCATTTGCATTTACAAATTAAACCGGTATTCGTTGTACGCATTTCTACGGTATAGGCTTTTGGCGTTGGTTGTCACACTTTTGTTTTTTGAAAATTTTGGACATGAAATCCGAATAGCAGTGCATTTTAATTTTAAGATATTCTAATGAAATGAAATGAAATAAGTTTTATTCGAAGTAGGTTTGTTACAAACACTTTTCGAAAGTCACTCAACGCCATCGCTTCAACAAATCCCTACCGTGAGTGGTCCCGGGAGAAGAAGCGGCAAGAAACTCCCGGGAGTTTTTAACGCTCTGAGATCGTACGCTTAAGTAATAATTAATAGTGCTCAGATTGTTTATGAATTTTTAAAATTTGGTTGACTACCTTAGAGATTTATTGGTACCCAATGGTTACGTTACGTTACTTACGTTGGAGCAGCGTGGCCACCACGGAGTTACCTCATTTCAATGTCTACGAACAGTTTCAGTATTAAAAATTCTATGTAGCAGACACAGAGCCTAAAGACGTACGGTATTTGTTCCCAAAATGAAGTTGACTCATTCGTGCGCAAGCGCATCCCAATTGTAATGGTGAACAGAGCGCGAGTGCATTTTTAAATGCGTAACTACGTGTATTAATACGTTGTTTTATTGCATAGAGTTGAGCGATGTGCTACTTTTTAGTTCGACTTCGAATAGTTATTTTATTTGTGCACAAAAGAGTTACTTAGTTTTTGTTGCAAAATCAGAAATCTAGAACTTTTACAATATTTTTGAGTGCGTGTTGTCAAATATAGCAATGAAAATTTGAATTAATTGCAAGCGAGTAGGTAGTAAGTTAGTAAAATCCATGAACGATTCAAAGCCAGATACAAATACTGTATTGTGAAGAAAAATCCGAACCCATAAAATATAACTGAAAATAAAAATCTAACTACAAAATAGTTCGATCAGTACTTCGCACACCACACAAGTAACACTTGCTTCTACGAGTATATCCATTGACAAGGTATTAATTATATTGATAATGGTATTAATTACAACATTTATAACTACACTAATCAATACGAGATACAATAAATAAAAATTACGTTTCATTTGTCTCCAATTATCATCAAATAAATCTATATTTCTTATTTTTTTATTGAACTCTCCATCTTGTATCTATTAAAAGCAGCACAAAAATTCTCACATTTTCCAACCTATCCTAACCAAATCTAAATCTAATTACCTAAGCACTAAGTATAGTTATTCGTTTGCTACGAGACCAATACCTTATATGTCACGTACTGTGGCCCTAAAATGTCTTTATGACAAAACATTGATAGCTGACAGAGAACAATGGGACTAGAGAACGTGCAGCAGCAGTGTAGCTTACTCAAAAGTTTAAACGATTACCGTTTATTTACTTTTAACTGTATTTTAGTAACTAGAGAAAATCTTATATTGTATCTAGTGTTATACATCATTCATCATTCATCATACAATTTTAGGTAGGTAACTATATTTTTGTAGTCCAGTGATAGTGATAACCGCCGCCCATGGACATTAGCAACACCGGGGGCGTCACCAACGCGTTGGCGGCCAAGAAGGAGAAGATAGACCCGCTTCTTAAAGGACCCCATGTCATACATAGCTTAGAGGAAACACCGATGCAGGAAGTTCGTTCCACAGTTTACATGTGCGAGGTAGAAAATTACGTGAGAACCGAACTGTGGACGAATGCCAGGTAGCCAGGTGATGAATCATCACTGATGATGGCGGAACCTGGTACGTGATGAGCGGTGACGAAAATTAACTGCAGGTATTAAGCCAAACAGTTCTTCAAAACATTCCCCATTGTACAGACGGTAGAATACGCAGAGAGAGCCTACATCTTTCCTCAACTTGAGCGATTCTAATCAGTCTGTAAGCTTGGGATCGTCGACAAGACGTATAGCTCGCCGTTGAATTCGATTGAACGGATCCACTTGGCCAGCTGGAGCTCCGGCCTAAAGTACTGCTCCCAAGCAGTACTCCATGTGTGGTCGAATTTGCGCCTTATAGAGCATCAACCTGTGCTTAGGCGTGAAGTACTACTTAGCTCTATTGAGTACTCCCAATTTCTTTGCAGCTAGTTTGGCCTTACTAACCAAGTGTTACCGAAACTGAACTTCATTAGAAATGTTGACACCAAGAACAAATACAATGTTACATATAACATATACAATGAAACGCCGTGGACAGCAGGCCTTGTAGCATTGGATCTCAAAAGTGGACAGTATAAATCGAATGGGATCGGATTTTCATTTCGCCTCAAGCAAAATCTTTCTTCCTTTCAAGACTACGCAGATATTCGTCTTCGTGGGAACCGCAGTCGATTCGTAACGCATAACGCACATCGTATGCGCGTAGCGTCATACCTAGCATGCGTGCACTAACGCCTTTCACTCCGTGCAACGCGAAAGCTGCCTTACATAACGGTACAGCCACCCATCATGACACTACAGGCGTTAACAAAGAATGCACGAGTGTGATGGGTGTAGCCAAGACCTCCTTGACTAATAGCTAATTATTATGGTAATCTGAAGTAGGTGCGTGCATGTATGGTTTGACTGTAGTACAGACTTTTACGAGACTGCTTCAGCAATCAATAAAAGTAATAATCCAGTTGGTTCTATTTCAAAGCGGCTTGGCTTTACTACCAAAATCCTATCATTTACCGGGAAAGTTTAATATAATTATTTCGGCTACAATGCATGAGAAACAGTCGGAATCCCTTCTGACAGGCAATGGATCGGTAACAATACTGAAGTTAAGGACCTGGGTAATGACATGGGCGGCGACAACTATTCAGAATAAGAATTAGATTACATTGATCCGTCTCCTAAACCGGCTGTTATCACAAAGTTATTAAAAATGCTTTTAGTTCATATAGTTAATCGAATTAATTATTCCTTTAAGTTTCTTTTGATGGGTTGCCTGGAAGAAATCGCTACGAAGCGATAAGGCCGGCCGTTGCTTTGTCCATTTTTGTCTTTGTGTTTTTGTGGTGTACAAACAATAGTTTATTATCTATCTATCTATCTATCAAAAATATTTTGCCCTGCCCCACAGTTTTTTCTCAGAGTTAAGTGACATTCTTAATAATCTCTCAAAGTAGGTTAAATTCGTATAATATTTTATTGAAAGTAGTTAATATTAACTTCCGTCCCTTTCTACCATGCAAGCTTGGAGTACAATGGCAGCGTTGCGAAGTCGTGCGTCTCAATTAGCGTCCTAATGTATGGTATGCGTTGATAGTCCGGTTCATTACCAACTTGATATTTATATACTAGGAAATCGCCCTCGCTTCGCTTCGGAAAAAATAGTAAAAAAAATAATACATAGCCTATGTTACCCGCAGATAGTGTAGCTTCCCAACAGTGAAAGAATTTTTCAAATCAGTTCGGTAGTTTCGGAGCAAACAAACAATCAAATCTTTCCTGTTTATAATATTACGAGTAGTATAGATATATACCTACAACTTACGATTTACTTTTATAAAGTCGTACTGATATTTATATGTTTCTAAAATTAAATAACTAAGCTTTATTAGCTAACTTAAATAGCTTTATAGTTATGAAAGGAATTCCGAGAAAATAAGAGTTTAATAGTAACTGGACATTCAATTATGATTTTATAAGCTCATTATATTAGACAAAATTAAGTAGGTTAATTAAGACGAAATCATCATACATTGCTGTATCACTAAAATAAGCTCACGTTATGTTATTTTTAGGGTTCCGAAGTAAAATCGGAACCCTTATAGTTTCGTCACTCATATCCGTCCGTCCGAAGCAAAGCACCGAGACCCTTAGTGCAAGCAAACTGTAATTTGGCATGGAAATACATATTACATACATATTAAGACTCCAGAATCGTAGAATAAAATAATGAAAAACATTTCTTTTTTCAGGGTAGGTACCTACAGGAAACGTGAGGATGAATTTTTTATTCGTCGCGTATCCTATAGTGTGGCGTATCGTTGAAAAAGGTGTTCCAAAAATATAATGGGTCTTCTAAGACCATCTGTGGAATTAAGAGTCCGTTTTCGAAATATTTGGCGTTAAAATGCTAATTTCGGTTAGAATCAAGTGTCCCCACCCTGTTGGCTAAACTATTGGAGTTGGAAAAGTGAAAAAATTCTGAAAAATAGATGAATTTACAAGGAAAACTATGTCGATAAACTTACTACTTCGGGACCCCACATGGCGCGTGGCTTGACACACACTTGCCCGGTTTTTATAACAGCAATGTATGGCAAACTAGGCACTGAAACCAGGAAAATGTAATGACCCCTTTATAAATTAATTCAACCAAAGATATAGTAGTCTTACAACTTTCGTCGGCGTCTAATGAAATTAGGACATACCTATTACCTACCTACATATTTTAGGCTAGATAATAAAGACAGGATATCTCTCTTTTTCCGATGTGGGTAAACAAAACAGTTTTTTTTTATTTAATATTAAACTATTGACGACATTTAATGTATTATATTTTATTGAAAATAAAATTAATTTTCCAAAATGATTATTATGGTCATAATTACATATATTATACATTCACACTCAACACAATTAATATTTTTTTGGAAAATTCCTATTGAACACTAAAAATCTACAGATAAATAAATGCCGGAAACAAATAAATAGGTGCCTCGATATCGATAAATTATGTAAAGGATAAGATTACGATGCCACTACGCTTGTGACGTAATAACCAATACTATTCGGCTTCCAATCTTAAATGCAAATTATAATGTAGACCAGGTACAAGTATTTCATAGCGACGCGGCGACACATCGTATTCGTCACGGTCTGTCACGGTATCAAAATATCGCGCGACGGTCCGTAGACAGATAATTATGTAGATTTTAAAACTTTTTTTGCAACTTTGAACACTAAAAGACTACAGATAAATAAGTGACCGGTAAAAAATAAATAGGTGCCTCGATATTGATAAATTATGTAAAGGATAAGATTACGAGGCAATGATTGAATGAATGAATGATTAAGATTACGATTTAATTTGCAAGAATAAGTAAGCAACTTATGCGTGAAATTTATCAAGTTGAAAAGCGATGAAGATTTTGGACCATTTCGTCATCAACATTGTCTTCAACATCCTTCTATGGTGTAGTTGTTCAGTATTACTTTAAACGTCATTCTAAACTAATGGGCAAATTTTTTCTTTTTAGTTTTTTACGCAATCGGGTTTTTTGTTTTTTTTTCATTAATTTTTTTTTCATATTTGATTAAGATTTGTATGTTTAGTTTATTAGTTGCTTTAGTTTAAGTAGGTATTACACATAGGTATACAGACAACCATATTACCTATTATCAGCATAGCTTTAACTGCTAGCAGCTTGAAGATTCGTACTAGAGATGGGCGGATTACACACCGACTAGTTGGGAAAACTGACTATTCGGCATGTTTTGTAGTCGGCGACTAATCGGCGACTAGTCGGCAAAAAACGCCGAATATTCGACATTTATTTTCGCTACCAAAAAATAAAGAAAATTCAGAAAAGTAGTAATAATTATATTTTAAGTATATTTAAGTCACGCAACATTGATGTAAGTATTAAATTAATTAGTAGGTACCTAATTGATATTTTATTAGGCACTAAAGTAAACTTCTATAGTTTTGACCAAAGTTATGACTGTCTTTATTAAAAATATATTTTTATCAGGCAATTTGAAAAGTCAAGCGGACGATGAATTATAGCGATGAAAGCCAGTTGCTATAATAATAACAATGGGAAGTTCCGCGTGGGGCCAGGAATAATGCAGCGACCGGACCACCGCGATTTGGTCAAACACACAATCCTTGACCCATATACACAAAACAACCGGTCTTGCTTACTGGACCTTGGATATGGAGGGTTCTGTAGTCGAATGGCTCGAATGTCATTAGTGGAGTTCACAGAGAGCGACCATACTCGTAATTATATTTAATAACGAATAACATAGAGGAAGACAAGTGAATTAGTTGCCTTACCGGCACAGATGAGCTTTAATGTCAAAGATTATTTTTTTTACGGAAATAGCCGGCAAACGAGCCGACGATCCATCTGATGGTAAGTGGCTATCGTCGCCCATGGACATCAGCAACACCAAAGGGCAAAGGCATCACTGATACGTTGCCGGCCAAGAAAGAGAGAAGAAAAAGAAAGAAAGAACTGGCTCTCAAGCCAAATTTAGTTAAGTTAGTTTAGATTAGTTAAGTTAGCCTTTGGTCAGTCATTGTAGACAACCGAGATACGTACTATCATACTTCCGAATAAGGACGAATCCAGGCGAATGGTACATGGGGTTCGAGCCCTCCGAAAATCATCTAGGTACGTTCACCCGTGACAAAATTTTTAGTAAGGTTCCTTTTATTTCCTTAGCTATTTTAGGCTTCTCATTTAGACCATAATTAAACTATGTGGCTTGCAGATTCCCTCACTTTCCTTGACTGTACCAGCGTGATCTTAAACACGGAAATACGAGGTGCTTGCAAGTATGGAAGGCACGTCCCCCGCGAAGTACGCCTTTCAAACCACAAGGCTACTGAACCCTAATATTCCACCAAACCAGTTTCGACGACGTCCCGAATGTCCCACACAGGTTAAATTACTCATTGTTAGCCCACCATACGCCCGTATTTAGGGAACTTGTCCGTACGACGTACGTACGTCATACGCTTCTAACATGCTCTATTCCGCGCAAGAAACGTTTGGAACTGGCTTAGCCCAGTTGTGATTGGGGTTATATTCCAATACAATTAAATGTGTAACAACTACGGAAGAGAAGTCAGTCAGGAATGAAGTTTGGTTAAAAGGTCGTAAGCACGATTCCCGAATGGTATTTAATGTGATTGATAAATGTCTCTGTAATCCACAAAATTTTATGACTTAAACGGTCGATAACCTTTCGGTCGTTCGGTTAGTGGTTGCAAACCATTATTATCATATAAGTTTATTTAATACACATTTAATTATATTCTTATTTATTTTACACTATAAAGTAAATAAATCAATTCTTTAAAATTTTAAAAAGTGGATAAGTAGGTACATAAACCTCAAAAATACGCTTTGATTTAAATAAATAAACGACGAGCATACATCTTATATGCCACCACGTTATATTATAACCAACATTAAAATAAGGATTATGAAATACAACTTAGGCATGCACGGTATACATCGATGTTCGATGTAACACTCGATGTAAATTATGGAAACATAGAGTAAACACCGATGTATTTTATTCGATGCATCGAAGAGGCAACCCTAATCACAAAATCCACCATTAGGCCATTAGGCTAATGTTGAAAAGCGTTTCCTTAGTTTTTGGACATCAAATTCACTACATCGATGCCACTATGCGATGCATTGCATCGAAAAAAACATCGATTTTTTTTTCAATATGCATCCCTTATACAATTTTTAGGTATTATTGAGTCTCAGATGTAGGGGGACAATGATACAGAATTAAATGAATAACAATACGTTCGCCCAATGTGTCGTAACTCTGTTTTGTTTAATTTTAAGGATCGAACTCGTAAATGTTCATTGAGTTAGTTATACAATAGACTCGTAATGCTTCGAATATATTTATTTGAATTAGAACAATTATAAATTTAAATAATTTAGTGTGTATCATGAAATAAAATATAAAATAATATATGATGCAGGCGGGGTATTCTATGGTATTGGTTATTCAATAATATTCCTTTTACTTTACACCATGATATATTTCCAGATCTCCTAACGTTCACATCAATATTCCAAAGTTGAGGTACTACAACACTACGTGATCAATCGTAATCTGTTCTACATTATTGACAATTCCCTAATCTAAATATGACATGACATTTCTTATATGCCAGCCTCTGCATCAGACAAGCGGAGTAGAATAAAGAGGTCCGTCCCTGGACCTTCACTGGAGATTCATGGCCTCACCGATATATACATAGTTTTATAGTGATGAACATAATTTTTCTAAGTATCGCATTCGATACTGTATGGAACACAACAAAACGGAACAAATAAACAAATCCAGTGCGTTTTTAGTTTATTATGTAACGTCGTAACGACAATTAAATGTTTCATTTTTTTTACCTTAATATTTTCTACTATTTTAAGTTACAACATTATGCTCTTTAATTTGTTAATGGAGTCGATGTACGTTTATGTCATAAAATTCTGCGCGGACCAAGCTTCCTGCGACTCATGAAATCCTAAAACTAGGTTGTTGGTATCCGTTCATTTTTTAGTAAACCACTTTAACCTTGCTATCTAATTCTTTGCGTAAAATAGCCAGCCTCTTTCCTGCCTTACGTCATACTGATTTCTTTAAAAAATCGCATATTCACTGTCGGTACAACATCCTATCGGCAGATAACTGGTAATCCATCGAAGCGCCTAACCATAATACCGTTTACCGACTCCATAGATCACACTTATCCTCAGAGAGTTCACAACGTCACGTCTCTCAAACACCGATAGATTCTGGAGATTCGAAAGAGCGGTGTGTACACAACTTTAGACTGGCAAACGCGGATTTTGTACTTATCTATTATTTTATTAGTTTTATTACTAAGATACCCAGCATGTGCTACTGCACTAAAAAAATTTAATCGCATTGTTTACTAAAATCTAATGTAGGTTTCTTTAATAATGTATACAAACTAGTAGACTAGAAAATGAAGATCCTTCCCTAAAATTAGGAGGTCTCCTAAAATCTATGAATTCAAGTTCATATTGAATTATGATATTTAAAAAAAAATACCGAACACTTGATAACGAGAAAACTAGACTAAAAGATATAGATACCTAAAAGATAACACGAAGAAAAGCCACTATTCCATCTGGTAGGTAGTCAAATGAGAATAAGCAAAACAATTTGTATGGTAAGTTGTATAGTAAGTTGAACGATTTGTACGGTACGGTATTAACAATCATATTCCTGGGGTGAGGTAACGGTGACGTAACCATGAGGTAAGCTAAAGGCCCTCTTGCGTGTCCTTGGCCCTGGCATGAATCTTAAAGAAGTAGCCGAAGTACTTAGGACGTACTATCGAATGTACGTGAACATAATACTTATAATGGTTTTTTCGTGGCGTGATACGAAAATTGTAAGCTGGGTGATATACGCCTATATGACAGGCATGATAAATAATGTAAGATTCCTGGTCGAATTGAATGTTGGTTGTAAGTGCCTAGTTTTTTTAGGTTAATGGTATTTATTTACTAATGAATACCTTCAATGCAAATTGTGTAGATCAAATCTACGAATTTTGCAGAACTCCTAGAAACAATTTAGCGTATGTACACAATTTCATTCAGTCATAGAATTTGTATTAATAAAAACCTCTTTCTAAGATTTTATTTCAGAATTTTTCATGTAACAAAATGTACCTACCTGCATCAGAAATGAAGATTCTAAAATTTTGCTCCAAATCATTCCATGTCCATAACTGGTACACAAACCCTATTCTAATCAAATTGACGTTGAATGTTGAACGCACTACGGCAGATTCGTACGTCGTATCCTTGGTAACGCGTCCCTCCCCAGCCATCCTTGGTACATTCCCATTTCTCAAACCCCAGGGCCCAGACACTGCGCAAGACGAAAATACATCACTTCACCTCGCTAACGGAAATCTGGGGGTTGAATGCTTATCGGAACTTCGGAATATATACTCCATTTTTTTGGACGATTCCTATTTGATAAACAATAGTCTTTTTATCGTTATTTACAATTTCATAATTAAGGATAATTCAAAAACTACTTGTCAGACCTCGCTCAAAAGGCGAGACGAGATAACAAGCACCAGCTTTCGATTAAAAAAAGTATAATCAAAATCAGTTCACCCAGTCAAAAGTTCTGAGGTAATAGAGGTCATAGTGGATCAAGTGTACTTGATCAAGCGTCAAACGGACTTGACGCGGATCGTGTATGGCCACGGTATAGCTATCTAGCCAATTAGCTATCTTATTTATTAGATGTTCTGTGTCTTATGCACACTGGATGTAGCATCAAGTCAAACTGCAGACAAGTACACTTGATCGTCTATGGCCTCCATAAAAAACAAAAAAATATCCTTTTTTAAGTCGGTTAAAAAGTACCTACTCCTTATATTTTCATTCTCTTCGAAAACAGAGATAATTTAATTATTTTTTACACATTTTTATTTCCGAAATGTTACACAACCAAATATATTTTTGAAAACGGACTTAAGCTTCTCTTCTATCCTCGCTGAGGGATCGCTAATGTTGCTTGAAGACTGAATGAAATAGAAACATTTAATTTATTGGAAAATTTCTACAAATAATCGTATGTAACCTACTATATGTATTATTTTAGAGATCGTAAAATAATAGTCAACTTAGAGTAACTGCTTTTAATAACAAAAATAGATAAGCGTTTAATTTTGTGGCCATGAAATAGATTAATAAGCCAAAGATAAGCAGGAAAACGAAGTCGACAGGAAAAATTACAAATTGCTACGAACATAACTTAATAACTTGTTGAAGTAAACAATAATCTTCTTTCATTTACGGATCCCAATTATTTGTACTTACTAAAATAATAAAAGTATTTTATTTTAAAACTTCACTTGATTTGAATTTTACTGAAGAACCTAGTAGGTAATAGTCGCGGAACCTATTTGTGTAACTCAATTTATTTTTTGACTACCACCCTATCCGATGGTATCCGCGAATCGTCCTCACCTTTGAGGACTCATGACCATGCCTATAATGATTGGAGTACATCAGGACATCAGACATTTTAAAATTTCAGCGTTGCACGCGTAACGCGGCGTGGCCTTGGTTACACAAGCGTCGCGACGGAGGCCCACCCGGCGTCCTTGGGCCCTCCTCCCCCTCCCCCTGACCCCGCCCCTCCCCTACGAGCCTAGACGAAGCGGGAACTAAAATAACATCTCGCTAGTGTCAGGAAACGGAAAATGCACAGTACCGATATTATTTTATTATTATTATATTTTTATGATATTTTATTGGTAGGTAGGTAAGTACAATGTGCCTAGGGTAAGCAGTAGTAATGCAGTATTACTTACTAATCTATTTTTTATTCTAGAATTCGTTATATAATTATATACACACTATACTGCAAATCACTATCGTTAAATTTTATTAATTTGTATAAAGATTGGCACCTACAGAGTATAAACATTGGCCAGGCCAATAAAAGCAAAGTACAATGATTAGCATGTCAATCTTAATACTTTCTTTGGGTCTTTGGGTACACCAATCGCTATACACCAAGAGCCAATCTAACACCAAGAACCTTATATTGTAACATGAAATTCAGTCGATGATCAGCTTAAAGGGCCAATTATTGTACTGGTTACCCTACTTCGAAATTGTTCATTCTGTATTTTGTAATGAAATGGTTATAGGTAGGTATGGCAATTATTAATTGAACTTGATTGTGTCAAATAAACAGTGACCATTTATTTTGACTCCCTCTTAGTAACCCAAGACGTAAAAGCTCTTAAATAGGAACTAGATAACTTTGTAAACAGTTTTTTACCTAAAATATTTACAAGACTTTATAATGATTTCCCTGGTAAAACAATAACAACGTTATCATATAATAAAATAACGATAATACCTATACAAAAGCTAGTGAGTAATCACTTCACACTAGAACTCTTGTCCTGTTTGTTTCCGTCTATAATGCAAGATGAATGGATCCTGAATGGATTTTCATACAGTTTTCACTAAAAGATGAAGTGTATTATGAAAAAGGTTAAGTGTAAAATCATGAAGGTTTTGTATAAATTGCTGAAATACGATAATTGTTGAAGATGATGGAACAATTAAGTCAACTGGGAGCTTACCTGGGGTACGCTGTGTCTATTGCGTTTCGTTTGGTTCAAACTTCAAACCAGGACCTTTATATGAAAATAATACGGATGTGTTCCTCTAGCTGACATACACAAACAATCATACACATAATATACGAGATGAATACAGAATTTCCTTATGTAGAAGTCAGTTATAAAATAAAATGGCTTTAACTCGGTTTTAATTTGAATTTAAATTTAATCGAACAAAATGTCGTAGATATTTTAAGTAAGTAGTACAGATAGACACATTATCGCCTTCAACAACTATTATTTTTACTACGTATCCAAATCATGGCGGATGTTATCAATGCGGTAGGCCTACAAAATATAAGGTTATCATCCATTGCAAAGATACCGCGCGTTAACGCGCAAACCTATTCTAATCTATTAACATGATTACTCATACTCATTATTTTGATAAATTGCAGAGCTACTAATATCATTGAGAGCTACAATTTCATGAATCTCTTTTTGTTTGTGACCAATAAGCAAATATCTACATGCACTAGTAAATATCTACCTTTTAAGTTAAGTGGCTCTCCGATAACATCAGCTGTTTCGAGTTTAATTTATTTAGCAATGGAAATAGATGCACTACTTCTTTATCATCGCATTTCTCATTTTCTCATTATCCTACCCATACACAACATGACAGCCAAAACGGGGAAAATATACCCGAGACCTAATTGGATTGAACTTGAGATTTAATTTCATTGAATAAATATTAGGTAGTGTAGGTACTACTATAATAAATAAAGCAGTTGAATGAATTATTAGTTGATTAAAGGCAATTTTATTGGAATTGGTTTTATGCTATACATATATCCGCACCGTACGTGCCAAACGCGCCGCATTTGTATGAAATCATATGAGAGCTCGATGCGTATGACATAATTATGTGGCCGCATTGTCATCACCGGTCAGCCTAAGCCGCTGCAGGCAGCGTTAAAACCACCTGCTCCTCAGCTCGCGGGCCACCTCGCCCTTCTACGCCAACGCGCTACGCGGGCTTACATTATGCTCTAGGGGTAGGGCAAATAAGACTACGTGGACTCGGTTTTACAGCGATTCATTTCTGTCACTAACGTAAACGTCACATGTTACCGCGCAAGTGAACTGCCGAACTGATTATCGAACTGCCAATTCCATCGTTTTTACTGCCGATTCAATTATTGCACAGCCTGGGTGATTTTTGAACTGATTGAAATAACTGGCTCCCATATATAGGAATTTTGTCGATAAAATTAGGTATATTTCATGCCCTTAAATTATCGCTAGTTGGTCGCTGGGCACACTGTATATATAAAACACAAAAAATGTTTGTACGGATGTCCTTCATAGACTGAAACCTTCCAACCGATATGCCCCAAAATGGTTTCATTCGAAAGATAATAATCCGAAGGTGGTTTGAGACTACTAAAACAATGTATTAGGCACATTCGGGCCTTTGATAAAGTCGATTTCCACGTTTCCCATACAAAAATTTAATGATAAAGATGGCGCCATAAACAGACTGTCAACCCGTCAACACTGATATGTCATTGTCATCAGATTTTTTTTAACGTAATGGAAATTGGAACACGCTGCCCTGGGTATCCACTAACTAGAATTAAATTATAAAGGAGGGAGGTACCTACATTATTGCCTTACTTTATGCAATAACTGTGCGACAAAAGTAAAACATAAATTCTAACAAAATTATGTTACCAGAAGTAAACGAATTTTAAGTGTGTCGTAGGCAACTATTTACATAATCGACAGTTGTGCCTAATTAAATATTGGGTAGGTAAGATTACAATCGTTACTAATTCTTGGTGCGTCGGTATTGAGGGTCGGTGCCATGCCTATTGAGGGTTCTAATTTTCAGGGACATTTGCAAATCCGTAGCTTACTAAGCCAGCGTGTAAGCAGCAGAGTGAGAAGTAGAAGAGTTTTGTCGATGAAAATTGATGAAAATAAATAAACTACATACAAAACAGCTGGCACCAACGAATGGCGTAGCCGGTGCGCCAGCGCATACCCAACCGACTTGACCAGTACGCTGTACGTCAATTACAAGAGCAAATAACTTAAATTACATTATCATGAATATGATGTGACGGTTGCGGTTTGATCGGCCGCCTCGTTCGTTTCCTCTGACTCCGCTGAGCGCCCAGCGCCCTACTCACTTTAACTCACTACTCATCTAGTAGCGGCGAGGCGTGCAAGCCGCACTAACGTAGTCTGCTGTCTAACGTACGAGAACGCTCGCGAAGCCGGTACTGCCGACCGCGGGGCCACTTTGACAGTTTCTATGCAAATGTTACAGCGTCGCGAGACCAGTTTTCGCCTCACAGCGGTTCCGGGCCTACCAAATCTCGCGCACGAACTATTCACGATCATAAATTATTACGGAACTTATGCGGCTAAACTGGATTTTACGACGATTTCATTAAGGACTCTTTAGGATCTACGAGTATAAGGCTGTCGTTGCTCTGCCAGAGTCTTTAATTGAGATAATACGAATACGAAGGCACAAGGCAACACCTACGTCGAGTGAAAATTGACAAACCGGTGGTACCAAGACTTGTGAAAAAAAATTGTGATGCAATAACAATGTGCAAAAAAGCGGAGATACGGTTGTCTCATTATCAAGTTCAATAGCCCCAAAACGACAGCACGTGTATGCAAAACCAGGGAGGCGAATGAGGATTAAGCAAATATATTCTCTCAACTGAAGATTTTAAGGCGCAAACTGCTCTACTGCCTCAGCCGCTTAAAATTTATCGCATGCTGCGGGGTGTCAACACGTATTTATCAATGACTGTATCTCGATACACATTTCGTTACGAGATTGACTCGCAAATGAGGCCTGGCGGTTTTCCGCCTCCCAGCTGCGAAAGGTCACGGGGACCGCTGAAACGCAAGCGTGAAGGGACGATACTTTCCTCGATTCCATGAATGTCCGTAGATCCAGTCCTCGTTAACAGAAAACCATCAGAGCTCTATGGAGCGGTGCACAAATATCATAGTTCGTATCACTGAGAGTGCGTTCACTGCGTATCACTGGTAACTGGTAACACTAGCACTGCCTCGGGCGATGTCCGTGCTCACTTCCGCATATTGCAACGCGCGCAGGCGCCGATCGCGGGTCGCCACAGTGCGCAGTATCTAGTACGCCGCGCTCCTAACCGGCGGGAGCCTCGCTCGCGAATGCGACCGCCGAAAACTCCTCACGCCGTCCGAATGCAGAAAATTTCGGACGGGCTAGCGAGTGGGGGACGCTCTACCTACGACTATCCGAAACTTGCGCGCGTACGTGCAACGCTTCGGTATGAAAAAATCCAAGGTTAACGCGCGATGCCGAAAAAAGACGCACGCAAAATCGGCTAGAGCGGCGCCCCCCGACGGCCGTCATTGCAGCGTCTGCACACGCCCGCATTCGTTTCATACTTTCATAGTCATAGTCATAGTCTCATCTCATAGTGCTTCGGTGTACTGACATTGACACTAACAGAACTATGCTTCGTGCTTACTTTAGACAAACTTACATTCTAGACTTGGTAGCTAAATAATCACGCATGAGCCATGTATTATTTTGGTTTCCATTAACCTACGTATCTTATCCTTTACTATCTTTATTGATCGAAGATTACTAATAATACGTGAAAAGCTAAAGGTAATCATTAGAAAAATCCAGAAGTATTACGAAAACAACAAGTAATTCCTAAATAATAATATAATCAATTAATTTAATTTGAATTCCAATAAGTTAATTAGTTTTACGTAAAAGTTTTCTGTTCCTGATTTTAATCTTATAATCACTAGTACAAAAATATCTATGTTCGTTATTAATTTAGTACACATTACAATCCCACATAATTTTATCAATCTAAAATTTATCTGAATATTAAAGATACATTTGAAAACCAATTCAAATCAATTGCAGGATCCTTTTCATGGACCATAAAATATAACGCCCTAGTAGGTACGTATAAAATTTATTATGTGGCCCTAATAGGTATTTAAAATGCAGTTGTACTTTGAAGCGTTCAGGAAGCCCATAGACCATGAGACGTTGGGTTTCTATGCCCATCAGATCTCAAAGAGCCTCCGGGACGGACCTATTTACGTTGATAATGGGTCGGGGGGTCTTGAGCCCGCTATCCTCCTCCCCATGAATCCGCTGACGTTATGGTCTAAAAATTTCTGCTAATAGAATCAATCGTGAACTATTTTTACATTGAAGTAAAGAAGACTGAAATATTGTTCCGCACTCACTGCCTGCAGAGCGAAGGTTGTATTCGAGGTTGTGTGCGGAATAGCTAGATCAAGCCAAACACATTTGCATGTCAAATGTTTCCAAAACGAGACCATATGGCTGTACATAAAAAAGTTATCAGATTTCATGTAGAGCCAAACTTCTAACTCTACAATTCCTATCTTCACAAACTCTACACCTTAATCAAATTACTTTTATCTTATACAGTAGTTATTACAGTAACGGCTAAGCCACATATTTTGATTGACCGAACATGAAAATAAAATGCGAATAATAGTTTAGAACTTAGAACGATTCTCGCCCTTAGATAGTTAATTATCTATGGAGTAAGTCCAAACAACAAAACTGGGGCTCCTCATTTTAAAATGACTAAACAGTGGACACTTAACGGGTTAAGCCGAATCTTTCTAAATGCCTACTTAGAATGTATTATGAATCGTCATGTCTTGTGGTTATAAAAACAAGCAGTTTAACGGGTTAAGTTTTAATCTTGTTTCTCGGTAATTACAATGATACTAAGAAAAAACGTCCGAATTCAAATCACGTTTGAGACATTTATTCAATTCTCCTCTTACTCATTACTAATCTTACTTACTTTACTCGATGACCTGTCGAATGTAAGTTTATAACTGGGCCCTGGATCATCTATTCGTTCCTAGCCACATGAAATAATTATAAAAGGCTTCATAAAATATAACAATAAAATTGTTGCGGTTACTGGGAATATGTTTCTTAAAGCCAAGCAAGAATTGGGTTAGTAACCCTATTAGCTAGCTACCAAACAAAAATTAAATAAAAAACAGACACAGGAAAATAGGGATGTAACAACTATGCAATGAAATCAACAAACTTTTAGTATCATGTTAATGAAATTAAATAGTCAATTATTATAATTTATACAATTTTGTCCGTTTAGTAAATTTTTTTGATAATAACATTCGTCAACAAAAAATTGAGTTTGAAAATCTTGCCTTTCAAAAGGGTTTGTGTATGCCCTAGGTATAGTCCATTTTTACACGAGACTTGGTAAATAAGCTTAGCACCACTTTTTATTAAAAAAGTAATTTAAATTAATTTAAAAAATAATCAATAATTTACATAAATTAGTTCTGGTATTAAATTATTACCTTTTCTATTTATGTAAATTATTATTATATGTAAAATATTTTTTTATAACAAAATGATAAAAAGACTAAAATTGTTTACCCACTAGGATTTGTTTTAAAAAATTGAAATTAGAAGCCATATTAATAGGTATAACATCATAATATTTAGCACACACTGACCATGCAATGATATAATAATATTGTTCAATCGATTGCCTCAAATAAAAATGATGCAGTGTCCAATTGAGTGTCCATAAAATTGATCGGCCTTGGCTAACCAACATTAGTGTTGTACGATGTGATCATAGTGCGCCAATTCATTCATTGTTTTACAAATGAAAACAATATAGTTATTTCAGTGTTTTAGTTTTAGCTTTGAATTTTTAATTGCGATTCTTACTTTCCCTCACTAGTAGCTGTGCTAGTAGGGGACAATGATTATCTATACTAATATTATAAAGAGGAAAGATTTGATTGTTTGTTTGCATTGAATAGGCTCCGAAACTACCGAACCGATTTGAAAAATTCTTTCACTGTTAGGAAGCTACACTATCCCCGGGAGACATAGTCTATATTATGTTTTTTTTTTAATCTAGTTATGTATTTCCTAGTTATGTATAAAAAATATTTTTTGCTTTATAAAATATCTTTGCTCGGGGGGGTTTTCAAAGTCTATGCGATTCCTTTTCGTTACTATAATATAATATTATTACGATTTTAATTTTTATCACAGCTGACAATAAAACTAACTGTATTATTTTAATATCGCGCGTGTATTTAGAACTTGTGTATTTAAAATTATACAAGTCGTATGTATATAGTGTGTATGTAGGTATAGTTAAAATGTTGCTCTTGGTTGAAAGTTTGAAACACTTATTAAATTCGATACTCCCATACAAGTAGTATTTATTGTATTTCTCATTAAGTTGTAAAAATATGTTTATGTTCCTTCTGCTCGTTAATTCTAGCTGGGGAAAGAAAAAAAATTGCACAAACGTAGATCCCAAGAAAAGGTTTCGCGTTGAATAAGATTGAAATTATAGTTCATAATGTTTATTATTTAAATATTTCTTAAACAGATTACCATGAAACACACATTTATTTGTACTTGAAAATTATTATGTACCGATTAATAAAATACCTACCGATATAGGAACATCCTTTTTCTTTATGTGCTTCAAAGTATGTTTGTGTAAATTATAGTCACAAAAAAACTTGTTTGATTTGTAAAAGTTTTAGATTGTAATCAAACGAAATAGGAAAAAATAAATAAGGAAGTCGGTTCATAGCTTAGATATAGGTAGATAGATAAAAACGAAGTATGACTAGATTAGATTGAACTGTGTTAAATGGCAAACAATTCACATATCCAGTAGGTACATTTACGACCTCCAAAAATTTATTCTAGAACCCTTCTCATGGTTTTAAAGATATTGTTTTGAAGTTTTTAATTTTTCAGTAAGCGACCAGCTTTAAAGCAAACATTTAAGTATAATAAAGATTCTGTTTCAATATTTTGTAATACCATATTCATTAAAAATTATTTTTTAATTATTTTTCGGTGTCGCAAAAATATGTAAGAAAAAGTTTTATTTCGATGTCAATAACACAGGGGTTGCCAGACACGTCTATAAAACAACAAAATTGAGAAATTTATAAAATATACTAATAATTTATACTTATAGTGCTAGTTACATTTAAGAAACCTATCTATCGCACACGAGGCAGCCTTGACAAGTATTTGTATCCATCCATCAGCCTTTGGAAGTCCACTAGTGGACGTAGGCCTCCCCTAACAAGCGCCATTCTGACCGGTCCTGAGACTTCTGAATCCAGCGGATACCCGCTTTCTTCCGGTCGTCAGTCCACCTGGTCGGGGGGCGTCCCGTACTCCTTTTTCCGAGGCGTGGTCTCCGTTCGAAGACCTTTCTTCCCCAACGGCCTACTTCAGCCGGCTAATTCTCTGCACTATGTCGGTCAGCTTCGTTCGTCTACGGATTTCATCATTTCTAATTATTTAATTTACAAGTACTTTATTTAGGTTTATTATTCTATTATTTAAATTTATTATCTAATAAGAGGCGATTTAGTCCTTAGAGGTTTATGCAACAGATAAGAAATCAAGTATTTACTATTAAGCAATTACTTAATAATGGCTTCAACCGCGTCTACACCGCGCTAGTTCAGTGTGGATCTATGGAGGGGTTAGTGACCAAGTCATCTTCTTCATGGGTCGAAGGTTATTTATGCCGCCTGAAGGCCTCCGACATGGCTAACGACTGTTAACTTACGATAACAAACGGGACCGACCGCTCAAGAAATCTTTGTCGTTTTGCGATCACTTAGGATTGACACAAGCCGCCGGGTTATGAGTACTTGCCAAGATTGCAGTTTGACTTGACGCGGCTATATGGCCAGATAGCTATACCGTGTCCAATTGGCCATACTCGTACACCGTCAAGTTTACTGAATGCCACGACAAGTTCGCTGCAAACTTGACAAGTATACTTGATCTTGTATGGCCACCATTATACGTAATATTAATTATCTGAACCTAGGTCTTGGATATTGGATGCATTTGTTTGTAGCATGGTTGTTCTGATATTGCTACTTACTCCTAAGTAGACCCTCAAGAGGGAGGCAGGAGTCACCTGTATTTTGTGTATTAATTAAGGGAATAAACCCATGTTGAATTGTATTTACAGGAAACATGACTAATCTAAAGACTAAAGGGTACTAATCTCATGCACCAGCTCGAAAACATATTAATAAATGTGCAACGCTTAAACGAACAATAACAAATTCTATACAAACTGTGTTTTCTTATCAACACAAGCAAGGCCGCGTGAATTATGATAACGTTTCAGAATTAGAATACAGGATGTTTGAAGTACATTAATTGAAAGTGTGATGAATTAATTAATTTAGTATGTAGGTACCTACTTAAAGTATTGGTGCCAATTGTCATACACTCAGCGTGGCCAATGCACCAACAAATGGGGCGTAAGCCACATTCATCTAAGCCGACGATCAGTGTAGCGCAATGTACCATTTTTTTTTAACGTGTGGAAAAACCTTCGTCTCATCCATCCAGCCACGGGAAGCAGGAGAGGTATGTGGGACTTGAACCCACCAAAACCACACGGACCGTATCGTATCACAGCGCCAAGGATCCCGAGTTCCATTCCCAGCGAACGCGGAAATTTGAATGAGGAGCTTGAATTTCTGTTCTCACTTTGGGTGTGTGTTCTTGTCTTTGTGTCTTGTTCATGATATCCACGACTCAGGGAATCCTAGCTAACGTTATAATCATTTTTTTAATTGCTCTCTCTGTGGTACAGCTAACTGAACCAAAGATAAAATAAAATCCAGATCTTTCTTTACAGAATTCGATTGAGATTGTTTGTAGTCCTCGGGTATGACACAGTTCTTGATCTACCATATACCTCTGGAATTAACCGTAAATCTGCTACCGTGTTATGGTCACGGTTTTCCGTAATTCGTCAAATATAAATTTTAGGTTAACATCTGTGGCATCTTACGCGTATTGTGATGACATCGTTCCACTGCAGCAGTGTTATAGAACAGGAAAATTATCATTTCGTTACTGTTCTACTGTAAATTTAATAACAATATTGTAATCGGCAGAGTGTATATTTATCTTGTTACAATATTGTAATACATCAATGTACAATGGCGGTATTTTTTAATATTATGAATATTGTGCTAAAGAGAATACATTCTCCGAGTTGTATTAAAAACTACAACAATATACATAGTTATTTCAGTGCAACAAAAACATTGAGTGAAAGTTGAAACTCAAGTAGGGAAAAAAAGAAGCCAAATTAACCAGCCTTTATTAAAACTAAATGCAAAACCTCGTAGGGTTCATCTATACTAATAATAAAGAGGAAAGATTTGATTGTTTGCATTGAATAGGCTCCGAAACTACTGAACTGATTTGAAAAATTCTTACACTGCTGGAAAGCTACACTATCCCCGAGTAACATAGGCTATATTATATTTTCAAAAAAATTAGGGATCCTTAATAAAACTCCAATAATATAACCCAAGGTGTAAAAAATAAAGAAAACCGAAGCAAAGCGAGGGCGGTTACTCGTACTTTATAAAACTAGTACATAATATACATAATTACACAAGTGACGTAACAAGGTAATTAAAAAGGTTTTAACCTCATTTAAATAGATATAATTTTTCCACAAAATCGTATATAATTATATTCATGGAGTAATAATAATTTATAATAGAAAACTGCCTATTAATATTTTATGCATAATTTTTGGAATAATGTTAGCAGGTTAATCTCCAAAAAATTGGCCAAGGCCACTATATTTTATTCTCAGTTCAATTATCCACTGCGTGTTGATGGGGAAGAAAATTGTATTGTTTGCTTTAAAATATTATAATTTATTTTATTTAATTCTATTATATGCAAGGCAAAGATATAATATCTTTGGTGCAAGGGCACTACTTATTGTTATTAAAAAAATTAAGTTGGCCTTTAAGTGGTGAAGAAAAGTGATTTGATTTTATACGCTACATACATAACATTAAAGTTATATTTTCATTATTTTATAATATTAATTATATTGAGATATAATGTAATTATAATTACATGTATAATTATGATAACAGCAACTGCTAAAATATGAATGTGTAAGAGTTATTTGTTTAAAAATAAATTAACTGGCAGGAGCTGTAGCGACATTGCATCTGTGTGTTATGAAGGTCAAATATTTCCTTTTCTCTGGCTATTATATTATTTTATTAGTCATTTCATTTATAATCAGTTCACAGGTTAATAAAATTTCGTATTGTTATGCATGTCAATCCGTTATGATTAGGTTTAGTACGAGTATATACTGAGACTTTTATAACACTTACGCCCCAACTCAGAGTCACTAACGGTTATTTAAATCGCTCCTTAGTACAACATTTGTATGGCAATTCTTTACTAAGGAGCGATTTAAGTAACCGTTAATGACTCTGAGTTGGGACATTACTAGCTTAATAGAATAGCTTACTAGCTGTGCTCCGCGGTTTCACCCGCGTTAATTTGTGAAAAAAAACTAACTACTAAAATATATGATGTTATTATAGCCTATGGCCTTCCTCGATAAATGGACTATTAAACACAAAAATAATGTTTCAATTCGAACCAGTAGTTCCTGAGATTAGCGCGTTCAACCAAACTATTCAGCTTTATAATATTAGTATAGATAAGTATTATCACTGATCGGCCTGAAAATTTTCGCAAACTTATTGTCACACAGAAGCATACAGAATATTTTTTCCAAATATTAACGCGAGCGCAACCAAGGGTATGAAATATGAATAAACAGCTTTCTTTTTTTTCTTTCTTATAAGTTTTTTATACTAAGTATATCTGAAAAATACGTTCAAAGATTCGATTACGAATACATATTACTTACACATGCATACATCATATAATGAAGACAATGCTAATGTACTTTGCATAATATGTTACTATTACTATGTAATAATCACGTCAACCTGGCAGTTTGTATAACAAGAATCAGCCTGTTCATGCAAGGGCTTACAAAATTCTTACAATTTTATCTTATCTGCGTTGTCACGCTGCATCATAGTACCTACCTACCTATACTATCAATAAATTGACAAACGTAACACAAAAATTCGTAGGCTGAACGTTGGGTGAAATAAATTCAATCGAAATAGTAAAAAGTGGCCAAGTTGTCACATGGAAAACTTTGGTTTTATGAATTTGCTCATAAAAGACAAGTACCTATTGTTTTTAATAGTTACAATTGTACAATGTACATAATATGTACATGTACTACATATAGGCAAAACAATAAAATAATAAATATACGTATATATTTACATCATAACAAATTTTATGCAAAATCTAAATTAAGTATTATAATACATTATATTATACTATCTATAAGTTTAATATTTATTTTATACCAATTAGTGCACTTGCTGACAATTAATATTATGTAAGAAATAAATGTATCGAGTTGATGACAAAATATCCTTTCTAAAACTACCTACCAGCCAAAATGAATAGCCAAATTATTCATTATATAGCATAAACATAGTTACCAATAAAGAACTATGTTTTTAACACAATACATGGCTGGCTTCCAGGCCTTCTATTATTTGTATACCTACCAAATGTCCCTACAATAATGTCAGTATGATTTTCAATTGTAATAACAACTCAAGTATCAGACAAAAGAATTTGAATACACGTATTGAAAAAGAATTAAATAATGTATCAGTGTGCTGTATGAAGAACGTACAATGGATAAAGGAACAATAATTTTGAAAATTTGTTTCTCGATAGAAAGCGACCAACCAAACATTAACGATTGCCATAAAGTTTAACATGGCCGTTATAACAAGTGGCGCCAACTAACGGCGATGTTTGTAAACGCTTCAACCTTCCTGACGTAGCAGTAGAAGTACCTCCTAAACGTGTTGTAAATATTACACTTTTTAATAATAAAGTAACAACGTATTTCTAATTTTAATTTAAATTTAAACAAAATAAAACTTGAATATTGTTCACAGATAAACAAAGACAATGACGTGGCAAACAAAAGCGTTATCAAAATTTAAAAAAAGAAGCCACAACTGACGTTTCGCGACATTCTGCGCAGCATGGATAGCGCGAAAACGGAAAACAATCAGAATGTACTAAGTGCGTTGACAAAATTAACCGCGCTCCGACTTTCCATTCTACAGCTGGATAAACATTTGCGCATGCGTATATAGGTACTAGCCGTTCAATGCCAAACTTCTGCATCTGACTTGATAAATAGGCATAGTCGATAACAAACGACGCATATAATGAAACGGCGATTCTAGGTGCTTTCTGGTTCTCGAAACGCAGAAACATAAGACACCTTTTGGAGCAGGCAAATGATGGTTACGAAAATTTCTGAGTATTTTTATGAAAAGAGAATTCTATATTGACCTTTGAAGAAATTTAAGTCGTGATTTTCGAGGAACTCCATAATGTCTCCCTATAGCATTTCTCTTTCCCTCCGCAAGCCTCCACGCTAACCTCTGACCTTTAGTCTGAATACCCGTCTCTCGCATGAAAATCACGTGTCTCATTAATCATTTCCTTGTGTCTTCAAAGAAAAACAAATAATTTATATCTGATCAGAGTAAAAGGTTATACAGTTTTTAAAATATGGATATTGTCCATTATTAGAAATAACTTCATGTGACAGACCGCAACAACGAAAAAGAAAGAATTGATAAATGTATCAAACTACGTGTACATAAACCAAATAATAAGATTGTAAAAGTGCGAACGCAACACATTAATTTGATTACTAAGCAGTATGTGGAGAAAACATGGGAGTTAAAGATGAAAATACTATAGCAATAAACAATTAAACACGAGTTATACCAAATTTCAACATTTACACCAAGACACAAATAAAAGTTAAACAGTCCACATTCACATCTAATAACGCCACAAAATAAAATAAACTTCACAGACGAAAAATTTTAAACACATACGAAGACTGATGATAACACCACAAAACTTATAAAGGAATGAGAATGCATCCATCATAACAACAGTCACAAAATTATTTCACGACATAGAATTAATCAACACGGAAACCCATTTTAACGAAACACAAAAACACTTCAAGTCACCACTTGTCAAAATCTTGGAGCGGCCTCGATAGAGAACGGTCGGTTGAGTGGCCTAATTCTAGTTTCAAATCGGAATAAGTGCAGTAAGTAGGGCACAATCCAAGAATTCGATAAGGAGCGCCAAGGAGGTGATGCGGCGTGCGATATCACCGCGGCCGTACTTACGTGTTGTGAACTATCGTGATCAATCCGCCATCGGCGGCGTCGTCGCTGAGAGGAGTAACGTACACGGGTGCAGGTCGGCTGGCGGCCAGGCGAGCCTCGAAGTGGCCGGGAACAGCCGCGGACGCGCGGGTTCGAGGAAGTAAGTCCGGACGAACTGTCAACGCTCGTGCGGAAATCGGGCGGCGGCGGCTCGCTGCAAGGCGCACGCGCGGGGCGCCCGTCAACAGCCCTGCAGCCGAGGCCGGGGGCGCCCACCCCGGCCTACCCTTTAAATCGAACGTCATATCCCGCCGTTCGCACCCCTCTCCCACCCGCTGTAATTTCTGAAAAGCGCTGACTACCTCCCTCTAGACCCTAAAAAATGCATTGCGTAACGGTTTCACCAAATTCCGCCGCCTCGCTGTTTGCCCGATCAATTATCCACCTGCGTTGGCAACTCGAAGACAATACGGTCTGATCGACGGGGAAGGCGACCTTTCGAATTCGGCACGTTTAAGGGCCATATTGTATATTCGATAATGGCATCATATTGCTTCACATTGATTGCGTCTGCGTGATTATCCGAATCTAATGAAAATACAACTGCCTCAACTTGTTATGACAATATTTGTGTGTTTTTATGTGCAGTCCATCTTGCAAATGGGAACAGACATGCTGTTCTTTATGGACTTTGATGAATCTTCGAACTTTATTTATTCTGCGTGTAATCATCGAAATGAACGAACGTTCTACTGACGAATCTGTCTTTAATCGTATCCATTCGATGGTACGTAATTGTACTAATATATTTTTAAATAGCGACCTTTAGGAAGATTTTTCAAATTCTTTATGCTCGAGTGCTATTTTTAATTCAGGGGATATAATAAGAACAACGGAGCACATAATGTTTTTTAACACAACTGTACTATTACCTACTAAAAAACAAATTTTAAAAATACTGCATGTGTTTCATGACACATCTTGTTCAATGTTCATCGACGTTTTTCTACTACATTAGTACATCAGCGGTTAATTATTTAAAAGTAAGAAGATTAGTACTATTAGCAGCCGTAAAACAAGTTGCAATTTGTGTGTGGGCTATATTCCTAACTTCCTAATATACGAGTAGAACTTACTCGTGCATGCTTTATTAGATTCCAATCAGTGAGATGAGTAAATAGTGCGAAAGAAAAAATCAATGCCTCAAAACTAGTTGTAACAGAGATCCTACATCTTGCTAACCAACGGCCCTGACATTTAGACGAAGCGTCAATGATGATGATAAAATGACAAAAACTATAAAACTCGATTCACATAACGTAGCAAATTAAATTTTGTATAACCGAGCCTACGCAACGGACTGTAGGTTCACAATTCAAATGAAGTTAAATAACGCATCTGTGTGCAAATTTATGAAAACTGTCGAAGGTGAAACCATTGGAATTTTTAGTAATTTGTATGAAACTAGTCATGATGTGATAGTTGATTTAGGCATTGAATTAATTAGTTCAGGAATGTGTGTTTTAACTTTAGCTAGTTGATGTTTGAAGAAACTAACTTTAGTCTTAGTTTTAATATACCTAAAAGGTTTACATCATTTATTAAAAATAGTTATTTCCCGGTTAAAATTTGACTATAATTATTATTGAAAATTGGAGGAAAGCATATTTTTTATGTTTGTCATTGTATTGTATCGTCTTCTTTTAAAATGGTCTTGGTGACCAGAAATTCAATTACTTATTGCGCTGTAGAGAATAAAGTGAGAATTAAGTTAATCACCTGAAATCTACCTGGGTAAATTAATTTTAGTATAGGAATTTGTTGAATAGAATTGAATTGTAAAATAGGTACACATTACACATAATAAGCAAGGCGGAGGTAATGAGGTGCCTCATATTGAGGCGACTTACAACGACCACCAAACAGTCCTGATGAACTCTGCTTTGCCAAGAAAGTTTCAAAGGAGAGTTAAAAAAGAAATCATCACAAAGAACCAACTCTAAGAAAATCGAAAGAAATGAACTATATGATTTACTTAAGATTAAATATGTTATGGAATTTATTACTTTAATTTGAGGCCTATAGTAGTATAGTAAGTGAGGAGTATTATTAGTAAGTGACACTTAAATACTATACCTACCGAACATTGTAACTGCGGTTATTTACTTCATACTTGAATTCATATTAACAGTTCACACTTCAAGAAAAACATATTTTGTTTTGTTTTTTAATGACAACACAGCGAAGTCATTATAGCAGTACAGTGCGTACAGCAAAGCGTATTATTATTTAACAAAGGACTTCTTTATACATAAAAACGGGGCCATCATGGCTGGCCAAAACTAATGCAGCTGCTGCTCTCTTTTCCGAAATAGATCCCTACCCGATAACTGGGTCAAACTATGCGTCCATCCATTCCGTTTATACTAGGACTCTTCGATTGGATTCTTTCAATGCCACCAAACGGTCTGGATGAGATATTTTTAGAGTGGAGGTATTCTTGCTGCATTGGTCCCGTGATTGCGATGCGATACTCGGAGCCCCTTACACGTGTAAACTTTTATAAAAAGCTCAACGACAGATAATGTCGAAATAGATTGAACTCGGACGTTACTTCAATGCGACGCGTGAAAAACGAAATAATGGACGCCAAAACACGGGTACACTATTGTAAAATGTAAAAAAAAATAGAAGCGACAAAGGTAGTATTTCCGGGTGATTTTTGGAAAACTAACAAGAAAAATTTTACTTAGTATACAGACATAATTCTCAGTACCTATTAAATTCGTTTATACTAATTTATTTATCTATACAGTAAATTTTTTTATGTACCAATTTGGGTTTGGATTTTTTTACTTCATCAGAATATAAATTTATTCAAATAAATTGAAACATGTTGAATTAGATAACTGGCGTCAGTTAGAGTACTCGTATTAAAAATTATTATATTTTTTTTATTTAAATAAAATTTTGACCGGATTTTTCTCATTGTCCGCAACAGATTAATATAAAATTGTAGATCCGGAGTTACCCAACAGTACATTTACATACATTTTGACTATCTCAAATTCAAACAAACATGTATTTTTTTAATAAATCATGATTTAAAGTAAATAATCATGAATTCAGTAGATTCAGTATCAATAATTATAGGAAATTTTAAAATCCTTATTTGTTATCCCCCATTGACAGTTTAGTATTGCCACCTACCGCAATTTCTCACCATCACCCTGGGTTGACTGGTAGAGAATGCCTCAAGGCATTAAGTCCGCCCTTTGTAAAAACCTGTTTTAGGTCTTGCAAAAAAGATTAAATAAATAAATAAATAAATAAGTCAATAAGTAAGTAAGCGTAAATATTGGTCGGTACTTTCGATTTTGGTGGGCAATTTTCAATTCTGGTGGCCATTTTTGTTTGTTTTCGAATGATTAGTTGCTGTTGGCCTTACTGGCCTTTACAGCTTCACGCGGACTGTGTGGCGGGTCCTGGAGGATCCAGCTGATGTGAGATGAGCAATGTCAGCGGGAGGGACTCTACACGAGGAGGGACTCCGTAGTCCCCCCCCCCCCCCCGCTGGTTTAAAGGTTTTTAATAAACATATTATAGTATGATTTATGTATATTTATGCCAAATCCTTAAAAAAAATCAGTGTTCATTCAAGAATGCGATAAATTTTAAATGTTATTATGTTAAATGTATTCATAGACGTCATTACCTTAAACATTTTTTTACTCAAAACTAAATTAATTCTTGACCACAATCCCACCTGATGTAGGCAAACAGCAAACATTATAATACCTACCTTGCCTATTTTCTACTATATGATAATTTTTAAAAACTAAAATGGCGTAGGTACCTACTTTGTACTGCACTAATTCTATAGAAAACCTAGGCACGAAAAGGCACCTAAGTACAGTCACGAGCATAAATATATTACTATTGACACGTCAGCAATAATATCTGCCCAAGAATGCGTTCAATAATATCTGCTGCACGGACGCAACAAAAATATCTGATATTCATAGACAGCATATTAAAGTGACGACAAAATTATCTGATAAAAAAGTGCATCAAAAAATTGTGACAACCGCCCAAAGCAAAAATATGTGACGACATTAGTCACAAAATAATGTGATCACCCTCGGAGTGCAAATATATGTTTGCCGTCTAATTCTACGTTTCTGTAAACATTTACATTGATTCCTCAATCATAATTATGCATAAATATATGACGTTCAATAGTTGGCAAAAATATCTGACGTAAATCTTTTATTTTTATGCTTTTTACCCGACTGCGCGATGCAAAGCAGGGCAATGTGTTTATCAGTCTATGTATGTTCCTATGTGGCGTCGCGTTATAGAGACCAAACGGGTTGACCAATTTTGATGATTCTTACATCAATCGATTCGCCTTAACCTTGCGAGTGTCACTAAAGTCATGACAATAAACAGGGACAACCAGACACCATAATTATCTAAATGAAAAAAAAAAAAATTTGACGAACTACGTCAAGTGGGGTATCGTTAAATAGGTAATCAAAAATGATTTTTAGGTTCATTCATCATTTTTGATTTTAAGTGACAGTTTAGGATATACAGGGTGAATTTTTCAAGTGTGCAAGGATGGTCAAATCCGAAACTATAAGGAATATCGAAAAACGCTTAAAGGAGTCTCAAGACCGATTTTGATTAAAACTACATAAAACTACATCATTACATTTTTGAAAAATAAATACATATTCCTAGCCAGGAATCGAACCCATTGATTTTGAAAAAAACACACCCTGTATTATTACACCATTCGATAGTGTCATTGAAAAGGATAAAATTCTGGGAAGTAATGACATACGGAAAATTTAAGGAAAACGTTTAATTTCATTAAAATTCACATTTTTAGTACCTTATCCGTGGACCCGCGGTAATCCGGACCCTTTCTAATCCGGTGCATCCTGTAATCTAGTGGATAAAAGATAAAATACCCATTAAGATTGTAAGCATTTGCATTGATTCCTCAATCATAATTATTAGGCATAAATATATATAACGTTCAATAATTGGTAAAAATATCTTAGTGGGTAGTTTCTTTTTTATCCACTCGCCGCGGTGTTACATTTGAGATTTTTGCTTGTGAATGTTTGGTGAACTGTTTTGACTACATTTATGAAGTTATTTATCATGGCTCGAGTGATTTGATTGAAATAATTACTTTTTAACAAAAAAATTAAACCAACGAAAAAAAACTCAGAAGCGAAAAATCAAATAAACCATTTAGTATTATAAATTATGATCCTAAATAAACAGTAAATAAATAATTTTGAGACCATGCCAAACAGACAACATTAATTACATGGAGCGTAAAATAACGGCAACGGCATGCGATGCACACGGCAGCAGCAGCGCGGCGCACATCTTTTCACAGTTTGTTTTTTCATCAAAATTATTTATTTACTATTAATTTAGGATCTTAATTTATAATACTAAATGGTTTATTTTAGTCAGTTTTTTCGCTGGGTATATTTTTGTTAAAAAGTAATATTTTTTTTTAATTTTTAGTTGTTATAAAAATTTTTAATCTATATACATATATAAATCAATTGCTGTTCGTTTGTCTCGCTAAAACTCCGAAATGACTTGACTGATTTGGCTAATTTTGATCTTGAAATATTTGTAGAACTTCAGGGAATGTTTAAACGGTGAGAAACATAAATAATAAGTAATAGAATTACTAAAAACGACAATTTAATTTTCCAATACAAAATGTTCCTAGCTGTGAAACATTTGATGCGTTTTGTCAAATTGTCATTTGGTCGTCAAATATTTATAGGTGCGTTCAGAAATTTGTCTGTTTCATAGCAGTAGTATAAGGTTCGATCTCTTTGAAAACTTAGGGCCATAATTATTACATAACTTTCTAATGTAACCTTAGGAACATATCTTACTTTTTTATTTTATAACTGGCAGTTGAGGGAGAGGGACAGGGGAGGGAGAGGGGGGAGTTATTAGGTGGTCCAAAGTTTGCCGGGTTACCTAGTATTAATTATAAATATTGGGGGTAATTTCCAATATGTATCATGTGTACTGTATACAGTCAGTTACATATAAGTTATTACTTATAAGTAATGGGTGGTAGATTCAGTTACCACGTAAAAAAGTAGTAGATGAAATATCAATCATGCCCTATTGTTATACCTTTAGGGGTAAAATTTTGTTTCCAAATTTTAATGAGAATAACTTCAAGGTATACATACATACACGTATACCTTGAAGTTATGCGTAGCGTAGTTATGAGTAGCAGTGATAGCCTATTGGTTAGAACGTTGGTCTCCCGAACGCGGGAGCCCGGGTTCAAATCCTGGCACGCACCTCTAATTTTCAAATATTATGTGCGTATTACAAGTTAATTATCACTTGCTTCGGTGAAGGAAAACATCGTGAGGAAACCTGCACACCTGAGAGTTCTCCATAATGTTCTCAAAGGTGTGTGAAGTCTACCAATCCGCACTTGGCCAGCGTGGTAGACTATGGCCTGTACCCCTCACATTGTGAGAGGAGACCCCGAGCCCAGCAGTGGGACAATTATGGGTTGTTGCTTTGCTTTTTTTCCTATTATACATACACTACCTATCCAATAAAAAAAGAATCGTCGAAATCGGATCTTCCAGTACAAAATTATTGGGGTACCGGGTAAAAATTCCGTGGGTGTTTGGCAAAGGGAGATCTCCCGCCAGGCGAGATGTGTTGCCTGGGAGGCGGCCGAGCCCCGACTGACGATGTCGGAGCATTCGTATATATACTAGCGATCTTTGAAAACTTCGATAGCGTGATTCAGGGCGGCGTGACGTCACCGTGTGACGTATGTGCGCTGTCGCCACATCACCCCCCTGCTCAGACCGGAGGTCGATACATCTTGCAGTCCGTGCGCTGCGATAATTGCTCAGCCATGTGTGTCCACGGGATGCCCTCTATCCACGGTGAGTCGGGATGGGAGGGTGAGACGACCAATGCAGAGGGCGAGTGATATGCACTCCAGCCGTCAGTGGAGCCGTCGTGTGGACAGTAGCCGGAACGGGGACAGGAAGCGTCTTGAGCATACGCTGCGATGAACCCGATGAGCTAGTGTGGCTGGTGATGAGACTGCGGGGAGATGTCGCTGCTGTCCGTCGGGTGTGAGCGGTGAGGTGAGGGGGGAGTGATACCTGCTGCCGCTATCGGTGCTCAGAAGGGACGTGTTCTTGTCGAGGGTCACCAGTTTGGCAAAGGGAGATCTCCCGCCAGGCGAGATGTGTTGCCTGGGAGGCGGCCGAGCCCCGACTGACGATGTCGGAGCATTCGTATATATACTAGCGATCTTTGAAAACTTCGATAGCGTGATTCAGGGCGGCGTGACGTCACCGTGTGACGTATGTGCGCTGACGCCACAGGTGAACAATCAATTATCCCCTATTTTCGTACCTTAGGGTAGGAATAAAATTTTTCAAAAAAAAATAACAGCAACTTCAAGACATATCCTATCCATTAAAAAAAGAATCATCAGAATCGGACCACCCTGTGCCGATTGCTGCGTCATTATACATTAAAAAAATATGCGTGTCAAATTGAGAACCTCCTTCTTTTTTTTCGTTGGTTAATAAAATAATCAAAAAAAAACTAAAAAACACGCTTTTATAGAAAACCCAACTAAAAAAAATAGAAAATAAATTTGAATTAAGAATCGTGTAATTGTAATAAAAGCGTGAGGTGCATGGTCTCAATGAGTAGAAGGATTATCATTTTGATAATATATTAAAAAGCACCCCACGCTTTAACTAAACACCCACGCTTAATTCAAATTTATTGTCTATTTTTTTACTTGGATTTTCTATAAAAGCGTGTTTTTTAGTTTTTTTAAACTATTATTTATTTTTTAATTTTTTTGTTTGATTTCGTGAAATGAAATTTAGGTTTTTTTTCTTTCTTTCTTTTTTCTTTAAATATTGAATTGTCATCGGTCCTCGATAAGTCTACGAAGTTTGAAAGAAATCTGACCAGTTAAAGCTATTCAAAGCGTGTAATTAGGTTTTCCTTTCTTTCTTTCTTTCTTTTTTTCTTTAAATATTGAATTGTCATCGGTTCTCGATAAGTCTACGAAGTTTGAAGGAATCTGACCGTTTAAAGCTAATCAAAGCGTGTAATTAGGTTTTTCTTTCTTTCTTTCTTTCTTTTTTTCTTTAAGTATTGAATTGTCATCGGTCCTCGATAAGTCTACGAAGTTTGAAAGAAATCTGACCATTTAAAGCTAATTAAAGCATGTAGTTAGGTTTTTCTTTCTTTCTTTTTTTTTCTTTAAATATTGAACCTTCATCGATCCTCGATAATTCTACGAAGTTTGAAAGAAATTTGACCGTTTGAAGTGGGTCAAAATCAAGTCCAAAGAGAAGTTACAAATAAACAGACAAACAAACATACAGGGGAAGCTAATATAAAGCGTGTAAAATAAAAAGCTATTGTACAGTACCATCTCTGTAAAACTCTGTGAATCACTTCAAAAAAAGTGTTGTCATTCGTAAAATCAAAGTGTCGAAATTTTCCGTCTAGCCCCCTTTCACAACGCGCGATAAGGAACTTCGTTCCAAAAGTATAAAAAATAAAAGATCGTGAGATATTTTTGCCAACTATTGCACGTCATATATTTATGCATAATTATGATTGAGGAATCAATGCAAATGCTTACAGAAATGTAGAATTAGTAAACGGCAAACATATATTTGCACTCTAAGAGTGATCACATTATTTTGTGACTATAAATGTCGTCACATATTTTTGCTTTGGGCGGTTGTCACAATTTTTTGATGCACTTTTTTATCAGATAATTTTGTCGTCACTTTAATATGCTGTCTATGAATATCAGATATTTTTGTTGCGTCCGTGCAGACAGATATTATTGAACGCATTCTTGGGCAGATATTATTGCTGACGTGTCCATAGTCATATATTTATGCTCGTGACTGTACCTACATATTTCATTGACGCATTAATCGTCTGTGGTTTACGAAAAACTCAGTTTCATAAATCCTCTCAGCCCGGTTGCATCGTAAATCACTACAGATGCTAATGGAGGTTGCATCTGTGTAACAATTCGAAAACTAGTCCAAGGAAGATATACATAAGAAGATAGGTCACTCCAATTTTTCAGCGTCGCTAAATGAATCTGTAGCATTTTTATCATCGTTGGTAATTTGGTATATTTCTTTCTTCTTTTCTCGTTCTTGGAAAACAATTGATGCCTTGACGTTAATTACATGCCATGCCCTGGTGTTGCTTGTAAAATAGTAGGAAGGTATAATGAAAACATGTTAACATGACGCCCCTGCTGTTGCTAATGTCCATGGGCGGCGGTGATCACTTACCATCAGGTGACCCGTCTGCTCGTTTGCCTGCTATAAGCATAAAAAAAAATAACATGAGGTATTTTAAACCTATAATAAGGACATACAAATAGGGATCTGTCTCACAATGGGGTTTCAAGGCCTAAGTCCTGTCATTAAACACTCATCTTTAAGAACATTATTCAAAACTCAATAGAATTTCTTACGAAGATCGTAGACATTCACCGAGGCTTATATTTTGTACCTACTACCTATCTCATAATGTGACATGAAAAAGAAGCATCTGGGGCACTGAAGGATTCGAACTTGAGACACCCGTGACCCGACGACCGACGTCTAAGCTAAGCTGTGTCTACCTCATACCACCGCGTGAAGCTGTAAGCGCGCTGGTCAGCAAATATCCGTTTGAAATCAAAATTTTGTAAAATAATTCTTGACAAAAAATAACCGACTTTAAAATTAGGCATAACTCAAAAACTACTGGTCAGATCTCGCTCAAATTTAAGTGGGACTACATCACAAGCACCAGCTTTCGAATAAAAAAATATCATCAAAATCGGTTCACCCAGTCGAAAGTTCTTAGGTAACAAACATAAAAAATACAGTCGAATTTCATACCTCCTCCTTTTTTGCAGTCGATTAAAAAATAACCCACTTCAAAGAACAGTCATCAGGAAACAGAATATCAAAATCGCTGTATGTATGTACCTACTTATCTTGAGAGCTTTCATGGATCCCATCATCAGGCTAAGTATACCTAATTTGAAAATTAATTAACATTTCGAAACCATTCTACCACGGGCGAAGCCGTAGGCAAAAGCTAGTAATGATAAATTTCAAAATCGTTTGATAAATAACAAAGTTATCAGCCTCTCAAGCATTTTCTTAAAAATAAAGTACCTAGCTCCTACTTATCGATACCTAAACGTAGGTAGGTACCTAATCTAACCTACGCAAATATCGTTCCTAAACAAAATCAATGAGAATCATTTTAGAAACAGGTAAAGAAAAAAATGTATAATAATCAGGTACCCTATCTACCTATACTTAATTCTCAGATATACCTACCTAGCTCTAATGCGCTAATATGTAATTGAATCAATGATTTGAAATTTAAAAATACACTCGCAAATGTCGCAAATAGCGTTCCTAAACAAAATCAATGAGATTCATTTTAGGAACAGGTAAAGAAAAAAAGTATAATCAGGTACCTAGTTCTAATCGGCTAGTAATTGAATCAATCGTTTGAAATTTAAAAATATCTACACTAGAGCTCATACTTATTCCAGTTTTCAGTTCATAGGTCTTCAACCGAAGTACTTATGCAACTGCGCAACAAAGTTTCTCACACAACCTCTGGGTTATCTATGCGCGCTCGGTGCGGGGTGCGGGGCGCGGGGGCGACGCGCGAATACGCGCTGCATACAATGATCGCATCCAAGGGACACGGCACGTGTAACAGAGCACAGTACCGAATTGTACCCACCAATATTTATGCACTTCGAAGATCTCAATCCTACGTCCACGCTCATAAGGACCGCTTTCCGCCCCACACAAGGGCACCTTATGTCAACCAAACACATTCACGTTCATATTACGAATCGATTACCGAACAAAGCGTGCCAATGTTAAAACATTCAAAATAAATAAAGCATTAATATCAGAAACAAAAACAAACGTTTCCAATGCGGCTCTGTAATCGCATTGTACGATAACGTCATTCACGCACACGCGCGCGTGGTTGCCGAAATTCGTAGATGTATTTTTCTAGCCGCGCTCGATGTGTGCGTAGCGCGGCGGTGCGAGCGGGACGGATGGATAGTGTTGGGTGGAGGTGGGAGCGAGAGGCGGAAGGAGTTATATAACGCATTATTTTTATAATTAACAAGCAAAAATTGAGAGATACGGCCGTGCGACCCTGGACGCGGGCAGCGACCTCAGTTCACAAAATTTGCACAGATCAAATGTGGGCGACCTCGGGCGGATAGTTGCACGCGGATCGCTCACACAAAAAACGGCGCACACACTTGCATGCGGGAAAATTTTCGACTTCCGCGTATCATAGCTGCGTCGTGCGTCGTGCGGCTTCGGCGTGCGGCAGTGCGGCCCGGCTAAATACTTGCAACCTTTATCGATCCTGCCACCTGTGGACCTATTCAAGGGCGGTGCGTGAGCGAATTAGAAATACGTTAGATAAATGATACACCGTTTGGAAGTTTGAACTATCTGCGTGTAACGAATAAATCATGATATCTATGATATTCGTGATTAGGTACTTCTTGCTGAAACGACCCAAATATCGTGAACTAATAAATGTTTGAATCAAATTAAATTTGTTTTTTGCATGTCAAATAACACTAGGTAGATACACTTGTATCATTACAAGTAATCATAGGCATCAAAACATGTTTCGATAAGTTGTAAATATTTACCCCGAAGTGCCTCAAACGATGCCACTGCAATCTGTTACATTTTTGTTAGAAATAACTTTTGGACTCTTTTGTATAGGTAGGTAAGTACTTACCTAGTTAAACCATAATATGTATTAGTATTAATTTAATCATAGGTATATGCATTGAAATAATAATATCACTTTAGATAAGACGCTACCATTAGGGTTGCCAACATTTCTTCAGCGAAATATAGTATTTTTCAGACGAAGCTATAAAAATATATAGTATCTACACTTCAAAAAAAAATAGTATTTTACGGAAAACGCAAAAAGTAGACGAAGATGTATTTGTTACTTGTTTTATAAATGTAAATGAGATATTACATCTGTTTCTTTCTTCTCGCGACTTCGAATTCATAACCGAAAATATCCTTTCTGTGAATGCTGAAGTGGCGGGAATAGAGAGCAGGAATGAAATGACTTTAAATAAATTTGGTAAGATATTTTTAGTATTTTTCAAAATATGCTGCCATTCTCGGCCTGTTGTTTTAGAAATAATTATATACCAAAATCCCAAAACAAAAATATTGCAGACTATAATGACCAAACTCTGTCAATTTGACAATGACAAGTTCGGAATCGAATGCAATAAGATAGATACATTCGGATACACTACACGCTCAAAGGTGAGTGAACAGTTCATAAACTAAATTAAAAGATTGGTTTGTTAGATTTCGGTGTAGAAAATATAGTATTTTTGCGTAGTATATGTTTCTTCAATTGTATATAGACAATTCAATTGTACACAGACCCGAAATATAGTACAATACTATATATTATAGTACGGTTGGCAACCCTAGCTACCATACGTTTTATATAAGATTACTGTATAGAATATTAGTATAGATATTATCTTTACCGTGACGCTACTGCACTGTGTAAATACCGCCCTCGCTTCGCTTCGGGAATAATCTAACATTTTAACAAAAAAATAACCGACTTCAAATGAAGTACATTGTACTTTTGACATGGATGCCATTGTCAGATCTCGCTCAATTTTATGTGAGACTACACGACATGCACCAGCTTTCGATTAAAAAAAGAATCATTGAAATCAGTTGGCGCGATATTGAGTTATTCGTCCATTTATCACGCACATACTCAATGCAAATTTAAGACTTATATGATTTTGACATGGATGCCATTGTCAGATCTCGTTCAAATTTATGTGAGACCACACGACAAGCACCAGCTTTTGATTAAAAAAAGAATCATCCAAATCGGTTCACCCAGTCCAAAGTTCTGAGGTAACAAACATAAAAAAATACAGTCGAATTGAGAACCTCCACCGAATTGAAGTCGGTTAAAAATAGTAAAAAAATATAAGTATGTATAATATAGCCTACGTCACCCGGGGATAATATAGCTTCCCAACAGTGAAAGAATTTTTCAAATCGGTTCGGTAGTTTCGGAGCCTATTCAATGCAAACAAACAATCAAATCTTTCCTCTTTATAATATTAGCATAGATTTATGATAATATGACAACCAACCCAAAATGGTCATGTTGTTGCGTGCGTACTTGTGTATTTGTGAATGTGTGTGTGTGTGTGTTAGCGGGTATTCTCATTGAAGTTCCCGATGCAACGATGACTTCCGGGCGTCTTACCAATTTGAACAGTCATTGTTGTATAGTTAAGAGCCTCGTCCGCCGCAGGTTGAGAACATAGTATATAGACTACCATACATACCTATATTCCGTGTTAAACTAGTCTTATTTAGTGCCTAAATAATGTTATCCTTTCTTTGTATCTACCATATTTTAATTTTAAAATAGAGCAGACACAAAATGAAAAGAATTTTAGGAATAATTCTGCGCCTCCTGTGATAAGTGTTACAAGTGAAAAATCGACACTTTACAGGAGGACGAAAACACGTTCCAAAAAACTTGAGAGGTGTCAAGGGACACCCGGATGGAACGAAGTTCCTTTCGATATTTCCTTAAGTGAGCTAGGTGTAACATGAGTACCTTCCTTTGTAGATAAAAACATTTATTGCGGTTTTTTTGCCAAAACCTGTGCAGTTATATCAGTTTGCACAAAATTATCTCCAAAACTGTAGCAGATAGAAGAACGTGAGTTAGACAAAAAAATCGCTATTTTTTCTTATAAATTTCTATGTTAATATCACAAAAAGGGTACTTGGTACAACTCGACTTAGATCACTCCTCACAGGAGGCACAAAATTGTTACCAAATAATAGTAAAACTAATACCCAAGTCACCCATAGAAATCCGTTCTTACCAATAAATTACATCCTTTGTAAAAAACCTAATCGCCTACACGTGCAATTCATCAAGCTGACACACGGAATTATTCTAGCTACTTCGGTAGTCAAAGGCGTAGCTGCGTAGTGCGAATGATTTCTGGAAAACATAGAAAAACCTCATCTGCATACCGTCGCTGCAAACGTGGTCACTGGTCGTTCATTGTTACTTTACGATGGGACAGTGCGTTTTATCAAACAGCGCTTATCGCCGTACTCGGAATGTTAATCACATCCAGGCAACAATATTAGTGTAACCACGAATTTTTGCTGGTTTCACTCGTTTCCCATTACCAGCGGGATTTATTATGCATTTATTTAACTTTTAAAAAACCATTCATGTTCCAGCAATTCATTTATTAGGCTTTGAACTACGTATGACTGTCTAAAAAGTGTCACGTGACCGCGTAACACGAATTTGACGTTTACACTGGAACATGGCTGGAATAGAGTTCATAATAGGCCTCCTGGACCCATTACAGTCCAATTACTTTCCTAGCCTATTCCATTTCGCTGCTGCAATGATATAAGTGCATTAAGTGCAAAAGTATGTGACCTACAGACCAATCCAATTCTCGGAGCTGCGTCTGCTCGAAGCCTTCCTAAATGTGTTAAATCATACCATACAGATACAATACAGGTTTCATATTTTAACGTTGAAAATAACACAATGTGTCATATCAATAATTACAGGTTTTAGAATCATGCCCTGAATACCTAATTCTTTTGCCGACTGTACATTTTCGATTTTTGACTTTTTTCATACTATTTAATAATAAAATTACGATGAATAGCTACACATTATTGGAGCTAACAACATTTTTTCAGCAATTATCTTCTATAATAAAATTTATTTACGAAATATGAAAGATTTAATATAAAATCAATTTTTAAAGCATAATGCTATATAAATATCATTCGCTTCCATTAATCTTTCATTTTTAATACAAAGTGCGTCATTTGGTTTTAATATTGTAATTAAATACTTCACTATCAAATCCTATTTAAGTAATTTTTCATTCGGGCTCAGGTTTTGTCATAAAACATTATTTATTTATGGTTTCGTTACCGTTTATCCGTTCGTTAACGGTTCATAAATAATAAAATAATTGGATCTCAACACAGAAAACATTTAAATCACATTTACAGGTTTTTTGAAATTCATTTAGCATCGTCTGGAAGTCCGGAAGATGCGCAATAGTTGGCCACCCTTCTTTCTATGGTAGCGACACGGCACGCACATGCAAGATAATTCGAAATTAAGTTTAATGCGTCGTAACGCCCGTAGCGAGCTAAAACGAGTAAATCTTAGCGTCATTAGATTAAACACATACCTACGAACCAAAACCAAGATTGGTTTGGCTAACCGCTTATTATTAAGGCCTAAATCAAGCTCTCTGAGATCTCAAGATTCGGTTTCAGATGTTAAAATACTACTGGACCCATTTTAAAAATTATTTCACCACGAAAGCTACATTACTCCTGAGTAATCCAATCCTAAGTATTCCTGAGTAAGTAGGGTCTCTTCTCTTAAGGAGCAAGAGAAGAGAACCGTGCCCAGTAGTGGGCTATTAATGGGTTGAAGCCAATAATATTTTTTACTTCATCACCATTAAAATATTTGATGTCCAGTGAAATGGATATGGTTCACCTAGTTATGTCATTTGTAGTATGTAAAAGTGACATTTGTGAGCCGAGATCAGTTTATTAATTCGGGCCTCATTGTTTTATTTCAAGAGCCAGCCGAAAAACGACCAGACTCCTCACCCCATCACAAGTTATCACCGTCGCTCATCAGAAGAATGAAGAGAGTACTTAGACAAAGATAGTAATTGTTGGATCTCAACTCTCAAGCCAAAATAATTAGTCCTCTGGAATTCACTTTGATGTTATTATAACCTCAGTTGATCGTTTTCTAACTGATATTAAAATAGGGCAAAAAATTTAAGTAGAACTTATTTTTACAAAAACAGTAAAGCCTATAAAATTTTTATTAGTCTCACTCAATTACTATAAGTTTAAAATCTACTATAGTCATATATTTAAACTTTATGCAATGATCTTTAGTTAATACATTACTACGCCCCCCGCACTTCTGATACTACGTAAATGGCTTCTCAATGTCACGTCACGTGAACCATTTGCTATTTTTAGAACACTACTTTACTCGACATACAAATATTTTAAAGAAAATGAAGTATAATTCCTTGTAGTCTTAACATACATGTACAATGTACATACATACATACAAGTAAAAGCTTCCAAACAAAAAACTACATCAAAATTTGTTCATTCGATTAAAACCTAGGATGCCATAAAGAAACTAACGGCACAGATAGATATAGACAATCTTCTTCCTATTTCGGTTTTATTATTCGAAAAGTTAGCCAGCAGGCTGTCTGTAACTGGCTAGTTTACAGTTCTTAGTTATGTTGGGGCGGCTGAGAATACTAACCCTAATTGCACGCCGGAAATGAATCGTAAGAGGCGGCTAAATCCGGCCCACTGGTGGTGGTCCCTTCGAAGGGATTACGTTAGTAATATCGATTTTAATATTTCATTGATACCATTATCGCTATTATATTATAATTTCTCCGTGAGATCCGCCTGAATAACTATATAACCCTCTTGCTTGCGCCAAATACTTGTTGTGTTCCGGCTGGGGGCCAGTTGATAGCCAGTTCTTTCTTTATTATTCTTCTCTCTTTCTTGGCCAGCAACGCAAAGGCGTGCCTAGGCCGTCAGAACAAGGCAAGCCCAGTTGTGTCGTACCCAGGATCTCGGAATTTTTGGCCCGACAACACAGAACACTCCATTCCATACGCATTTACCAACAAATAATATGAGTGTTAACAGCTGCAGAGTGATGATAGTAAAGCAATGATAGTAAGCTAGGCTTTTCGGCTTGTGTGGCTGTCGCCACTGGACAACGCATCAGTGAAGCCTTTGGTGTCACTGATGTCCATGGGCGACGATAGCCACTTACCATGAGATAGACCGTTTGCTCTTTTGCCGGCTCTTCTTCTTAATCGTTTCACTCTTGGCAGAGCGATCGTGGTCGTCATGTAGTCGCATTTGCCGGCTACTTCCGTAAAAAAATCAAGGGGCATCATGGATCTGAGAAGCCCTGGTGTTTCGGATGTTCACAATTACATTGTATGGACGGTCAAAACTCAAAATTACTGATTGAAAGATGTGTAAATCACTATCAACCAAACGAATTCGATACAACCAAGTCACACACAGGGATATGATAACGCAGTTTGCTTCGTTGTAACATGTGGTAGGTATATACTTTTAGTTATAATTTAAGTACCTACAATGATGTTTAAATAAATATATAATACTGCATGTTTCCGTTGTAAGAAGGAGGGAGGTGCCGCGCATGTCTTAAAGTATACCGTCATACATGCAATGCATCGGTGATTCCGTTGGTGTTACTGATGTCCTGTGATGGTGAACACTTAGCGCACGAGCAGCACGTCGTCGGCGGCAGAGGTAACTGCAACCGTCGACAGCAACCGACTGCGGCCGTCGTGCAGTCGGCCGCAGTTGGCGACATAAGGTATCACCGATTTGTTGCCGTCCAAGAAAGAAAAGAGAGAAAGAAAGAAGGAAGCCATTCTGTGGAAGCCATACCATCAAGTCGGCCGGCTTCTGCTTCTTACGACACTAGTATACCGGGATGGATTGGAGTCAGTAATGAACATGGCTAAAACAGTCGGGATAAAAATGGGTGGTTCGGGTTGAATACACATTGTATACCATTGTATACCATTGTATACCTTCAAAGTAAGTACCAAGATAAGAGACAGTATAACTTAGTCTCTAAAGATTGTTCAACGATTCAGCAAGATGCTGTATGATGAGAGTAGGTTGCCTCGGGCTTGTGTGGATATATCAACAAAACATACCCTTTATTTCTAATTCAGACCATTACAATATTACCTTAACAAAACGGCCTTTAACCATTTAAAACACACCCCAAGAATAGTATGAATCCATAATAACATGGCAGAAGAATGATAACAAAACAACGCATACACGAACTATGCATGAACTTGGTATTCGTCCGTGAACCTCGCCTCCGGAGTCGGTTGACGTCACCTCTCAGAAACAACCGCCCAATTGCATAATATTAACGTACGTAGAACTCTTCCTATCCCGTGATTGAGTTAACCGAATAACTGAATTGATATCGATAACCAACGGCAGATTGGAGCCCTGGTTAACGAGTACATTTTTGTTAAATTTTGGGAACGACGATTCTCTATAATACCAGTAAGTATAGTACGTACGTACGCGACCAAACGCTTCCTAAACCGTGATTGAGATAACCGAATCTTTATTATCGTTATCCAACAGAATCGAGCCTTTGCTTATTAATTTTAAATAAATTTTTAACTATCGCTGCCATTGCAGGTGGCGATTCATGACAATAAACACAAATAGAATTATTATAAATCGGTTGTCTGACCTAGCCGAATTATCAGGATGCGGAGATTCATCCAAGTGGGAACCAGCAGTAAGATCGTCAATCAGACACCAAAATAAAGAAAATCGGGCGACTAAGAGAGGAGCCTGTTTTTTATATAATATATCTACTGGTTCCTACCTTTTCATTTTCTACTGGAAAATATCGTATTCACTGAATAATATATCCGGTCAATACACTAGTAAGTAGTAGAAAAAAAAATTTTGTGCTGCCATATACTCGAACTGTGACCAAGATTCGAACTTTCGGGTTCTCCAATACTAGGAAAACCTATCAAAATTCACTTACGAACGCCGAACCGGCTTAACGGCTCATCAAGTTTTAAGTTGAAAAACTTGGTTTAACTAACTTGAATTAACTTCGTCTCTGTTTAGCTGAGGAATATACTAAATATACTCGTATGTATGTTTATTTCACTCAATGCCATGCATGTATTCTTATATTGTTAATACGTACTTCAAAAACCATTTAGCTATGTGGGGTACTAATAATTGAGAACAAATAAAATTATTGATACGAGGTCGATGATGAAAACTAGTGACTACCGAGTAGACTAGTGATCGACTGAGTGAAGCAGCAATGGTCACGATCGGTGAATGAGTGCCCATTTGTGGCAAAAAATCTTGAGCGCTTTCGTGCTTCGGAGAGCACGTAAAACTGTCCGTTCCTGGCTGTTATCGAAAAATAACACTCGTTAAGCTATATAGGAGACCCTAACCGTTTTTTAACTTAACCCTTCCACCGCCCTAGAGCGGCTTGGTTGGTGAGACCTGTCCTCAGTAGTGGGATTAATGTGTTAAAGCCATGTTGATGATATACCTACTGTTAATTTTACTAATCGCAGAACGGTGTATAAACAAACCCGTATTTTTCTTTCTTTCTTTCTAAGTACATATATTATTATATTTTGACAGGCTACAGAGTTCCTAAAACGAAAGCATACACGTGACTGAATAGAAAAGGTAGGTAGTGTTGTGGAACTTGTGGTTGTTAGGGGTCGACCTTGGTCAATAGCCACTTAACACTAGGTTGACTGGCCGATTGTGATTTTCATATGTACACTAATTGTAAAATCAATAGCATAGTAGCCAAATATTTTAAAAATCATAATTACGAAGTCCTCTTCATTCCTCTTCATTCAATGAGATGCAACAAGATTTTTGCGTATTATTTATACCTATCCATCTGTCATCTGTCATCTGTCATCCGTACCCGATATGAGCCTCTGCACATGACGTATTTTTACGGCGCGTTTTCGGCGCTGCAAATCACAAAAAAACAGATTGTTACGTCTGTATCCATAAAAACGCGCCAAAAACGCAATCGTACGCTTTTTTTTTCGAGCAGTACAGAATAGATAATATATGAACAACTTCAGATTTGGGGAATTACTTTTGCGAACAAGTTTGTATGTGATGGTGCTCATTTATGTAGTCGACAATAAATGGACAGAGAAACCATCCGATGGTGAATACGCATTAGGCAACGAAGACCCATAATCCCCATTAACAACCCAAAAGATTAAAATTTCAATATACAAACAAACCTTTAACGCGAATCCTATCCAAACTTGATCAGTTTATTTTTTTTTATTCTGACCATACCAGAAACGTCACAGTAGCCAGTACCAACCAACCTTTATCAACAACAAAAATAGACGCCCACTTAGCAAATAAAACCGTAGTATTGCCACAATTTATCTATTTCCTCAATAGATCATGCAGTTGGTATCGACTTCCTCATGAGCTAACACGGGTAGTTAGCGATAAGCATCGCCATAGAACTTGACCTTAGAGGAGCCGTGACCGTGGTATCTTGGTATCGGGTTCGTTATGTAACTCATCTCTCCGACGGCGAGGCCGCCCACTGAGAGGTACTCTCGACCGCATGTCATTAAATACACGACACAGACCAAGGATATTAACAAACAAAAGATAAATTAACTGTATTATATGCCTAATTTGTATTTTAAAAGTTTAAAAGGTACCTAAAATGATTATATTTACATTGCATGGACGTTTTTTACACAAATAATAAATGCTTGACAACAATCTCACCTGATGGTAAGTGGAGATGTGGTCCAAAGTGGTGAGTACAGTCGGCAAAAGAATGAAGTATGAACTATGCAGGGCACGATTCTAAAACCTTCTGTAATTAATGATGTTACAGATTGTGTTATTAATTATTATCAGTGTTAAATGATACCTGTATACGTAAGGTATTATTTAACATTGATATTAAACATTATAGAGGGTTTTAGCATCATGCCCTGCATACTTAATTATTTTGTCAACTGTACCGCCATTTAGTTTAATCTAAAGTTTTTTGCAGTGGTAGGGCATACTACCTGCGTGGTTAGCTACAATTTCCTTTTTACAGTAGCTCGATTTTGTTTTCACATTTTATTTATTTGTTTTCAACTAAATCCTGATACACTTTGTTATAATAATGAGTGTCTTTATCAAACAATAAAATTAAATGTGGTGAATACGACAGAATTCAAACGGTGCGAATGACATCTTGTTGTGCCTCTAGAGACACGTGTAAGTTTTTATGACTGATTTATAATAGATACTGCGGTGCGTTTGTATGCAATATTTATGTTGAATTCTTTTGTGATGCTAATAATAAGAATAGCATTTGAATCGTAAAACATATTTATTGTTGTGGAATTGATAAAAAGTCCTACAAAAATCAAACACTGCTAAACGTTTCGCAATGAAATAAGTTACTAAAGAACCTTATGTTTCAATAGATCTAGTTATGTTGGTATCAGATGAAAGGAACCAATTTACCAGTTTCTCATCAGGCCGACTTTAAAAATCCACTAAGTTAGGTATTAGAACCTTGTTTCAATAGAGCTTATAATAATGTAGGTTTCAGATTGGAGCAACGCTAAATTTACAGTTTCTCATCATACCTTTACATAAATTTTGTTATTGCGAAATTTCAACTTTAGTACGTAGCTAAATACTAATCATAGCGAAATTGAGCCAATAAATCGGTAAAATCCAAGTAAATTTGTTATTTCAAATAACTTAAATTCCTTCAAGAAAAACAATCGAATACCCGAACGACGAAATTAGTGCTTTGACGTGTCACGTGTAATAGATACAGTAATTTGCCTGATCCTCTGATCTTTGTAATGATCAATAGGCTAAGAGAGGCTGTGTTTTGGGAGGACTCAGTCAGAGGCCGTTCCTATAATAACAGGGCCTTCACTGTCAGGGACGCTTCCCTTCGGCTTTGAAGGTTACGGCATCCTTCAATGCGTAGCAAGGTTCTAATGTTTGAGATAAATTATGCATGTTAAAAAGACATTTTCGTGTGAGTGTCCTCTTAAATCAAAGGAGAAATAGAACTTCTTTACAATGCAGTATCACAATAAACAACGCTGTTCCAACAGACACATGAAACGTGGCTCGGCTTGTCGATATCAGACACAAGTGGCGTTACCAGACCCAACGACAATTTTAGGGATAAAGGTAACATAACCGGAAATTTGATTCTTTGGTCGAAAAGGAAATTTCATAATAAATAAGTAATTTGGTAATAAAATATGGAAAGATAATATCAAAAGTGTTTTATGGAGTAACGTCTTATTTTCCGGCAGAAATTTTCCTGTCAATATTTTTGTTCAGAAACAGAGGTTATTTATTTATTTATTTATAAGATTTATTGTAAAACCTACAAGCAAGGCTTACAAAGGGCGGACTTAATGCCATTGGACATTCTCTCCCAGTCAACCCATGGTGTAGGTGAGAAGGTGTGGTAGGCGGTAACAATAATGTTAGGTTAGGTTAGTGGAAAATAAAGACGACTCCGTAGCACAGGGCTATTAGTAGTGACTAGTGACACACCCAGGTGATCTGGGGAGAGTTCCTGCATACAGCATAACATATAAAATTCTGTTCGTATAGGTACGAATATCGCAAATGATATACCTATTTTATTTGTGTTGTCCTAGTTCGAATCAGGTCAGTGACATATTGTATTGTTGTTTATGTTGTCCATAACTCTATAGCATCTTGCAGTCGCGACACAGGCAATTATAACCTAGTGCATTTAAAAAACCAGTCAGCAACCCGTTGCATTGTTTCCAGGTCTTAAAATTAAGATGTCCTGTCTATATTGGTCAGGTCATTGGATTCATAGCGAACCTCAAAGTTTCGGGCTCGTACGTGCAAACTGTGGAATGATCTTCCTATTGAAGTTTTCCCGGAGCACATTAACATGGAGTTCGTCAAGAAACGCGTACAAAGAGCTCTCCTTCAGGACCTTGTCAGGTGAGCAAAAGCTCACGTCTTATGGAGGTGATGGTGGCCATCTCAGAATTGTTCTTTATTCGGACGTGGCCATTTAACATAATAATATTAATAATAATAATAATAACTTTTATTTCTACCTCCACACAAAAATTACAATGTGTCCTGATTGCACTAAAGTACATGTATATTGTGATAATTTGTTTTGTGGGAGATCTGGTGTCCAAACTAAGCCGAAGCCTGTATTTTGGCACACCAGGAATCCCCTTTACAGATTTGAAACATAAATTAATACAATACTCTATAATGAGGTATGACTATATTATATCGGCTTAAACAAAAACATTTTTTTTTACATTCCTAAGACCTCTAATCTTTAAGTTATTGTGCGTGAGTGGGTATGTTCGACGACAGAAGATGTGTAACATAAGATGACCCGTCCGTAAAAAAAAACATAGTTGGGTCTGCCCCAACTGTGATCTGTCACAACACACAGAGGAGTCAGGTCAGACGATAGATCAATAAGCTTATTCCAGGCAAGACAGTTGTGAATTGAAACCTAACCGTTCCAATTAGTTACTCTCGAAATGAAAACGAACGATCGGGTTGCACAAATGGAAACAACAGATGTAGAACAAAGCGTTAAAATATAGCTAATTTTAACGGTCAAATACGACAATTCAGTAAATAATTCCAAAAACATCAGGTATACACATAATCCTTGTTCAGCTAATTTAGCTATTGACAATAATACACCGTTTTTTTTAAATTTTCCTGTACAAAGAACCTGTTCCATATCATTTCACCATTTAACCATGATATAGGTAAATGGTAAAGCAAATGAGTTGAATTTGTGTCATTCTGATTAATTTAAATTTTGGCAACACTTCAATGGTGCAAGAGGCCAAACTTGTCTAGAAATAGGGCTGTCGACGTTTTGGAATGGATTTTTATTAGTCGGTGGCGACAAATAATGTAACAAAGAAAATGTTACAAAGATCTTTATGAGAAATGATTGAGATGCCTTACTGGAAAATCTATTCGTTATATTTACAAAATAGTAAGTACGTGGAAAGATCCCATTCAAGTGTTATAGATATAAACTTATTACGTTTGGCCTTTTTCGCGGAATTCGGTAACATGTAGACAAGATACTGAATTATACCTATTTTTGGCCTCTATATCGATAACAAAGCCTAACAACATTCAAAGTTTTGAAAAATGCCTTATTCAATGCACCGTTTAGGCGAGATAAATAAACTTTTATTATTTTCTTTATTGCTTACTATTTTATGGCAACCCTACTTGAAATGCGTATCTTCCTGAATTTTTTTCTCATTCCCCTTACTTTTATCGAAAAGTTAATTCGTACGGTGTCCTAACTATATTTATTTATAATAGGGTATGAAAAATTCATGTCATCGAAGATTTCTTAGAGGCAGACTTCAAAGATGCTTTATCGATAAAACATTCAGATGTGTTTAGTAGTCATGAAAGTAACTCGATTTCAAAGCGAATATCCTATACGAGTGGAATATTGCGTACTTTGGCCCATGAGGTACCTCAAAGACTGCGAAAGAAAGACTTTAGTCCAACTTGAATGCATTCAATTTTAAACCCTTGGCAGAAGATACAGGGAGTACATTCATGTGCAGGCATAAGGTTAGTAAGTCATAACTTGTTCATGCTTCTTTTAGCAAGTGGCGAAAGTTAGTAGAAGAAGATATCCAGGCACAGTGCGCTTCCATTAGTATTTTCGGAGTTGCGTGTTCGTGAAATAAAAATCGATAAAAGGGTATCTTACCTGCATGTAGTTTTTTGATTTCCTGTTGAAATAGAATTTTTCTCTATATTTTTTCCTTTCCATGGTTAATCTTCGACCAAGATAGTATTTGTGTGTAGATATATTATGCGTGTGTGTCAAATGCATGGCAGTTAACAGTGTCATTTCATACTCCTTCGTCCACGCAGGTAAAATTACCTGCGTTTACGATAATTTTATCGTAAAAATGAGTACAAAGTTTCTGCCTTATACCAGATTTATATTTACGTCATAAACCAGATAAAATCTGTTCAGTAATTTTTGAATAACCAACATCCATACAAACTTTCACATTTATAATATTAGTAGATTGTAACATATTTTATTGTATTGCATTTGTATCCGTGTAGGTAGGTACGTCCTTATGAGGTAAGTCTAGCTAGATTATGTCACTATCTCCTTCATTAGTTGAATTTGCTTTCACATCATAATGACAGGTTGTTGGCGAATTTATCGAGAAATATGAATTATCGGAGCGTATTGAGTAGTAACGAGGGGGAGGGGGAGGGGGAGGGGGAGGGGCGGGGAGGGGGAGGGGCGGGGAGGGGGCGAAGTTCGGAGGCCCGGCGCAAATAGCGCTGCGACTTATACTGTACTTCCCAGGGCCGCACTCACTTGTCTAGGAATCGATAGCGTTTGGTCGTATGCGTATTATTAATTACACGGATTCAAGGCTGAACCTTTATTCACCTTAAAATGCAAAGGTTTTGTATTCGTATGTATTCGTAACAATATTAATTAATCGTTTTAGTTGCTTCACCTGTTGTTACAAGTGTATTTACTAATAAAGTAGCGTTTTTGTTTAATCGTTAGTAAAATTTTGATTGAATGGAAGAGATTAGGCGTCTTATCTGGAATGTAATGACGCGATTTTTAACTGCGAATGGATACAAGCGTACAGTTGGGGGAAAATAAAGCCTGAAATAATGTAGAATTCTTTGATAATAAATTAATTTAAAACATCGGATCGGAACCGACGGTATAGTGGATAATCATCACTAATCTACGAGAGATTTTGTGAACAAGTATCTACATATGCTACTACGACTACAATATCACTAATATCACTATTAATTACGAGTGATTATTTATATAATAAAAAATCTACAAGCCCTTCCCATATCCCCGTATTCTTAGAGTAATAATATTACATCCCGTATTTATTTATAAGTCCATACGTTATTTTTCATTGAGGTGTTTTCACATTCACCGATTCACAGAACTAACGTAAATGAAATAAAATCTAATCAAAGGTTAAAGAGTATCAGTGCATTGCTATACTCGCTATTTAATGTTTAAATTATCTGAGAGCCTCACGTAGCAACACGGAATAAGGGGGCCAAAGTTTGGAGGCCCAGTGCGCAAATACATTTGTGTCAACAACATCGATAAAATGTAGGTACTCCAGGGCCGTATTCCTAGTTTCTTTTGCTAAATTATATCGTTAAGTGTTAAACTTCAAACTACAAAGCCGGGTTTGTTCTATTCTACATCTAAGTCGATCGATTGAAGGTCGAGGTCATTGAATTAGCATTGTTCACGTATTTAACGCTCACATTCTATTTAGTATGTATTGCATAGCTAGGTTCATATTAACATATTTAACAATACTTTAAATCTTTGTTATTCTCTCCAAAATAGCACATGTTCTACATCTCTGGATATATTTTGAGCATAACTTACCTAAACATATTATAATGATATATCTATAATGTTGCATTATTTTTTGGTAGTATAGTTACCGTACTGTACTGTACCGGGACCACTTGTGTTTAGTAGCTGTGTTTCGCTTGTCACTTATTATTTGTTAAGCAGTTGTATGTTACTGCTTGAATAGAATATTCCATCTCAGTTCTAAAATGTTTGCTATATTTACTTCTGCGACCTACTTGAAATGAGATGGACCGGTGCAATAGATTTCAGGGAAACTGCAACTTTGTACTTTAATTAAAAAAATTATAATAACAGGGAAATTTGTTAAATAGGTGGGAGATAAAAATTCATTATAATAGGTTCTTAAATGGATTCTATCTAACAAACTTGCTACATGAGTCATCGACCGAGATTAGGGCCCAAAATTCTCAGAATCCCTTCAAGGTTTAAACTGATAGGTTCCTTGAATTGAGTTTAACGTCTTTTGCCTCATTGATCTTCATTCCTGAACTTTAAATAGAAAACATTTTCTAACTGATACCACAAAAAGTAAAACCTAGCATAGAAAATTAGGAAATAATATTTTTATAATTCAAATAGTTTACGACATATTGTGATAAAAATCAATAATCCATAGTAAACAAAAAAATCTATTATACGTTTTAAAATAAAATACATTACAGATACCTACCATACATAATATTCATCGGTCTTCAGGTAAAGATTTAGGCGCCATTGAGGGATTGAAAAGAGCTGCGGCGCACTCCCCAGCGCGGGAGGTGTCACTATCGCAACCGTTCGCCCACGCGATCGCCATGGCTACCGAGTGCGGCCCTGGGTGGCCTTGCAATGGAATGGGGAGGGCATTACCCCCGTCTTGCAGGCGGTATCTATGAGCGACGCTTGCCAAAAATTTTGCTACGCGCTTTCCGCGTTAAATGCCACATCTAGGCCAAAACATTAGCAGTGTTTGGTTGTTGGAAAATGTGTTCTTGTTTGATTATGAAGTCAAAATAGTCTAAAATACACGGAACGAACAACAACGATTTTGTTTTGTTTGATGTTAAAAAATCGTGTTATTAATGTACTGTAACTTACTGATGATAGGTAATCAGGTAGGTGCTAATTTTGTAGAATCGACGACACGTCGTCGACGCGTCGTAGAACTTAGTAGGTCCGATTTTATAAGCAATTCGAATTTTAATTCCGGAATTGACTAATTTAACTAAATAATTACAAATAATACACAAAAAATAAACTCACAATTTAACGAATTCGTACTATAAAAGTCGTTTACAAATTTTTAATGTTATTGGATTAAAATTTAATCAAATGCCTACCTATTACATTAAAAAAACAATTACATGCCACACCTAGTAAAGTACGAGTAGCATCGATTGTCGTGTTATTATGTCTATCTCTTTCACGCTAATGGATCGCCAATCCAACGTAGAAGCGGTAGAAGTTAATTTGGAACCTATAATCTTCTGTGCTATAATTATTGGGAAATCGCATTCCGGTTTTTAAATCCGGTTCTCACGTTGTTTTTGCCACGTACCTATGCTAAATATGGAATGAGCCGCCCTTCGAGTTGTTGCCGGAGCGATCAGCAATATGACATTAGCTGCTAAAACCTAATTAGTGCCGAAGGGACTACCTTAATTAACCATTATAATTTAATTATTTAATGAAGTTAACTTAGTTTTCATGCCTCGAGGCTGACCACTAAACTAATGGGATCGATTATACTTTAGAAGCTGGTTGTTTTGCCATTTTCATTTTAGTTGGCAACGCATCATTGATACACCGGCTGTTGCAGATAGTATGGTATGTAGGCGTAGTGACCACTTAAGGTCGTAGCTCATCTAAACGACACCGCTCCCACCCAACCAAAGTATGAGAATTCAAATATAAACTTTAAATCGTGCACTGTAGATGCAACTATTGAGTGGCAAGGTTGCGGTAAGCTTGCTTCCCGCGCGCGGACTGCTAATTTTTGTTGTTACTGTAAAGTGCACCTACAGAGCACGATTTTAAGTCTATATTTGAATTCTCATACTTTGGTTGGGTGGGAGCGGTGTCGTGTAGATGAGCTACGACCTTTACTCACCATTGGGCCGTTTGTTCATTTATTACAAACTAGCTGAGCCCCGAGGTTTCAAAACATCAAACGATTTGCTTCAGCAACATTTTACTTAATTTGATAGAACATATATTTCTAATTTTCATTTTGCAATTTGCAAAAAATTAATGGTAATATTGTTTATTTTTGAAAACGCTCCCGGAAGAATCCTTTGTTTTTTCGTGGGTTTCAGTATGTAAATTCCTAAATACAAGTACTTCAATATAAATTCACCTTTTTCTTAAATATGTTCTACAGGAGGTATAAATAAGGTACCTACATAATTTCCGCGTGCGAAAGTGCGGGCAACAGCTATTATAATAAACTACTTAAATTATAGATAGATTTTTTTGTTTACGCAAAGGATTCTTTTGAAGTCGCTGGGTTCAGTTTTCACTGCTGGCTGAAAAATCGTCTGACATTAAAACATACAATGTATCTATCTCACCATAGAAGGAATGTTTACCACCACCGATACCTATCTATTTATGACGTGATGAGGAACAGCTGTATAAAGAAAAAAATTGTGATAATGGTGTGTCGGGTAATTTTATTATTATTATCATAGCTACATTTATCATTATGTACTGTTATATCTTCTGTACTATAACTTAACTAAATAATAAACAAGTCAGTATTTTTAGAATGAAAAGAAACGGGAAATGCAGGAATAATTCGCACGCTCAGTGGAAAAAACGCATATGATGATAATCGCAATTCACAGGAGAGCAATAAAACTGTAAAAATGTCAGTAAGTAGTCTGAAGATTTCTTGCACTAAACCGTCAAGATTAACGATAAAAATTTGAAAAAAATTGAGCATATGCAGCTTTTGTCCCTCTTTCCAGTCATATTAACAACTAAAATTCAACGTACGAAGACTTATGCTTTTTTTTCACTGAGGGTGCGAATTTTTCGTAACATGAACAGTATTGAACATTGCAGTGTACTGTGTATCGTCCCTTTTTTAGACGTGTCTTATTTGGTTTGGTAAGCAATCTTAGCCTAAAGCAACAACCCATAATTGTCCCACTGCTGGGCTCGGGGTCTCCTCTCACAATGTGAGAGGTACAGGCCATAGTCTACCACGCTGGCCAAGTGCGGATTGGTAGACTTCACACACCTTTGAGAACATTATGGAGAACTCTCAGGTGTGCAGGTTTCCTCACGATGTTTTCCTTCACCGAAGCAAGTGATAATTAACTTGTAATACGCACATAATATTTGAAAATTAGAGGTGCGTGCCAGGATTTGAACCCGGGCCCCCGCGTTCGGTAGACCAACGTTCTAACCACTAGGCTATCACTGCTACCTCAATCAAGCTACTGCTACCTCAAGCAATCTTAGCCTAACTGTTTGTTATCAACGTTGTTAATAGAGTTGTTCTGTTGACAATTTTAATTATTACGATCTCTACATCACTTGCCTTTTATTTAATTCTAATGGATACATACCCGGCATGTGCTACAAGTGCTACAACGCAAAAAAAATTTGTAGGAAAGAAGTCGAAAAACTAAAATGTGCCTAATTCGTGAGTTTAGTGGCCTCAAACCATTTATTTACATAATCCTTGAAATCCTAAGTGGTTATTAAGTTGTTCGTAGTAGGCACATTGATATTATAGAACGACAATACGGAACCATCGACTGTGGGTGCTTCAACATCCTTGGTCGCATTTCTAGACGTAGTTTGCTCTTGTGCAGGCAAATAAACATAGACATATCCGCTTATGTAAATTCAATACAAATATACACACGCGAATTCTTAACGCTCAATGAGAGTAAAAGTTTTTTTTTAATTCATTAATGTACCTTATTATTATTCATGTACCTAAATGTAAATATTAATGAGAATGATAATATATATGTTATTATACATATATGTGTACTAGCTAAACCGTATCCATTTTGCACTTTGGGCGTCAAACATTTTTACTTGTCATAAAGTAAATAATTTTTGACAGAAAATTACAGACTCCAAAATTAGGGATAACTCAAAAATTAAAAAAGAGTTCACCCAGTCAAAAGTTCTAAGGTAACAAACAAAAAAAAATACTGTCGGATTTAACACCTCCTCCTTTTTTGAAGTCAGTTAAAATATTAATAGCCTATCACTCAGGAATTGTGTAGTTCTCTATTGGTGAAAGAATTTTTGAAATCGGTTCAGTAGTTTTTGAGTTTATTCGTTACTAACACAATAATACAAATCATTCCCTCTTTATATCTAGTATTTAATATTTACTTAACCATTTCAGCGAAAGCCACTTTTCCCGAAGGATGCACATTTTTTTCATATTTTTATTAGGTCAATAATATACACACTGTTACATGCTGGTACTTGGTAAATACTGATTTACAATAATTGAAATAATTTCATAGTTGGATATTGCTATAAATCGTCAATGTTACGAAATAAATTAATTATTAAAATGTATTTAATTGTAACTGCTATATATTATGTAACTATTATACTTAATATAAATTTAATATACGATCATTGTCATCAACATCATATCGCACCCTCAGTGGAAAAAAGGCATAAGATGAAAATTACAATTTTACAGGAGAGCAAAGAAACTGTTAAAAATATAAGTAAGTAGTCAAAGGAATTTGCATTACAATTTTTCCATAAAACCGTCAAGATTAATGATAAAATATAGCATATGCAGCTTTTGTCCCTCTTTCCAATCATATTAATAACTAAAATTCAAAGTAAAACGACTTATGCTTTTTTCCACTGAGGGTACGATATCTTTTTACGTGAATTACATCTACAGCCAACCACGCAGCTGCATCTATTATAGTGTATTAATTATGCTATGCCCCCTCCAAAGCTGTCCCATAATAAAAGCTAATTAAACGTGTAGAACTGTATGCAGTAATGACTAAATTTTATATTGTTATTGACTATCCGAAATCCGAATTACTTTATCCTGGATCCTATCCCTAAAGGACATTTATGTTTCTCCATTGTCGTTTCATTTTGACTGAATCTGACCTTTAGGATCAATATTCGCGTGCAGACAAAATCTATATCTAGGCAACAATGATACCCTCTACAATAGATTTTAGGAAGCCATACAAAAAGCGTAGGCAGCGGTATGCACGCAACTTTAGCTTCTATCACTTTATTGTACAGACCGTTATTACTTGTGATGACTCAGCGACTAGATTATATCGGTAGGCGCATGCCAAAAAGTGAATTTGGTTGCGAGAATCAAGAATTTATTAACACATTGACGTGGGTAAAGGTAGAGGTGGATCAGCCAGTCTAACAAAGCGTGCAATGTATTATGATAAGAATGAATGAGTGTTGGTTTTAAGACAAAAGGCAGTGTTAGAATATGAAAACTGGATTGGGGCGTGCGTTTTGGTGCGTGCTCACAGCCAGTTTCGTATCAGACGGGACCTCGATTTTCCCGCTTATGCGGCTGAGTTATTCTGCCTTGCATACGAGGTCCTGAATATTCAATATTTTTCAGAATATAATTTTCTTAGTACTTTATGTTACAACTTTCGGGGCTTAGACTTAGACTTATGAGTAATTTGCAGACATTATCCTTTTAAATCACTTCGGCTATGACTTGGTAGGTGTATTTGGTAAATATTTATTTATTTATTGTTATTACAGGAAACTTATAGCTAAATACAAAAAAAAATAACAATAATTTTAAAAGAAAAAGTAGTAAAACAGACATGCACAGATAGCGACACGGACTTAAAAAGAATACAAGATGAAAATATAAAGTTAGGCTTACAATGTTTTCTTATATTATCTGATTGTTCTCGAAGAACTGAGCGGCCATAAGCCATTTTCGGCGATGACTTGAAGTGTTGAACAGATCAACATCTAATATATTGGTGGTCTCATTAAGAAACCTGCTCGCTCGCAACAAATAATGTTGTAGTTACATAGTTATGCTTCTCGGTATAAACACTGAACAAGGTCTCCTCAGGAAGGCATAGGGCACACTCAGACCGATACGCTTTAGCAGTTCAGGACAGTCAACCAAACCATTTGTGATGCTTAGAAAATAAGCAAGATCTGCAATTTGCCTTCTCTCTTGCAGCGGGAGAATATGAAGTTTTGAGTTGAAAGTAACCCACAGGTCGCGGAGTTTTTTGAGTAACAGTTTTTAGGATTTGTTGGGATACCGTGTATATGAGCATGTATTGCACGTAGAAACGTTAAGATCTAACTTATTCTCAGCATAATATGCTTCTAATCTGTAAAGATCATCTTGAAGACGTTGCGTGCACTCAATACTTTTAATCGGGCACATTATTTTCATGTACATCGGCGTATGAAAGTATTTTAGAATATATAAAGCATGAAGAAATGTCTGTGTTTACAAAACTACTACGGCTAGGCTGTAAGTTAAAGGGAATGGCTTCGACCTCGGCTACGCCTGCCGTTAGGGTGCTCTAGAATAATTAAACCAAAGTGATTTTACCATCCACCATCAAACAAAGACCTCTTACACTATCGGTATTTTTGATATAAAAAGTTTTCATTGGGGCCAGAAGTTTTAATAAAGACCTAGGTTTTATGGACCCTGTGCTAAAGCTGAATGTAGGTAGGTATCACATTTTATTTATTTACTCGACAACAGTTCGGTTTCCATATCTTTTCATTTGACCTAAACCTGTCGGTTCCGTCTAGACGTGTAAACTCCATTTTATATCGGATATTCGTAAATGAAAATAAAAATGTTTAACTTTGGCAACGAAAGAAAAAATATACTCTAAGTTTAAGGATTCAATAATTCAATATTACTTTCACTTTGTGTAGCTTAATATCTTGCAAAGCTAAATAGTAGATGAAAAATTTAAGAAAATATATGTAAAGTAGCCTTCTTATATTTTAACCAAATTTAATTTAGTTTTATTCTAATCTGTGATCTAATTAATTTTATATAAGTAGATAAGTATTTCAATTGAGCAACATTAATGAATTTGATTGCTTTCCTAAAAATCATACAGAATTATGTATTATGTTAATTTACTAATTTATCACATAAATCTAAAATAAAAACTAACTGAATTGGTATGTATATGCTATATACATACTTCTACTACCTACATCTAATTCTATCAACAAAGCCTCATAAAAACAAAACTGAGCGACGATCGAATCCCTACCCATTCTGAGCGTCTCCCAAATCTCCTAGCAGTAGCTTTGTACGTGCCTGTGAATGAAATAAGTCCATGATTTGGGGACATTTCGCTTTCTATGCGCTCCAGTTGAGATAAAAAGGAAGGAAGGTATCTGGCACACCGTACCTCGTCCCGCGATGGCGCCCAAAGATCCAATAACCCCATTGTTGATACGGGCGCCGACTACAGTCTGCTCTATTTCCATCAATTGCAGAATCCGCGTGCAATGTGTGAATCACTTTAGTTAACGATATCAGTTTCATTTATGAAAATTTCAACTATCAGCCCAATGACGACCCTGTAGCCTAGTTGGTAGTGACCTTACCTGCGAAGCGAGGGGTCCCGGGTTCGATTCCCGGCTGGGGCACATACACGTCAACGAAACTGGTAAAAGAATGAAAGTTAAATTTAAAGAAAGGCAAAAATCCTTTACAGCAGAGACTCCTATTACAGTCACACACATCCCTACCATACTTCATAATAATATGTTGTTTGAACATTATCCATCTAAATATTTGCTGGTTCCCTTAAATCTTGTGGCCCTTATTTCAGGTAGGTCCATATTTTAACGTCAAGTATGCTTTCTCATTTCCCTAGAGATGTATCATTTATCACGGGATAAACGTTCACCTCAATGTCCATAACCATATGACGTAGCTTCAGCGAACGCAATCATTAGTTACTTAGACAAGGAGATATAAAGTGCTTGGGTTTGTTAAATTTTGGGTGTTCAATAATCAAATGTTCCGGAGTTCCGGAACAAAGAACGTCAGACAAAGCGTCATCCGCAAGGAGGTAACAGGATAAATCGCGAAAAGTTAAGCCAAAATGCTCGATGAGTTCGGTGTTCGAGGGAAAATCTTTGACATACGTTTCGAATCGAAGCTGGAATATTTCTTTAGGTACTTTCTGTTCCAAATTGAAATTCTCACTTCTCAGGGAATGGCCCCCCTCGACGAGCTGGGGGGTAGACGAGCCTCGGGGCTCAGGGAGAATGTCCATTCAGAGCACAACACGTCTAGGCTTAAAGGTTGAAGGTCGCTTGCCGACAAATAACAGAGCATTATACATCGAGTAAAATTTACGTCAAGCGCAAAAAGATATGTCAAATTACATTTACACCTCTACCATACCACATGCCATGAAAAACCTTTCAAATCAGATCAAAGAAAAACGTTCCTTTTGCGGAAAAACTTCAGTTTCACGATAGAATAACATCTTGCTTCGAGAATATGTAAATATTAAACAGAAATTTGGAGTTGGTTCACCTATAAACAGTGTTTCTTTAATCTCACCGACCGCTTGAGATAAAGCTATGCTATGAGTCAGCTGAAGAGGACAGAGGAATCAGCTGTGAGTTTGATTTAAGAGATTACAGGATTTTATGTTGAATTGTATTGTACATATTTATTTTCGGCTTAATACAAATTATATGTAATAATGCATTTCGGTATTAGAACAAGAATATTGGGCATAGTTTGAATGTAAATCAATGCATAATGTGTTTTAATTCCGCATGAATTAGATGCTCTAACAGATAATTCGATGAAAAAGAAATATAAACAAGTTTAAAAACGTCAAAGACTAGGACTTGATTTTAAACATGACTCGAACAAGGTTGAACTGAATTGATTTACTGCGCTTGGAGCGCTACTCACAAAAATTTTGGAGATTTTATACGAGAAAACAACTTTTATGACGTCCTGAACTTGCCAAGCTTGCTTGGTAAGCTTAAAAGTTAAGCGACGAAAGTTTGGGACACTTAAATAGAATCATTAAGAACATCATTTGTAATATGTGGAAACTTTTGACGTCTGCTGTAAAATTTGGTATTCATAAAAATCTTGAGATAAAGTTAGTGTACCAATTGGAAGAATTTTAGCATTATGTATTTTTGTGTTTTTTTATCTATTCAGTTATTTCTAATGTACCTAATTAATCGAACAGAAAATAAAAAGGAGCGCTTGAAATCTAATTGTTTGTACAGCGTTAACATTTGAATGATAAAATGAAATGTTTCACAATGTAAACCCTTTTAGCCTATTTAAATTGAAGAGAAAATCGTATTGAGTACCCATCTAGAATTTCAGCCTCCTCCTACGTACTGTTTATTTATTTGTGAGAGATTATGAAACTTTTCAAGCCTATTAAGTAAGGATGTACATTGATGTCCTCAATTTCACTTAAAAGTAAGCAGGTGTAGGTAAAAAAATAAGTACTTACTAAATAAACGTTATTCATTTTTACCCGACTGCGCGACGCAAGGGAGGGTAATGTGTTTATCAGTCTATGTATGTACGAGTATGTAAGTATGTATGTTCCTATGTAGCGTTGTAGAGAACAAACGTGTTGACCGATTTTGATGACTTTTACGTCAATCGATAGTGTCACTAAGGACATGACAATAATCAAAATTCATCACAGCGACAACCAGACGTATTATGACTATTATTGTCAAAATGATAAAAAATAATATATTAGAACTCAAGTGGGGTATCGTTGAATAGGTATTCAAAAATGATTTTTAGGTTCCTTTCATCGTTTTTCATTTTAAGTAACAGCTTAGGATTTAAATTTTACAGGGCTGACTGAGAAAAAACAATTGATTGGATTGGTTGAAGTATGGGTCGCAATTGTTAGGTAATCCTTTTTCTTTTTAGTTTTATTACGCAGTCGAGTTTTTTTAATTATTATTTTTACCTTTATCAATAAATATAGGTACGAAAGTAATACTTAATAATTTTACCTTTATGAATAAAATTATACAACAAATACAAAATGTTAAATTATTACGTTGCAAAGTTGTAGACGAGTAACCTCAAAATGTAGAACTTTCAAACGACGTAAGAAATCACAAAGACCCGAAACTCTCGAACCCATTGTAACATAAGACAAAAGCTACAAATCTGTAGCCCCGTCGCAATTCTTAATGAGAAATTCGGCAAAAAGAAATCACCTTTACGATCGTAGGGACTCTAAATACAATTCATAATTGAACTGGACCTTTAAAGGGTTAGAGGTGTGAAGCCGTCTAGACGACCCTCAGGACGGTTCTGACGAGGGTGTACCGCGGCCTTGAACTCGGAGACTTAAACAAATGAGGAAACCTGCCATATCACTTTTTACATCTCAATCCCAAACATCCATCTCTTGAGCTGTCAACCCTACATCCACTCACTAACATATTCATTGTCTAGTTGATTATTCAAACAAAGCATAACCAATTATCCTGTATTAGGCGTATGTTACGTTTGAAGGAATTGAAACGTTGTTGCCTGAATAATTACATTCCATTTGCGCTACGTCTGCGGTCACCGAAACCCCCCTCGAGTTTAAGACGGAAAACTTTCTAGTTTCACGAAAACAACTAGACCCGGCCCGGTCCAGTACGAAAATAATTTCAGCCAGTTCCTAAACAAAAAGAAACTGAAATAAACAAGGTCGATCGGGGAATCAACGTCGTCGTCGCCGCCATAAAGACCGACGGCCGTCCTTGAAAAAGGGGGGTTCTTACAAATTGGGTTATTACGGTGTGTGGGGGCGTGGGGTGTTGAGACTGTTGAGTCGGGCCGTGGGAGAGGGATGGGAGAGGTTTAGGGTGAGGCTCAACGTGGAGCAGAGAGGGACGCAGCGAGCGTGGGCGTACTCCGCTGCGCCACCCGGCACGCCTCTCCAGGAAGGAGTCCCGTCCCAGACTAGGGTTCCGGCGCCGATCATTATAATTACTCTCCAAGGTGAGTCGGGAGCAGTGCTGCCTAATCCAGGGTAAGCTAGTCCGATGGGAGCCGACAGATATCCTCAGCTTACTATTACGACCACCCAACCATAAAGCAGTTAACCGATTCCATTCGAACGTCGGCAATTATAACTTAAAATATCTAATTATGACTTCGAGTGTAGCATCGTTTAGATTGTAAACTTTAGAGTTGAAACTTTGTGAAGTTATGTGTGATTTATTCAAGAAATAGTGACCTTATTTTTTGAATAAATCACACATAACTTCACAAAGTTTGTCTTTATACTGCTTGTAGAAGATAGTATAGAACTTAGATAAGTGAATAAATAACTAAGTGATTTCTATAAAAGAAATGAACTAATATACTATATAAAAGGTATTGTATGTTATTATTTGTACGATCAAATTCGATCGATAAACTCAATCAATCTGTAAAGTTAGCCATTTGTTTCTTCACCAGCTTGGTGAATTTTAATCTCACATAGTAGAGAGTTCAGTAGAGTACAGAAGGACGCCGATTAGTATAAATCTAATTTTATTTATCATATTAATTTATAATTTTATTTATTAATCGTATTTTTTACGCTTTTGTAGCCGAGTGTCCAGTGTCCGAGAGCTGTCATAAGCAGCTCCAGGCAAGAAGCAATTATTTATTGAGTCCAATGCATTACGAACACTTTTTAGGGTTTCGAAGTAAAGTTCGGAACCCTTATTGGTTTCGATTTACATATTTTTCGTCATGTCCGTCCATCCGTCCATCTGTCCGTCTGTCCATAGCACAGCGCCGAGACCGTTAGTGCTAGAAAGCTGTAATTTGGCATGAATATACATATTTGTAAAACTGCAAAATCATAGAATAAAATATTGAAAAATATTTTTTTCCAGGGTACCTACCTCCCCTACAGGTAACGTGTAATTTATTTTCGTTGTGTACGCCATTGTGTGGGGTCAAACATTCACTTCTGAACATCAAAACAAAGCAATTAGTACGTAATAGACATCCTAATACTCCGATGAAAATGTATCCGACCCCTGAACTAGATAGACGTCCATTTAAAGGAGATTTGATCCCCGCTCAGGTGTCAACGGCAGCTGCAAATGAAGAAGCCATTAAGACAAACTGAGGGACTGGAGGCCTTTGTCCGATATTGAGCAGTCTGGACTTAATTTCGGACAATGACAGGGTCGGATCTATCCAGACGCGTAAATAAATAGTTAGGCTTAGACCTGGCGCCAAAGGACTACCGATAAGCAGAGTACACCACAATCACAGGACGTTGGTTTATACGTGAGGATATAAATATGAAACTACGTAATTTAATATACGTACATATTATTATATAAATGTGAATATTATAATTTACAATTGGGGTATTGGAAGCAGCCGACATTCCGGCGGTAGTATGAGGAATCATGAGAGATGGATTCGATTGTAACAATAATCTATTAGAAAAATATTCCCTTCTACTGAACAAACCCCAACCTGACGTAAACTGAATAAAAAGTATAAAGAATAATATCTTTATTAACTTAATCCTTAAATAAAATACGAGTAAATCTAAAACCTCCAGAAACAATATTGTAAAGCCACAACCACAGATTGGCTAGAGGCGATAATTACTTATTCGTGTATAATAAGTTGAGTTGGCAGCCGTAATCGAGTTTCGAAGCAGCCTCTATACGTATGAATGCGTCGTTTGATCTCGGTGGGTGGCGGAATGCATACGCTCTGGTACGAAACTTAATCTTAGTGGGTACGTTCTAATTACAAGCTCTTTATGCCTTGTCTTGACACATTAACGACATTGGTCTTTGTTGTGAGAATCAAAAAAAATCTTACCTTATCTAAGAACTATCCGACGGCTGGGTGCACCTCTTATTTTAAGAGGAAGGCCATAATTCATCAAGTCGGCCAAACGCATAATTGCGAACTTCATAGTTCTAAGAATATTATGGAGGACTCTCACTTAAACGGGTTTTCTAACGATGGTTTTCTTCGAATAGAAATAGCAGCGGGATTCGAACCGAATCTCTCTTCAGGAAGAGAACATCGAAAATTCGAAAACACTAAAACATTGCTTACATGAAACAGATCATTGATGTGAAAAGAAACGAGACAGATATGACAAGATGTAAATTGTAAACAAATTCATCGCAACTTTCTTAGCTGGCAATGCGTCGGCGACGCTTATGTTATGGATGACCTTTGACTGTAGTAAAAACTAGTAGTTGTCCGTTTACATTTTTGCCAACTATAAAAATAAAATAAAAACAAGTGACTATGTTAATAAAGCTAAAGGATGAATATTAAGTAATAAATCCAATTTAATACAGCCTGTAGAGTTTAGGTATCTGTGGTATAACGCTCCGGATTTGCAATAAAATGTTCATTGAGTACGGAGCCTACATTCTTTAGTGGGTGACGTCATACGCCGGCTGCCGATGCGTGATGCGTGGTCGTGGCAACAGCAGTTGTAGTATAAAAAGATAAGTACGTAAACGCACATAAAATAATAATTCTAATAATAATATAGTGCGTCGGATAAAATCTTATAAATCAGATGAGGGCAAGACTCTCTGTAATTTTAGTAAGGTGAAGCACAATATGACGTTATAGTATGACATTGCAGTAGTATTTGTCTTATCGGTCATATTTTGCCCCGACTTACTCGGCTTCAGATAAAATGTTGCCCTGTCTGATTTTTTATGGTAATTAAAATTTTAAATATTTTGACATTTTATCCGTTGTGCTTTATTAGTTCAATTCCCTGTGGTAGCACATATTTATCCCGTTATGTTGTCTATAAAATATCTGTAATAATAATAATATCTGTAAGTCTTTGGAAAAATATAATTCTTCTTAATCTTAAAAATGAGCACTTTACATTGACCTACCGTTCCATTTTTACTACACCTAAGGCGGGGTACACGTGTCGGACTGCACCGTCGTAAAATCGATGCGGACGTACAACTCTAATACATCATTTATTTATGTTTCGTATAATTGGCTATTAATTTGATTAAAATTAATTAACATTTCAGGCACAGAACATGAGCATTATTGATGTGGCTCATTTATTTCGGAACCTTTAAGAGAACATTTTTTAATCTACCTTGTAAACCATTATCAAAGTTAACTATGAAACTAATCGAAATAATATTAAGTTTATTTAGTTTACCACTATCCGAATATATACAAAAATATATAGTGTAAACCTTGAAGTAACTGGCCACTTTGTAGATTTGTGAAACTAAATACTTTAAAAGAATTGAAGTATTATTACTAGCATATAGAACCGACACCGCGAACATGGTGTATGTCACAATTCATTGGCGCCACGTGGCTTCAATCTTCAATGGATTCGTTCGATTTTGAAAGGAAAACGGGGGCTCGATTTTGAAAATCGAACCTCCCGGCGGGACACACATTTTGTTCGAGATGTCTGTTCTATGACATTAGTATAATGCTTAAAAGTGGCCAGATATTGCACGTGGTCAGTTATACGTCATCTGCTGAGTAATAGTAGCTAATTAAATGTATTGTTGCGTATACATACATTTTCTAATGATTTTGTATCTAATGAAAATTTTCTTCGAAATGTGACCTCCTCGCCACTTCTAAAAATATTCTGACGCTGATAAATTCAAATGTCATCTGATGAGGAAATGGGAAAACCTTGGGTACTCAGAACAGTCGAAAGCAGCCCTATTAGAGTGTAACGAGGTGTAATAATACCTCGTTCAATATTCCTTGGCTGGCAGATGCATTTTCTTCTAATTTTTTAAATTTTGACAACTGTTTTTTTACAAAAAGGCATCTGTCAGTTGGGCTTCCACCATCATTGATAATGGGAGCTTCGGAAATTTATAAAGAACGTTATTAATTTTATATTACTTTTACATACAGTTTTTAATTTGCATAGTAATTGTGTTAAGTATCAAATAGTTGCAATATAATGGAAAATCGAAGATGTGTCTCAATAACTATACCTACCTACCCTGCCCTGAGAGTCTTACCTGATACTTGTGGAGGATCTACATCTACACCCTCGCAAGAGCACTATTTCTAAGTCGACAAAGGAACACATCGTATTTCGAAGTTTTCTCATTTCAAAGCATATTCGAAATACCTGAAGCCAAATTATTGGCGAAAACGACGTCGTTCACTTGATGGTAAGTGGTCGCCAATGCCATGGACATACGCATGGCATCAACAGACACTAGGCGCCGCGCCGGTGACATGGAAAATACGAGTACAACCCGAGAACAAAAATTTGTCTGTTACAAAAATATCTGATATGCCGGGAATAGCAACCGGAACCCTTTGCTTTGCAGGCAAGGTCAAGACCAACTAGATTACGAGGTACTTGATGGAAATCAATAAAATAACACCTAATTTTATCTACCCCAAAGCGTATTAATATACTAATTTTAGTTTTCCATAGCAAGGAATTTATTTCTGAATTAGAACATGTGAATAACCATGATAATAACCTTGAACAACGAAACACATTGACCATGTCTCGGCTTGGTGACTAATAATAGTATTGACATATCTGAAATAGTTACGATCCTGATCTCCTCAACCGAGCTAATTTTAAACTTTATATGGTTGTCCCAGAATAACTTTCACACGGGTTTCATCCTAGTTTGGATTTTTATGGCTATAACATAGTACAATATAACATACTAATACCCGCATTTTCCGGGACAATAGGTACTCTTACTCATAATTATATATCTACTCGGAGATCTGCCGTTGAGAAGCTGAAGAGAGTCTGGAGCAACCGCAACATCACCAAAGCCACGAAAGTTCGTCTAAAGAGAAGCCTAGTATTCCCATATTCCTGTATGGCGCAGAACGTGGACGGTTCGCCTGAAAGACCGACGCAAAACTGAGGCACTTGAAATGTGATGCTAGTGACAACTACTGCGGATCCCTTTGACAGCGTTTCTGACCAATTTCTGAGATTATCATTGACCCTACAAAATAAAGTCGGATGGACGGATATGACAAAACTATAAGGGTTCCGATTTTACTTCGAAACCCTAGAAAAGGGCATCATGAAACCACGACCGATCTGTCAAAAGCGACCGACTAAGGAGGGACTCGAATATCCTATTAGGTACATAATAATATCAGGATGTATATATCATCAAAGCTACGTACGGTTTATATATGATTATGGACGTAAGGTTTATACATGATTATGTGTGCTTAATATCAAGAAAATCCGTTCATTAGCTTTTGGGTGAAAGAAACAAACATCCTACCTTTCACATTTACAGTATTAGTAGGATTAGAAGTAATTTCACATATGTGAAGCTTAACCTCAGCAACTTAGAGGTTTGATTAGAACAAGCAATAAACGTAATGGATAGCTCTCGACACGAGCGTAAATCACAGGAATAAATCTTGCCTATCGCTCTTTTAATTTATACGTTAAAAGCGGTTTAAAAATCTAACCCTAGTTTTCTATTAAAACAGTTATCATGTTAACCAATGATATTATATATTAAAAAGAGGCAGATATGTCATAAGCGCGCGCGTTGTGTGACTCAAAAAGTTCCCAATTGGGAACTCTTATTCAGGTGAAGAAAGAGATAGCGATGTAGTTTTGACGCGAAAGCGATAAAGATGTGCGATAAAGCAATAAAGCGTGCCTTGCGGACATCGGAACAGATTTTTCGGTTGATTTGTAAGGGCATAACGTATCTATATTTATTTAAACATCATTGATGTTAACCATTTAGCGGACTATCTTCGCCTACGCACGCTGATACACGAAGCCGCTGAGCTATGCAAATGTGAAATTAATTCAGCCCGAGCTGACCTCTTCACGCGGCCAAAACGCACCGACAGAAGCCTACTACAGTTTCCTACAGTATAATAATAATAAGTGTCCGTTGATCTGGTTATTCGTTCAAATTTTTCCTCCTTTTCTTGATTATGTAGATTAAATATAATTTATAATTCTTGATTATTAATATGTCCTGCACGTGACCTGTACGCTAATTATGGTTTGGCCAATAAGCGATTGACTCGCAATGGAAAACGTGGAATATTTAAAAAATCTCCAACAGTTTTATTTTCCCCAAACATCTTAAATTAAAATTTATATACCCTTGAAGTTATTATTTACTCTAAACAAAGCTAAGAACACTCTAGGTTAAGTCACATTTCATACAAAAAAAACTAGATCAAAATCGGTTCATCCGCTTGAGAGTTACGATGCCACAGACAGACATACAGATCCACAGATACAAAGATACACAGTAACACGGATACACGGATACATAGACATACACAGACTCGTCAAACTTATGAAATACCTCTTTTTTCGTCGGGAGTTATAAACCATCTCGATCAGGTCAGCTTTCAAACAAAAAGAACCGCATCAAAATCGATCCAATCGTTTAGGAGCTACGATGACAGAATCACACTGACATGTCAAACATAATTATATCACACTTCTTTTCGCCGAAGATTGAAAATGAAGCACCAGTAAGAATAAGAAGAGACGTTGCCATTATTAAAAGCAAGCTATATGAGAGAATTAAGAAGAATTAAAAGAGTAGGTGTGATTCTCACACATCTGACAAACCGCCTGGCATAATTAACATGATCTATGGTTGTAGTGACTAACGAGGAATTATTATGAATGACATCAGTGCATAGCAATCCAATGGTTGACAACGTGTCTATGGCTAGAAGCAACAAATTTACTCTGAGTGATCTTCAGAACACAACCCATGTCCAATCAGGAAATACTTAATAATATTTTGTCTTTTTCATATTGTAACTTAACTGACGATACAACTTTCTGCTTAACCCACCTTGCATGGTAGTTCGATGTGCCAATCTTGCATTTATTCATAATTTGTCAAGGTTAATTATTTTACTTACATAATAATATGTTTAACTTCAACTTTCAAACGCCTTATATAATTTTATATCATAAAGAGTTAAAGACGACGATTATTAGCGGAAAAATTTGCATAGGCATAAATTTATATACATAAATATATATAAATTACATGGCATAACATTTAATGAAATATTAAAAAATACAGAATATATGTAGGTATTGTAATTATATTCAAGACACTAAATAGGTTTATGAAGAAATAAATAAAAATATTTACATACTTCCTATAAATCATTAAAACCATCTATAACTGACTTCATTTTAATCTTACCATTTTTGAATGGTTTTTAGACCTTTGTACCTGTCCAGGAACATACGAATATTTTGTGTACCTACCTATATTCTAAAGATTTAAGGAAACTGAATTTAAGTATGGATATAATGGATTCAAGGAGACTAAAAATTTAATTTGTGTAGGTACAATGATTATAATGAAACAAAATCCCGCACTCAATGTTCAAGGATAGCGGAGAGTTCACTCATCTGTGGAATTGCAACTGTTCGTTGTCTAGTATTCCGAGACTATTTTAGTCATCAGTTAAAACCGATGCCCGCGTCACATGCAAAAATTACTTCACGAAGAGGCCTGATACATTCGCGAGCCTAAACCAGTTTATCTGGGCCCCTGTGTATATGTGTGTGTGTAGGGTCGAGCTCATTCCAGGGCTGCGACACATAATTATAATATAATACATATTGACATATTTAACTCGGCTAAGGTTTTAAACGGTTTACACAAGTCTTAATTTAATTGAGTTTAAAGTTTTAATAATTATGTATTTTTAAACAAAAGTTTAAAGTAAAAAAAAATGTGAAATTTCTTTTGATACGTACTTCGTTCGTTGATCCAAATGTTTATATTTGTAACAATACATATATATATTGTATTTGTATAAATATCTAATTAACTATACCCGTATCAATTTAAATTTCATTAAAATAAGAAAGAGAAGAAGTAAACAGAGGATTGATAATAATGTGAAATATTGTTAATGTTCATGGACGATTAGTAAACTAAAATTCACTGAGATTTTTCCGGCTTGATAGTTTCAGCGCGACATCCCTAGCTCCCACTATTTCTAATAGTGCGCTGGCCAAAACACTGGCATGAAAATAAACTGGACGCAGCGAGTTCGTTACCCGGGAGACGGGAGACGGGAGATGAGATGAGAGTGAGTGAGGACCAGTCTCACGCATCTTGTAGTCTTGCGCCTGCGCCGGCCACGTGACTGAATGTCGAAACAATTCCGGCTCGCATATAAACATTAGAACATAATGTATTACATTATCATCACTGTGTTTCTGAAATGCAATTCGATAACAGGATTCTCACTAAAAGACGAAAATATGCAGTTTGTTGGCCCCAATCACTCAATACTAACTTTTCAAAAAAAAATTACTGTTTCATGTTTTATGTTTTTGTGAAAAATAAATTCCAAATTTAAACTGAATATGGGTTATTCCAAAAATAATTGCAAGAGAGGCCCGTGTAACAGTGTGCCGCTATTCGCTAATGTTTTAAAACCATACGATTATGTAATAAACTGGACAATAAAAATGGACTACATATCAAACACAAAAAGAATTTTTCAATTCGAAGCAGTAGTTCCTGAGATAAGCGCGTTCAACCAAACAAACTCTTCAGCTTTATAATATTAGTATAAATTAATTCCATCTGCAATTATTTAAGGACCGGCTGCAAAAATCATAGAACCTTCTACACCGAGTGGAACCAGTTCTACGGGTTAATCAAATTAACAGGTTTCGAGGTTGTAGAACCATTGCAAGGTATTGATGGCGACGAACATCTGCTAAAGGTGCTGTAAAGTTGCTTTTACCCTAGGGGTTTCTTTGTTCCTTATAAAATAACGTTTCTATTTAGTCCATAGAAAAAGTGACCTGGATCCGACTTCAGCAGAATTAGACAAGTTTGAGAAGTCATTAAGATTATCAGAAATGTTTCCAAAAAAGTTTTATAGAACCTTTTGTCGCAGTATTAAACCGGACAAAAAATTAGTTTTTCTTTTTGTATTCTGTCTATAAATTAAGATAGATTATTTAGTCTTCATACAATCAATGTATCTTAATTGGATTCTGAGGTTTAGTGGTACTAGACTGTATTTAGGGTTCTGAAGTAAAATCGGATCAATAGTTTTGTCATGTCCGAGGTCCGTCCGTCCGTCTGTCCGCGTCCGTCCGTCCGTCCGTCCGTGTTAGGAACCCTACATTGCGCGTGGCCTGACACGCACTTTCCCGGTTTTTACTTATCCAGCAGTATCCACGACCAAAGGTTAGACCAGTAGACTTAGCCACCAGGAAATGAAGCTATATTCCTCAAAATTAATTACTGCATCTCAGAGCTATTCAAAACGTGTTTGAGAACTATTATACGAAGTACAATGTTAGTCAGCTGCTCTTTCGACGCATTAAACCTGTTTAAATAATTCACTTGTTAAAATTTAACAACTAAATTTAAATATTCATAGGCGTTCTTTGTCTCAAACAAAAAATCATGAGTTAGAAGTTAGTTAACGCGCTATTATAATCGTCGTAATATAATATAGGATCGTAATTGACCAAAAAAATATACATATTATAATATTCTTAAATTATCAATTACTAAATAATTATGCATGGTGAGCATAACAGCTAAGTAGGTATGGCTAAATATGCGTGTCGTTTAGAAAATATTTTAAAAGATATTAAAATAACTACAACCAAAATTTTGATTTTCTCTACGCTTGAATGTCTTTTGCTCCGAAGACGCCACGGAATCTTAATTTTGTCTCATCTATGTAATGTACCTACATATTATAATTACACATTAAAATGTTGTTTTATTTTGTATTTTTTTATTCATAAAATGATCTCAATTGTTTAATCGGTACGAATAAAACTATTATATTAAATGATTGTATCTTTGTTGCTACGAAACGCATTCCTGCTACGGGCTACGCTTGCAGCGATGCACCGTAGCGAATGCAGCTACGGCATCTACGAACACGTAGCACTGCTACGAAACTGCATATGTGCAAAAATATTTGCGAACTTCATCCTATGCACTTTGTTATTTTATCCACACACATTTTTATTACAAAGTTGACTTGCTTTATTCATCGTATGGTATTAATGATATTGTATACCTAATAATGTATACGAGATTACAATGAATTATAGTTATACTAAACATTATGTGTGGGGAATGTCAATAATAAGAATATGATCATATAACAGTTTAAAATATACTTAGATACCAAACTTTTTCCCTGAAACATAACAGAGGTAGTGCAGGGTTAGTTTCGGTACTTATCTCGTACTCTAGTACGAGATACTATGTACTAAAGTTATCATTTTGCATTGAAATAATTAGTAACTTATATTAGAATTTATACATCCGTCATTTTAACAGCTTGGTGGTTCACATTGTTTTTATTAAAATAGATTTTAAGATAGACATAGCTTCAAATTATAAATAGGTACACTAGTGTGTAATTGTTATAGGGTTGATTCCTCGCTTCACTTCAAATACCCTGTGCTCTTGAATCAACTCTTTTTGCTTTAGAGTCTTCCTAATATGGCTATCTTATTATTATACATTATTATTATACATAGGAATTGTTAATGTTTATAATTTATTTTATTATGAAATTGTTTCTTGACATTGTTAATGAATTTATATTATTTTATAAAGACGATTATTAATATTTCATTGATCAAATTGTAATTTATAAGAATTTTGATTTATAATAATTTTAATTTTGATTTATATAATTGTTGTTAATTTAATTTCAATGTATGTATGTATAATTACTCTAACGCATTAGTTAAGAAACTGTAATGTTGGATGTAATTTTGAAAATAAATAAATAAAAAATAAATAAAAAATAAAAATAAATCTTACACAAAAATATTTTCTGAAATCCGCCTTCTAGTTCCAGAGCTTAGCGCCTTTAAACAAACAAATAACAATCAAATAAAAATTCCAGTAATTATATGTATAGGTACATTGCTCGTACATTGCATGTAACGCGACATGAAACATACACCTAATATGCTGATGCATACATATTTGAATTACCAAATAGATAATAACAATTATGTTTAAATAAATATAGATATGTTATGCCCTTACAAATCAACCGAAAAATCTGTTCCGATGTCCGCAAGGCACGCTTTATTGCTTTATCGCTCTCGCGTCAAAACTACATCGCTATCTCTTTCTTCACCTGAATAAGAGTTCCCAATTGAGAACTTTTTGAGTCACACAACGCGCGCGCTTATGACATATCTGCCTCTTTTTAATATATAATATCATTGGATAATAACAATATAGCAATAGAGGCATTAGTTCAAAATGCGTTCAATTTTTGTCAAAGAGGTACTCACAACGAACAAATGTCTCAACTAAATGTGCACGCCAGATGCCCTGGGTCGGAGTGAATGACCCCTGGATACACACACTTTGACTAATATACACATACACATTAATAATACAGTTTAGTGCCATTATTTATTGCCTCTTTTGTGATATACTCGTATATTTGTGCCATATTGCTATGCCATGAGGTCTCTGGAAGCGAGTCCATTGTTTCCTTGTCGGTCAGCAAAAAAATGTTATTCCAACCTAATTGTTGTTCTCACATAAAAACCATGTTTAACTAAAACAACTGCATAAATGAATGTTCCGGGAATCGAACCCAAGATCCCAGTACCAACTGCTACATAGCTACAGTATAACACCAATTATACGCGTCTCTACTAATACAAAACACATTCTGCCTTGACCCATTTAAAAACATGAAATGACCCTTCGCACTAATTTTGTTCACTACAAACGAAACAAAAGTCGCCTTTAGAATGCGACTCAAAAGACCAATTTACTTCGATCTTCGCCGCTATTCCTAGAATAGGAAAATAGTTTAAAATCCACGACCAAACTCAGTTTATACTTCATAAAATTCCATGGTGTGGACTTGTGGAGTTCTTCTGTGGTCGCACACTCATACCGACTTGGTATTAAGATGATACCGGTCATAAAACTGGTTTTTTGGCCTTGGAAGGTTTCCGCATGCGGCCCCAACGACGATGATAATCGCCGATGGACGAATGAAATACATTTATTTAAATTTCTACGCAAACATCGCCCTTCTGATATCTTTTGTTGCTTCGCTGCTTCGTTAGCTGATAAGTTGGCGTCAGGTCAATACTGGTAAGGTCAATACAAAATCAATACTACCAATATAATCCCTCTGAGGGCCCTACCACCAGCGGGCCGGATTTAGTCGCCTCTTACGACACCCATCCGGCGTGGGATTGGGGTTAGTATTCTAAGCCGCCCCAATACGGCTAAAAACATGTTCTGTCTAAAATAAACCAATAGGCTATAATATATTTACTGACGTTGACGGTTAATCAAGTCTGATCCGTTTGTTCCGTTAACAAATTGACATATAAAGTTATATTATACAATGTGTAACAAAAGTATTCCTTCTGCCATCAAAGAATACCAAGTAAAATATGTGTAGCTGCCCTAATTCCCCTTCAACCGGAAACATAATCGCTAAAAACTTTACAGCTGACTTCATCAAGGTATTATTATGTATTTTTTAGTATTATTTATAGGGTTACCTAAAAAACTAAATAATGACAATATTATTATAATTTTAAAGATTATAAATGTGAAAGTTTATGAGGATGGATATTTGTTGCTCTTTCACGCAAAACGAATGAACAGATTTTTATGAAATTTAGCACACAGGTAGACCAAGTATTTCAATAAGACATAGGCTTTATTATAACGAAAACACGGACAACTCCGCCGGCAGAGCGCTAGTCAATATTAATTTTCTAATTATCTTAACACTGAGATTATCGTAAGTTAGATTAGTTAATCTGTTTTCCGCAACAAAGATTTAAAGTAAAACTAAGTCCTAACAAAGACTTAATCAAAGATGACTTATAATATAATATCATTGGACTTAATCATGAGTTTATTGTGAATTTCATTTACTCCCGTATACATGGTAGTCCTTACTCCATGGAATGTAGTTCCTAATTCATAGAATAATGGACCGTACGCCAATAATTGTACTGAACCTGAGTACACAACACAAAGCGTACCTCTGGCGTTCCATTTACGAAGCATTCTTAATCAACCCTCGGTATTCGTCTTTGTTAGACCCACCATGTGTCCTATCAAAACCAGTTTGGTTTATAAAACATAAAACTGATTAGATATCTAAGGTTGACGCACTTTTGCCGTTAGTATTACAAGAAATAAAAATAAGGAGGTACTCGCTTACAATTATTAAAAGAAAAAGAACCAATCGATATTTTGTCGTTTTCAAAAAATACGGAAAGTTCCTACAGATATTCAAATTAAGAGTTTATCGGAAAAATTGAACTTTGACCTTTCAGGCAAAATGACGTACATGAAAAGGAAATACTCGTAGTTTTTTAACCCCCGACGCAAGAAGAGGGGTGTTATGACTTTGACGTGTCTGTCTGTCTGTCTGCATAGCGTCGTAGTTAATAAACGAATGGATCAATTTTGATGCGATTTTTTTAAATCGGAAATCTTGTCTATCGAGATGGTTTTAGGCTGTTTGGTGAAAATAAAATTAATTCCTTTCCTTGGACCCCAGATTCTCAAACTTACTTAACTACTTACTTTCCCCACTACCTAGGAATACGGAATAGCATAATCTGGGAACTAAATTATTTTAATCAAGCGTCGCCATTTTTTTATTCTTCGGCCCTCAGGCCGAGGCAATATTACCGAGTTTCAGGATGACTATAATATTGGACTCAATGAAAAAAATTAAATTAAGTCTACTTGAACTTCATAGACTGAACTCGATGACGACAGGTGTCGGCGAAGCAGAAAACTTGCCAAATTACACCAAATGACCGGTCAATTTGGATCGTGTCCAAGAAAAAAAAATTAAAATTCTATAGCTATAATACAATGCAGTTTACGTCTTATGTAAATTTGACAGACTAATCACCCGCCAATCGAAGACAAGGGAGTCCTGAAGTTACAGTAATCAATTGTTGTGAAGAAAAAATATATTATACGATATCGAACGCACCTTGGTGCTACTGCTATTGCTAATTTTCCATACATTCCAGCAGCATACTAGATACGACATGCACGCAATATGTGTCAGCCGCATGCGGCAATAAATTCATTGTGTAATGGGCAAGCCGCGTTTTAAATTGGGCCGTCCCTCCCTAAAGCGCCCCGCGCGCATCGCGTCGTCACCATTAGAAGTCGCTCTATTCATAACGAAGCGCATCTTAGAAACGCACGCCGATCTAACGATCGAGGACACTCAGCGCCATCTACTCGCAAAACGTATAACTGACCAACACTAACATAGCTATAAAATGTAGATGAAACCACAACATTAGCAGCTATGCGTGTGTGCGTAGTAAGTACACACATTGGAATTTTTGTGTAAAATTGTGCGTGACGCGACAATCTACTGCTGTAGTGTTAGCACCGCGGAAATGCTCAACTATGCAAGTTAAGGTCATCGTTGTCGTATAATAGGTAAATTATATTTTTTGTAAGTATTACTAAAACGCTTACACTTCCACAAGGTCAATTCGCCGATTATTGTTTTTTTTTATTTTATACTCGAAGAATCATAGAGCTCTACTACCAAATCAAACTGTATCAATCTACAACCTACCAAAAAAAAATGAGTAAGTACCTATCTATCAAGAAATATGCTACTATTGTACCATACTATGGACACAGATGGATGAGGCTATTATAGATTAGGTATTGCATAGACGGACGCAATAGGTAGGTACTCTAGGCGGCGCACGCAACTAAACTAAAGTGCCTTATTTATTGCCTTGGGTGTAACCTATAGTGTAGTCTGTGGTGTAGTCAAGTTGTCAAGGATAGTTGTTCGTGTGTGTGTCGTGTAACCACGGCTACGTGCAAGTACAAGGTGCGTGTGTGTAAAACACTGCGACTCTCACGGACACAGCCGAAACGCAGCGTTGGCATTGAAATTAAGTAGTACCTACACGCAGGTATATCGAATACCTCGAGGTCGCATGTAGTGGGTGGCGAGTAAAGAATTAATTTATGATAATGACTTGATTTTATTTAAAAAAATCTTGTTGGACTTTTGTACTTGGCTCTATGGCGAGGCATTTTGTTAATGACGTGCAGCTAACGCCATCTGTTGGGGGCTAGTGTAAATTTAATAAAAAGAAAATTATTGTTTGAGCTATATGGGTAAGTATATAATATGTATTATCCAGCTCATTTATTAATAGTTATTAATAAACTGAAGTATTCAGTTGATATACCTACTCACAACAATGACATGATTAGTTATCGTGGGATTTTGCATAGTGCGTTTCAAACTTTGCAGTTGGGCCAGTTGGCTGAAATGTTGGTAGCATTTAAATAGGTGTATAAAAATTAATGTTGCCAACATTACATCCAACTGCAGATTTAGTTGAAACGGGTTATGTTAAAATGGGTTACTTATTCCAGTCAACCCTACAAGCGGTATAGTATTCGCTAGCTAGATGTTACAATAATCGGAGTTTTTATACCTCTACCCACCTATTTAAACTACTTACATATACGGCCTTATTTAGGCGCCACCGTGCCTATGGAAATGGTAATAATACAATAATATTACCTGATAACAAATCAAGCGTGAGCCGGAAACGGAATAAAAAAATGTACTTAGTGAACGAGCGGCGCCACCTTGCGGTACCACTGTCACTACTGTCACGTAGAGATGCATCCGCGGCATCCTGCCAGACCCTGTGATCATTCTACGCACTTCCTCTAGTGCGTCATCATAAATTACTATTTTCGACCGACTTCAAAAAAAGAAGGAGGCTCACATTCGATTGCCTTATTTTGTTTATTATTTCCCTCAGAACTCCGTCATTTATCAACAGATTTAGATTATTGTCTTATTTGAAAAGGCAATTAATACTTTTTTAAGTAAGGCAATTTTGATATAGGTTTTTCGAAGACCGTTTCTTTGATGTCGGTTTTTTTTTTGTTGAAATTCTGATTACTAGTTAATGTCTGGCCGCCCTCCTACGATCCAAACAAGCCTTTTTTACTTAAAATAATTATTGACCACAATCCCACCTGATGGTAAGTGTAGGTGTTCCAGGATATAGAGCGCACTTAGTAAAAGCCTAAGGTCAACTCGGCGAAGACCGTCTGGAGGGTAGGACCGTACAGTAAGAAATACAACGAATTCTGAATAACTACAGCAAATATAACCCAGCGTACAAACACTTTAAACTGTTTTAGTTTCAATAAATTGACATAGATGGCGCTATTTATAACACAAAGAGAAAAAAATACGTTTAAAATTTAGTCGGGCTATCAACTTGCAACACGACCTAGCAACACTTTGGCAAAAAAATATTTTAAGTGGTTTTTCATCATATTTATCAAGGTTTGTGTAGCTAATTTAATTAATTATCAATATTATTATCTAAATATTATATTAGAATAAAATAAAACATATTTTTTACGAAGTTACATCTAGTGAAAAAAACCAATCCTCAAATTGCAATAGTGGAGAAGTCCGTCTAGTTCTTGGAGGGAAAGATCGGCATGTGCCGGTCTTCGTCGTTTCCAGATGTAATAAACCTTTTACGCCCAAACAAATTTTATAAAATTAATCCTTATACATATGATTCGTATATTTAAGCTTCCTGCGTAGTGAGTCTCTCTTAAAACCTCTTAAGGTCTACTCTTAAAATCGATAATCGATATTTCATTTCAATTGCCGTGTTATTTTATTTTTTTCTTTGACTCATACATTTATTTTATTATAATATTCTATTTTATACTTTCGACGAATTTATTAGCACTAGCGCTGAAAAAAAAACAATTATAATATGAATATAGAAGAAGGTGTATTTTAGTACCTACTTCGATTAAGTAAGTTGGTTTTTGATCTCTTAAATGGTAGACCTAAAGAAGGCGATTCCTTTTAATAAAACTGATATACAAAAAAAACCGATTTTTTAATTTGATTTAATTGTTTTTTACCCCTGAGTTTCGATCTATACCGGACTTACCCGACATACGTATTTTTTTGCGATTTATGACGATAAGAGCGTTTAATATGAAAAACAATAGCACACATTTAAATGACGTTGAAATACATACGCGTATATAATGTCTATATTCACGTAAACCGACTATTTGTAGGTTTTTTTTCCGCAAGACGGTCTTATCCGACGTGGTAGTAAAGTCCGTCTATTTCACCATTGTTTCAAAATTAATTTTTATTTCATTAATTGATAACCTTAAAGTAATTTTTAGAGTTTTTTTTAATTGTCAACTAAATATTTGATTACCTAATTCAATAAAATTTGCCTAAAATGTTATAGAAATGGCAAAATTTGCTTGATGAATTAAATTTTTAATGAACTATGCCGGTCTTCGACGAGTTGACCTTATTCATTCTTTTCTTGAAGACATTCTTTTCATAGGCGGGTGGAAACGCTATCTATTCCAAACCTTGGCGGTTCACATAATGAATGACGATAACGATGACAATCATGATCATACTTTTTTATACTCGTTAAGGAATGTACTTAACTTCAACCATTCAAAGCCCTCTACTAAGCATCGGTCTCTCCTCATGAGGAGGACTAGAGCATACTCCACCAGGCTGCTTCAGTGCGGATTGTTAAAAGGGGTAGTGAACCAGAACCGAAGGCCTTCGACATGGCTTAACAAATGTTATCATAAACAGCTTTACGATGGGCCCGTCATTATTAAAAGTCCGTCAGCTTTTTAGTTTGGTATCTAATTTCTTTAAATAATTATAATAATAATAATTCATTTCAGAAAATAATATTTGTATTAGTTCCCATTTGTATCCTTAGTTTTTTTTATGGAAATAGCCGGCAAACGAGCTGACGATCCACCTGATGGTAAGTGCCCATGAACATCAGCAACACGAAAGGCAATGCGTTGCAGGCCAAGAAAGAAAGAAGAAAAAGAAAGAAAGAACTGGCGTTCAAGCCCCCAGCCGGAACACGACGAGTCTTTTGGCGATGACCCATGCTCGAGGGTGGTAGTTATCCAGGCGAACCCCTGGAGAAATAATAATAGTAATAATGGTATTAATTAACAATTAAAATTAATACTACCAATATAATCCCTCTGAGGGCCCTACCACCAGTGTGCCGGATTTAGTAGCCTCTTACGACACCCATCTGGGCGTGGGATTGGAGTTAGTATTCTAAGCCTCCCCAATAGGGCTAGCCTTAGTTAAGTGTTAGTATTGCGCAGTAAAATAAAAATTAAAAATAATTTAATAATTAGTTAATAATTTATTAATTAATTTAATAGTTAATTTTAATTTTACTGCGCTTACTTAAAAAGTTACTTACATCCTATAGCGCCATCTAGTTTCAAAACCTAAAACTATATTGACGACTGGTTCATTATCATTTCATTATAATAATGCGCACCACAGATTCAAATTAAATACGTAAACTTACTTTATAATAATAAAAATAATTATTTATGTAACACAATAAAAATCATAAACATAAATTGCTTTAAACATCTGACTGACATATTTTTGGCTGAATGGGGCATAGATAGTGACCATATGACAATTATGACATTGACATTGACATTTTTCTCTAAAGTTAGAATCGACGTACGAGGTGGTCGCAAGTAGAGTTAGAGTGAATTGGAAGTAATTATATTACGCATAATCGACACTCAAAATGACTTCAGTAGCACGGGCTGGGCATTTAGCACCCTATTTCAAATCCTCTACCTCCATCCTCAACAATGGTCTTAAAGCTGTAGCTGTAGTGGTACCATCAGACAAAGTGATCGCCAATCCCTTACCATCGACTTCGACCGTGCAAACCTTGAGCGGATCTCTTCCTATTCAGGGTTTGAAGCCCCGTCACAGCACTCGTGGTAAGCTCTAAGCATTATTTCCGTAATTCATAGAAAAATGATTAATAATTATTGTGAAAATTCATGTTACATAACATGTCATTTTCAGTGCCATGTCAAGTGCGATTTGCGCACAGTGATATTGCGTACCCTGACTTCTCGGCGTATCGTCGCAAGGAGACACAGGACCCACGTTCCAAGGCGAAGGAGAATGTGGACGACCGCACATCTTTCACCTATCTCATTGCTGGAGGTTAGTTCACAGTAACTATTGTCTCAAACAATTTTAAGACACAAACAACGTATTGTAACTAAGAATTAAATAATATGGAAGTAAAAACTTCTTTCAAGGTACTTTAGGCATAATTTTACTTCAAATTACACCTGTGAACAGAGTAGGATAACCTCACCGGGTGTTGTTTTTTAAAATTCTAAATTACAAAATACAAAAATCATTAGCTGTTAAATCAAAAGCAAAATTTGTTTGTTGCACATGGAGAGGTATAAATTTTAAGGCTGAACCGAACTAGTTCACATTGTTTTGTTGTGATGCATTTAATATTTGTCGTTACTAAAAAGTATAAGATATTCATATCTGGGAGAAAGTATAGTGCAACTACACCACAGATTATATTTGTTGAGCTACAATTATAATGTGTGCAAGAAACATTTGTTAATAAAAACATACTTTATTAATACCTCATCCAAAAGATGGGTGTTATAAGTTTGATGTCTGATAGTAGCATCGTAGCATCTAAATGATAGGATCAATTTTGATGCAATTTTTTTTCCTCATCCGTTGATATAACTTTTAGCTGAGCAGTAAGCCGTGCTACACTGCATCTGGCGTACAATACATACTATAAACGCATACAAAAATTAATAGCTTACGATTTAGTAACATTGTTCAACTTTTGAGAACAGTCAAGATGTAGGAAACATTAATTGAATATGTTACAGAATTAATTATTCCGCAAGTCTAGAATGTGTTTTAATACTTGCTTGGTGCTGAATTTCACTCTATCTATCAGACTTTTAGAATACCGTTCATTGGTATAATTTCTAAATTTTCCTGATGGCAGTGACGATGATTCAGCCAATGTCAACAAGTGGTTGCAAGTATATTCAATATTGTTGTTGCATAATATTACGCAAGCACAAATAACTGCTGTGTTTGTATTATTTGATTGTGTAGTGTAGATTATTTGATTGTGTAGATCAGTGTTCCCAAAGTGTGTGCGCGGCACCACTGGTGTACCGTGAAAAATTTAATATTTCTTAAATTGTAAGGCAGACGGAAAAAAGTACTTTGCGAACTTTTCACTTTCAAATCTTATCGTAACACTCATGTTTTGCATTAAATACCTTTTGTACTTTAAAGTTAAGTGTAAGGTTAACAAAAAATAAACAATAATTATTATATTATTTTTTCCTTATTTCTAACTAAAGAGTTGTTTCACAAAAAGTAATCATAATCTTATAAACATTGGAATCATTCCAATGAGTAATTGTTTATATGGGGAACATACAGCTAGCAGAATAAAATTTACTCAATTTTTTTGCCCTGAACATTGACTGTAATAATTGTAAACTCCACTTACAATTAAACAATCATCAAAATGTATGCATCAGAAATTGAATTGATGCAAATGAAAATATATTTTCTATATTTAAAGTTGATAGATATTAATGGTGTCACGCAATGGTGACTGTTGTAATGAAATGTGTGACGTATTGAGAGTGACGTCTCTCGGTGACACTGGCTGTCAAGCGAGATGTATGTCACTGGGAATAGCGGGAATCATCTCTGCATGTTAACTTGTAAACTGAGTGTTATCATTTAAATAGAATCCTTAGTTTAGCGACATATATAATATCTGAACGCCACAAAATGTAATGAAATCTTTTACTTGTGGAACAAGGTAATACATAATGATGACTTGAAAATGTAAAATATGTAATATTAGGTAAAATTTTGTTTATGATGTTTTAAATTATTGTCATATACTGGAAGAATGAGTTGTACTTCTTTGCCTTGTTAAAAAATAAGATAATGTGAGTACTCTGTGTAGGTAGATTGATATATCACTTTGTAAGATGGCTACCTAGCCTAATAAACGTAATTAACCAAGTCTGGTGGTTTTAATAAACATAATAGTGGCGACGAGTATTAAAATTGGTGAAAATGGACAAGAGATCAGTGAAATTTCCTGAATTTAACCCTGAAGTGGACAGTTGGGACAATTACATCGACAGACTAAAATTTTGTTTTGAAGCAAATGGAATCGTAATAGACGCCGTTCGAAGAGCTAATTTCTTTACTGTGTGTGGCTCACAAGTATTCGATACTGTTGTGGCATTAATAACACCGAGAAAACCGGGTGATGTGACTTTTAGTGAATTGGAACAATTATTAACCAAACATTATAGCCTGAAGCCTAACGAGATATCGACGTCATTCAAATTTTATAAACGCGATCAAAGACAAGGTGAATCGGCATCCGAGTATATTGCACAGCTAAGAAAAATCAGCTCTTGTTGTAACTTTAAAGAATTGGAACGTATGTTACGGGATAGACTGGTATGCGGGATGAGTGATGAGAAACTACAATATGACTTATTGAGAAAAGACAATTTATCTTATCAAGACGTTGTCGACGCTATGTTATCGTCGGAGAGTGCGGGAAGAGGTGTTCGCTTAATTCGAAGCGATGTAGCACGCATGCCGACCGGCGGCAGCGGCAGTGGCAACGGGTGGGCACCCGGCCCGGAGCCGATGGACATCAACATCGTACATAATAATACGCGAGGGAATAATAATCGCTTTTGTTATCGTTGTGGCGAACGACATGCGGGGGAATGTCGTTTCATCAACACAATATGCCGATATTGTAATAAGAAAGGGCATCTAGAGAAGATTTGTATTGTTAAGAAGAAAAATACGCATAAAAAGCTCAACTTACTGGAGGAACCAAATAATGAGCAATTAAATGGGTTATATAATATACGCAGCATTAATCGAGTGCCCCCCTTTGAAATCGAAGTGATATTGCAAGGCGTACCATTATTGATGCAAGTGGACACTGGAGCTAGTTTCTCCGTTATAACCGAGCGCACTTGGCGTGCCATACGTCACTCTCATCCTCCGCCCGTCTTGCAAGAGGCACCGATGACGTTACGTACGTGGACGGATACACCTGTCACACTTTTTGGACAGGCTACAGTGCGGGTGGTGTATAACGACAGGACATGTGACTTAGATGTTGTGGTGGCTAAAGGCAACGGTCCCAATCTACTCGGACGAGACTGGCTAGCTCCGTTAAACATCTGTTTAAATGTAAACTTTGTGACGGATGCACATTTCACAGAGATCGACACGATCATTGCTAAACATAAGGAAGTATTTAAGGAAGGCCTCGGTACCTACCGCGGGCCACCAGTCTCTATTCAGTTGAAGCCAGGGGCGACGCCTAGATTTTTAAAGGCACGAGCTGTTCCATTTGCTATTAAAGAACGCGTTGAAAAAGAAATTGATCGTTTAGTTGCAGAGGGTGTTCTGTGTTCTACCTCGTATTCGGAATGGGCCACACCTGTTGTACCGATAGTGAAAAAATCCGGTGAGATACGTTTATGCGGAGATTATCGCAGTACTGTGAACCAGGCTACCGAGTCTGATACATACCCCCTTCCCACAGCCAATGAGGTATTTGCTACAATAGCGGGAGGTAAATATTTTACAACACTAGATCTGGATCGAGCTTATACACAAGTGGTAGTGGACAACGATACAGCCAAACTATTAACTTTAAATACATGTAAAGGCTTATACACGGTGCACAGATTGGCTTTTGGTGTTAAAGCTAGTCCCGGAATATTTCAAAGATTGATGACAGCTCTGTTGGCAGGGATAGCAGGCGTGGCAGTGTTAATCGATCATAAGTGGACACACTATGACTCAGATGCAGCAACGCCTTGACATAGTATTATCACGCATTGAGAAGGCAGGATTGCGCCTAAACAAAAACAAATGTAAGATAGCCAAAGAGCAAGTCGAGTTCTTAGGGTTTGTTATTGATAGCAATGGCATCCACCCTGCCCCCAGTAAAGTAGAATCTATAAGAAAGACCCCTCGACCTAAGAATAAACAGGAATTACAAGCTTTCTTAGGTTTGTACAATTTTTACGAAAGGTTTATACCGCATAAGGCTACATTACTCGAGCCATTGCACAGACTTCTAGATAAAAATCAACCATGGCACTGGGGTGACCTAGAGCAGAATGCCTTTGAATCTGCAAAACGTGTTTTAACTTTTGGCCTAACACTAGTTCATTACGAATTGGAAAAGCCCTTGATACTTACGTGTGATAGTTCTGAATATGGTGTGGGTGCAGTATTGTCGCACAGGATGGAGGACGGTCAAGAACATCCCATTGCTATGGGCTCTCGCACATTACATGTACATGAGCGCCGATACTCGCAGTTGGATAAGGAAGCTGCAGCTATTATGTTTGGCATTAAAAAATTTCAAAATTATTTAACAGGGAGGGCATTCAGCATTGTAACTGATCACAAACCGTTGGTGGGAATCTTTGATCCTAAAAGACCTATGTCAAGTATGCTGTCACCACGTTTAACCAGGATAGCTATTGCATTAACATCATACAATTATGATATTGTGTACAGACCAGGCCCTGATATCGGAAACGCAGATGCATTAAGCCGGTGGCCACTACCAGTCCAGGAGGAAAGCGAAGAGCATATTGGCGAAATTCTACTGATGGCTGAAACGCCAGAAGATTTTCCCTGTGATGTTGAACAAATTGCAGGCGAAACTATCAAAGATAAAATATTATCACAAGTGAGACACTATGTTCAGAGAGGTTGGCCAACACGAATGACAGATACATCTCTCCGACCCTATTGGTTACACCGGGAAGAACTTTCTGTGCAAGATGGTTGTTTGTTGCTGGGTTGTCGTGTAATATTACCACCGTCACTGCGTACACCTGCTTTACAAGCATTACACAAATCTCATGCAGGCATTGTTCAGACAAAAGCATTGGCGAGAAGTTACATTTGGTGGCCACGATTAAATGAGGACATTGAGGGCTTAGTAAGTGGTTGTTCAAAGTGTCTGGAGAATAGACACATGCCAAATAAATCTACTCATGAATGGATATCACCAACGAGACCCTGGTCCAGGATACACGTTGATTTTGCGGGTCCTATTAGGAATAAAACATTTTTGATCATCGTTGATGCTTTTTCACGGTGGCCAGAAGTATTCTTAGTCAATAATACATCTTCCAGCACAGTAATTAAATATTTAAGAATGTTGTTTGCTACTCATGGATTGTGTGAAACTGTAGTATCGGATAACGGAACTTCGTTTGTATCAGGAGAAATGAAGCAATTCTTAAAGGCAAATAAGATAAAACATGTTACAACTGCGCCATATCATCCGTCAACAAACGGACTTGCCGAACGAATGGTCCAGACTGTAAAAGACAAGTTACGTAAAATGGAAGACATCCCTTGGGATGTTAGAATTCCTAATATGTTGTTGGGTTTACGAGTAACACCATGCTCAGCAACACGGAAGAGTCCAGCTGAACTCTTAATGAATAGAAGACTAAGAACTCTTTTAGATACCATACACCCAGATAATATTCAAAATAAAAGAATTGAACAGCAAGTAACTTCTAACTCACAACGAAAGCATAGAGAAACAGCTGTGGGCCAAAGAGTAATGTTTAGAAATTATAGTGAAGGTCGGAGATGGCTTCCTGGCAAAATTGTAGATAAAAGAGGTCCATCCAGCTACAGCATTGAGACAAATACTGGCTCAATAATAAATCGTCATATAGATCAACTTGTACAGGTTCGAGACAATAATGTGGAAACAGAGGAAGGAGAAAATGAAGACAATAGATCTGAGATACACAGGTCAGAGGTCAGACAAGGATGTCCGGTAATAACTCTGGAAAATACAAGTGAGGATATGGATCTGGAAACAGACAGTTTGTGTCAAGAAGAACAAATTGTACAGATACCCAGTTCAGAGCAATGGGCAGAGATGATAGGGATTCCCCAGCATACCAATTTGTGTCCACCTAGTGGAAAAATGAAAAATAAATCAAATATGCATTCAAAATCTCCATATGATAGGCCTTCGCAAAATTATCTGTTTTAAATTATAATTAGTGTCACATTCTGATTAATAACCGCGTAATGTTTAGTTGATTGTTGTTGTTTAGTTGATAGTTGATTCTGGTAATGTTTAGTTGATTGATTTCTAATATAGCTGTAGATGTATCTAACTTGTAGGGGAGGTATGTCATATACTGGAAGAATGAGTTGTACTTCTTTGCCTTGTTAAAAAATAAGATAATGTGAGTACTCTGTGTAGGTAGATTGATATATCACTTTGTAAGATGGCTACCTAGCCTAATAAACGTAATTAACCAAGTCTGGTGGTTTTAATAAACATAATAATTATTAAACATATTTCAGAAAAATAACAGCTAAACTACTGTATATATACTACTGTACCGTTACGATTATAAACTACTGTACCATTTTTGTGTTTCAAGTTCATAAGGGTGCACACACATTATAGGTAACACAAAATTATTAGCACAATGGGTACTAAATAAATATTTAACATGCAGATTTATTTATCACTACATGTGAATGTTCTAATTTACATAAAAAATGCATCTAAGTGGATCATTGCCAATATTTTGTGCATCTTAAATGCTGGCCAAATGTTTTCTATTGAACTCTTAAAGTAACACAATATTTAAATTTAGGGGGTTAGGGGTTTTCTATCCATCCAGTTTTCTCCCGTTGGAGATCATCTGTTTATATTCATACTTGTGCCTTCGTCTGCCTGCGTCACCATTCTTCAAGAATCAATTGTAAAATGCTTTTAATAGTATGGAATTGAAAACAGCAATTATACATTGAAAAATATTCCTGACTAGTAATGCCCTTGTTTTGTTTCGGTAAGCCCACACTCAAATAAATGTACGGATGGTATTATTTTAATTGACATAACTTTTTAATTCGTGAATGGATTAAAATTAAACAAATACTAAATGTTAACATTTAGTGTTTCAAGCTGACTTGAATACGTCAGTGAAAACCGCATCTAAATCTGTTAAGCCATTCCTACGATTAGCTGGAACAAACTCAGATGAACAGACAGAAATTTTATAGGATTGCGCACAGACCTTGATATATGTCTGTGGGATTACGTTAAATACCCCTAGTTAAAGTTTTTCTCATATATCTTTTATGAACAGACATCGATCAGTTACAGCTTTATTATATATTGTATATTGATTTGAAATTTATTGTTTTCAGCTGGTGGCGTCGCCGGAGCATACGCTGCCAAGTCAGTGGTCACCCAGTTTGTGTCGTCGATGGCCGCGGCCGCCGACGTTTTGGCCTTAGCTAAAATCGAGATCAAGCTGGCTGAGATTCCTGAAGGCAAATCTGTCACTTTCAAGTGGCGTGGCAAGCCGCTGTTCATTCGTCACAGGTTAATTGTCTTTTTTAATTGTTGTGTCGCTCAGATTAGACAACCGTCTCGTTGCTAGTGATCATGCCTGCTTGTCTGGGGTTTAACTCATTAATGACTCGCTACAAGGCACCTATATACACTCTATATGTAACCTATATATGTACCTTCTTAATCACAATCACAATCAAATCAAATAAACTTAGATGTGCTTTGTAAACTTCGCTCGATTCTCAGATATCAGGACGTAAATGTGCGTAAAAATCGTACTCGCCTAACTTACACTCTGAGGACTGATTCTTACGTATGTTGTAGGGAATGTTGTAAACAATATGAAATTATTACAGCCAGACACCTAAGGTGCGCAGTATTCAATGCCAGACGTTAAACATGTTAAAAACTCTGACGCCTGACGTAAAAAAAATTTCTTTTTTTTAAATGACTGCATGGTCGTACCTGCAGGCGTTCGAGTTTTTAACATTTTTAACGTCTGGGAATAAATACTGCCCGTACACAATATTTCGTTTACAATGTTATAATATATTTGCTACAACATAATATGTAGGTAATAATCAGTCATTAGACTGAAGTATGAGTCCAATTTTTTTGTACCTTTAGCAACTGACTCCTGAGAATTGGCTTAATTTATCTGATAAATACGTTTACTGTACACACTTTGTTCCTGCCCATACCTGTACCGTTAAAAGGGGCGTGGCCTTGTTACATTACACGATGAGCGATAACTTGATGGCCGTTTCTTAATAGACAATGTTGGCGACATTGTTAGACATAGACATTGTTGAATCGCTCATAGCCCGGCGGCTTGCGTCGATCCCAAGTGATCGACAAAGTTAAGCAACAGCGGGCGCGGTCGGTAGTTGGATGGGTGACCGCTAGTGGCAAAAAATTCTTGAGCGTTTCCGTGCTTCGGAGGGCACGTAAAGCCGTCGGTCCCGGTTGTAATCATAAGATAACAGTCGTTAAGCCATGTCGGAGGCCCTCGGGCGATTTGACAACTTCAGACACTCGGGTTGGCCACTAACCCCTCTACCAATCCGCACTGGATCAGCGTGGTGGAGTATGCTCTAGGCCTCCTCAAGAGGAGAGACCCGTGCCCAGTAGTGAGCCATTAATGGGTTGAAGCCAGACAATGTTTTCCTTCACCAAAGCAAGTGATTTTATATTCCAGGACCGCGGACGAGATCGCCACTGAGAAGGCAGTAGCAGTTGACCAGCTCCGGGACCCCCAGACCGACGAGCAGCGCGTGCAGGACCCCAAGTGGCTTGTGGTCATCGGGGTCTGCACGCATCTCGGCTGTGTGCCCGTCGCCAACTCCGGGGACTTCGGTGGATACTACTGTCCTTGCCACGGCTCCCACTACGACGCATCTGGACGTATCCGCAAGGGCCCCGCGCCCCTCAACCTCGAAGTACCCCCACACAGCTTCGTCGAAGGCGGCATCTTGGTTGTAGGCTAAGTTAAACAATCTATTTATTTATTAACGAACTAGCACCTCTGTATAGAAATCAATAAATGTGATCCGGTTACCTTATTAGCGTTTCATTCCATTTATTTCCTGTATTGGTTGTCGTTGAGCAATAAAAAACGTTTCAAACGATTTGTAATTCTTTTATTATCGTTATTACTTTCATTTCTTTATGTATGCTTTAGACGGTTACTATCTATGTACGTAACTTCTAAAATATAAACTACTAAATTTACATACATTTACAGACTTGTAACTGGGATTCGACTAACATTTTTGTAATACATTTATGCAATGGCTGCTAACAAATTAAACTCACAGTGATAGAGATTCAGATTTAATTAGCTTATTTTTTGGAGTAGTGAACACTGAATAGCAAGCAACACCATATAAATCTGAGTCTCCATATGTTACATCGGAGAGGCCCCAAATACCAACAATAAAAAGCAATAATTTTGATAGAAATCCCAGTCCACAAAATGTTCTTAACTTACAATTACACTTTATGAACATTGAATCTAGCACTAAAACGAGTAACCGAAGGATGACACTAAGATTCTATATTTACAAGTAAACCGGTGTGAAGGACAATTATTTGGCAAAATAATTTAATTATATCTAAATAAATCTAATGCACGAATGGAATGAAGAATCCGAGCTGGCAACACATCTTTTCATACATCTTAATACACAAGTTTTGTTCATATTATTTTGATATTTCATTTCGACATAATTTAAAATTAAAAATTAGACGAGCAGAGAAAGTGATGTGAATTTAACATCGTAAAGTAAAATGAGAATTATAGAATTCTTGTCGAGGATAAAAATAAGAAAGGGAAAGGGGGAGAGAATGTCATATAGTAAGTCAAAGTCGTACTTGTCTTGGGGTCTCATTGAAAAACTCGTCATATATAAAGAGGTCATATACTAAAAGATTCTTTAATTTTCATAAACTTTTATGGGCATTATTACGATATTAGGGCTAAGTATTCCCGCAGAGGCACACAGACTCACAAAGGAATATATTTGTTTTCTTTTAAATAGAACTTGGGATGGTTTCAAAGAAAAATTGTGCGGCCAGCATTCAATTTGTCGGATTCCTTACTTTCTTAACCCTGGGAATACACGTCCGATTTTGTTTCCGATTGTCTGATCAGACTAGTCTGATCAGACAATCTGAAGGCCCTCGTGCCATACATTTGTTTGAATACACAATACACGTCCGATCAGATTGTAGGATCGGACGTCCGAGTCGGAAACAGCGCCAAGACGTCTACGATTTTATGGCCGATCCGATTGTCTGAAGGTGCGGTCTGCATACTTTTCTACAGAGACCAATACACGTCCGATTCCTCCTTCCGACTTGCCAGTTTACTCTCTAGCGTGACAGTGAACGCACGCGTCGCATTGTTATGTCATTTTAGTAGTAAAGTAGATAAGTAATTTAGTACATAAGTAAATAAGTAATTTAGAAATTTTCCTATTTTTCTGTTAAGTAGGTGGGCAGGGCTTATCACTTAACACGTTTGGACGGGCACTTTTTACTTAAAATTTAGTTAAAATTTACTAAAATGGTTAAGTAATTAAGTAGGTCACGAGGAAGTCGTAAACTTCTTTGCGTTGTTGATCATTAGTTTTTAGGAAACCAAAGGACATGCAAGATTTATTTTAATTTAGATATTATTATGAATATTTTAATTTATTTTTATTATTTTAATGTTTAATTCTTAAAATGAATAATAATTTCTACCAATACTCATACTCCATACGTTGTGCCTTATTTTATTCCTATATGGTATCTATCCCTTTTTTCATTTTAATTTTTACCCACGACGGACGGAACGAAACGAAGGCGGTATATGCATTAGGGGTTAGAGGTTGTTTGTTTGTTAGTTTGTATGTATGTATATTACCGTTTTTATGAAAACTACTGGGCCGATTTCATTGCAGTTTTTTGCATCCAAAAGGTATCACTAAAGATCGGGCTTATAATTATATGTTTTATGGCGGTAGGCCACCAGAGGGCGCTGCAGTAGCCTGATACGGGGGGTTTTTCAAAATTTTTATTTTTATGCTCTGCTATCTGTACCTACACGCTGCTAACTATTCCAATTTTTAACCGACTTCAAAAAAAGGTGGAGGTTCTCAATTCGACTGTATTTTTTTTTTATGTTTGTTACCTCAGAACTTTGGACTGGGTGAACCGATTTTGATGATTTTTGTTTTAATCGAAAGCTGGTGCTTGTCGTGTGGTCCCACATAAATTTGATCGAGATCTGACTATGGCATCCATAGGGAGGATTATATTAATAGTATTGATTTTAATTGTTAATTAATACCATTATTACTATTATTATTTCTCCATTGGGGTTCGCCTGGATAGCTACCACCCTCTAGCATGAGACAGCCGCCAAACGACTCGTGTTCCGGCTGGGGGCTTGAGAGCCAGTTCTTTCTTTCTTTTTCTTCTTTCTTTCTTGGCTGGCAACGCATCGGTGATGCCTTTGGTGTTGCTGATGTTCATGGGCGGCGATAGCCACTTACCATCAGGTGGATCGTCAGCTCGTTTGCCGGCTATTTCCATAAAAAAAAAATAGATTATTTGTAATACGCTTATACATACACACCCTCGCGGTAGGTTTTTACCTGTGTTGCGGGTGGCATAGATGACACATATAACACATCCCAATAACACCCATGACCCGAGTACAAGAGTTAAAAGAGCTTATACTTATTCTATAACAATCAAAAAACTTTTCGGGGTATCTCAGTAATTTTGGATGTTTTAAGTAGAAATTACTCTCGGTAAGTCTTGTCAGATTGATACTTAATCAATCTGAATTGAAATTGAATATTGAATCCAATAGCGACGTTATTTCTTCTTTCGCGCTAACACGAGCAAATATGCAATAAGTAACCATAATTTTCATTCGCCGTCCATCTTTTCTTTCTGGCAAGCAAGCACTTACCGCTCTCACAGCTCGAGAACGACTGTGTTCAGAAAAAGTCTGACGCAAAAATCGGACGTGTATCGAGTAAATACGATCAGATAGTCTGATCAGACAATCGGAAACAAAATCGGACGTGTATTCCCAGGGTAAAGCTTACAAAAATAAATAGACACTTAAGTGTTAGACATTTGTTCTTTATACAATATCTCGGCAGCCAGATGCCGGGATAGAAAGAATGATAACACGGTACAAGACACAAGTACATTCAGGGGAATAATGACGTGAAAGATTGTTTTCAGTGCTTTATTCTCCCGCGTGTACTAATGAAATCAATATATGGCACAGGGGGGCTAATTTGTTAACATAAAAATTATCATGCAACATATTAAGTCATTTGTTTTTTATAAAATGAAAATATTCACATGCAAGTAAGTCAAATGAGAGACGCGGTATGCGGAATGCTTCATGATAATGATCGACGATAGTTACAGATTCTACTTAGCAGATTAATAAATTTTAACATTTATATAACATTTAAATTTATATTCCTTCATACGATAACATTCATAGCACATCATATCTTTTGAACACAGAATTATCTCGATTCACATACAAATTGTAGACATAATATCATAAATTCTATTATTCGGAAAAAATATATAACATCTATTACAGTTACTTGACAATATAACATCTAATAATTTCTTGGAATATTAAAAATTTAGTTAGTATAACATTAAATATAGTGTGAATAATCTCTGATTATATAGTGTAATAATATAATTTTTATTTGGTTTGTTGAAAGGTTTGTGCGATAAAACAAAAAGTTTTAATGTCTGTCAAAGGTCATTGAGTATTGTCAAAAGGTCATTCTTCTACGTTAGTGGGGCTCCGTCATCCGTCCACGGATCTACAAACACAGATTCTACACAACCTCGGAAGCTCCTTAATTATTCATTTTGGTGATAACTACATAGTATACTTCGTAACTATTTTACAGTCACTGGGTTGGGGTTGAAATCTTAACGCAAAATAACTATTGGCTGAATGTTGTACTGCTCAAGCACTTATTTAAAAATACAAATCGAAGCTTATGGCTGCGTGCAAGTTTGATTGGACTAACTAAAGGAACAAACAGTGTTCAAAACTCCACAACTGAGAGGTCGGTAAGTAGCGTCGACCTTAACCCTTCAGTGTACAGTTTTAAATGGAACCGTTTGAAACTTCTTACCGTCTAGTGATGTGACATTTAAAACGCTATTGCACGACGAGCTTCTTAGGAACTAGTTTCACAAGGGATTTAATATGTAAATTACGAAACCACAGGAAATATTTTTAAACAAGAATTTACAATAATTAGGAATTTTGTCTATTTAGGATCAGCTGTTGATGTTAGCACTGCGCTAAGCTAAAGAAAACTATGTCGTCCATAGACAAATAGTTACTTGTTGCGATGTGGTAAGGCGACGCACGCGGCTCGTCTCGTCATTATAGCATACGACTCATTATTTATGGTTAGGATAAAATTAAAGTGGGAATGATTTTATTATCTGACTTAAAAAAGGAGATTCTCAATTCGGTTTAATTTTGTTTTCTTTTTTGTTAACTCAAAACTCGGCTGTTCACCAACCGATCTATATTATGTATATAGATTGTATTGATTAAGAATTGAGTTAATACTTAGGATAACAGTAAGTCCCAAACACAAAGTTACGTGATTTGCTATTCATTAAAATGAACACAATATAGCTTTTTATACTGCAACTTCAAAGAATTTAATTGACGAGTCGAGCCGCGTGCCTTCCTATGAGTTAAAGTGTACAGTAGGTTAGTTATCAATAAGGGCCTCCGCCCACGGCACGGCATGCCTAGCACATAGACAATTTTGTTTTTGTACGACGAGCTTTATTGAAATTTCAACCTTATCGTCATACAATTATACATTTCTTTTCGTCGCATAAAAATGCCTCGAGTCCATTTTTTTGCGGACTTCTATTTGTTAAACAATCATACAGTGCCGATTTATCTAAATTTTTAACTTAAAAATAAGGTTACCACAAAATTAAAGGAATTTAATGCGAAAATTAAAGACAGATAATTATTTAATGCCAAAACACAGAAAATACTGTTTTCTGTCGTTTGATTATTTTTTTAAAACAAAATTAAACAATAAATCATAATATTATACAAATTGTTTACCAAATGAGTCTCGTCTGTACTTAAAACAGACTATAGGCATACCGCGCTGGTGGTGGCTACTGAGCAGACCCTACGCTAGTGGAGCTAACAGTCTAAAGGTCGATGCATACGTAACGTGTTTTACCCGTACAGGACGGGAACGGGGCACGCAGATATATTAATGCCCCACCAATGATATTATATACAAGATATGCCAAGATTGCCAAAACGGCGCTGAAATTATGTCAGTCGAATTTAGACAAATGTAGCGATTTCAATTCAGACAGTTGATAGCTGCCTCTGAGTGAGGCCGTTTAGCTGTCTTTTTCACTATCTATTATGGTTTTAGTAGTGCCATCCCTTTAACATAATTTACCAATGTAATAAGGATTGGTGTAGTGAAACAAAAGATAAACGTGTGTGTGTTGTAGCTCGGTCGGAACCATTGAAGTATAATGACATAGAACAGACATCTCGAACAAAATGTGTGTCCCGAAACCGCGATGACGCGTTCTTTTTTCAAACTCTAGAAGCCGATTTACAAACTTGCCATAGAGTAACTTTTGTATACGACACTTGCCGAACCACGACAAACAGTCAACGACTCCAAACTTTTACAAGCTCTTCCAAATGTTTGATTTAATGTTTAATTGAATTTACTGATTAAAGTAATACATTTTATTTATTATTTACTACAGAGTAGGTACATTAGTCATTCTTATCGGGCTTATTATTTGAGTAAGGCCGACACTGAGTATTTTAATAGTTTGTATTTTAAATTTTTTAAATATCAATTTAATTAATACCGGTATTTCTATAATATTTTGATTACTTTTACATGGTAAAAATTTAAGGAAAATTTATTAAAAGCAATCTAATTTATCACAAAACATTTAACACAAATCGACACATACGTCTTATTGCCATAATTACTACGCATATTTAACGTGCAAAACAAAATTAAAAATAAAAGCGTGCAAAAGCGTTTGAATGATTTTCAATCGTTTACCATTGATTCGTGTCGAAAAACCAACATCACAATATATTGGTCACATCACAAGCGTCGGCAAGCCTAAGCAAGTCTATTTAGTCCATTAACACGCTTACGGCTTGTCAAGTGTGTAAATCCGCTTCATAATTTTTTAATTCCACAGAGTACTTAATTTCATTCAAAATGGCGGGAACATTGCACAATAATTTAATGTTATTCGTTTATTTGATTTAAGTTAATATTTTGTTTTCTTACCGATGATAAGTAATACCGTTATCTTTTTTGTTTCTTGTCGTGCGATTGTGACACGTTGTTATTACGCACGACGGCATTGTTTCAGTGTTTTGCTAAAAAAATTTGACATGCGGCCGCCATGAGCGCAGGTGAGTGACAAGCGAGTGAGTGAATGAAGTGAGCCACCCTGGCCACAATGAATGCACCCGACTCAATGTTCGGGGTGTCTGTTCTATACGAAGTAATAGTACTTCAATGGTCGGAACAGATTTTTTGGTTGATTTGTAAGGGCATAACGTATCTATAGTGCCCCACCCACGTCCCGTCGCCGTCCCGTCCACGTTACGTACGCACCGATCGCAGCAGTCTAACAGTCGGCGGTGTAGACGGGCGCGAGGTCGAGCGTGAGGTGTCGCAGCGCGCGGTCGCGGCAGGCGGAGCGCGCGGCGCGGGACGACTTGATGATCTGCAGCACCATGGCCTTGCAGTCGTGGCACACCGCCATCTGCACGCCGCGGAGACGCTCCGCCGCCGCGGACGCGCTCGCCACGCCCGCACCCACACCGGTCGCGCTGCGCCCGTACCGCGCTCTGGATACGAGATTCAAGATGGCGGTTAGACGGTTACATGTTTGTTTTATTTATTTATTTAACTACTTTAATGAGATGATAATAAAATGGAGAGGCGACAAAGATAGACTGACATTCAGACCCCCAGCCAGAACATGACTGGGGCCTAATTCACGTAACTTTAAGACGCATCGATTAAGTTGCAGTGACGCTGCAATCAAGTTGAAGTTTAGCGTCGAAACCGTATTCGCGGAAGCTAAGAGAATACGGAAAGTGTTATTTTGATCGGAACGTCACTGCAACTGCACTGCAATCGAACTTGTTAAGTTACGTGAATTAGGCTGCTGGTCGTTTGGCGGCTGACGCAAGCAAAAAGGTGGTAGCTCTCCAGTAATAATGGTATTAATGAACTATTGAAGTCCAACATAACCTTTCTAAATCTGAGTGAGGATGTAGTCGCCTCTTACGACACCCATCCGGCGTGGGATTGAGGTTAATATTATAATTTAGTTGTATGGGGTTAATATTCTATTTTAAAAGATGTGCTGAGGAGTTTCTTTAGGCTTTTCTTCTCCTCCATGACAAAGCACCTTTCCGAAAAGCCAAAAAATTACGTGCATAAGTGTATCAGTGATACCTATATGAATAAATTATTTTGAATTTGATTTTGACTTTAAGCCGACCCATTACGGCTGAAAAGTTGATATCAATATAAAACAAACCTGCGATCCAACGTAGCCGAATGGGTGGGAGTAGCCGTACTAAGGGTAGTTACACACGGCATGCTGCCGGGCCCGTCCACGCTGCGGGTCATGCAGGCGGGCGGCACACTGAGCTCCGCGAAGCCGAGCGCCGAGCCGCCTCGCGAGCCGCCGCGCGAGCCGGGTGCCGACTGCGCCGCCGGCCCCCCACCTGCCGCCCCCGCGCCCCCCGCGCGCCTCCGCGCCGCCGGGCTGCTGGGCGCGCTGCCCACACTGTTCTCCACCGCGCCCTGGGACAATACCTCTATATTGAACTTGTCTTTTTGATTGTTCATATCAACGCTGTGGTGGGTTACAAAAAGCTGTCCGCGTGAAGCTGTAAAGGCCACTAGGACCAACAGCAACTATCCATTCGAAAAAAAAATAGTAACGAAAAGTAAAACGATTTCGTGAAATGTTAGTTTTACCGTCACGCTCACGGTTGCAGGACTGTCCCTCGTATTTATTCATATTATTTGGTCCGGTCGTTGCACATGCCAGCTAAGATCCTTCAATGCTGCTGCTTAAATATGACCAACTTATGTTGAATACAAAAGCATGATCTGGACATTCTTGATTTTTTTATAAATATAATTAAAACAGTCGAAGCAAGGAAATCGAGCCACTAAAGTTTCAAACAACAACAATAAATGTGTGTAACAACAGAGTTATTCACATACAAGTCGCATCAATGATATTATATATTAAAAAGAGGCAGATATGTCATAAGCGCGCGCGTTGTGTGACTCAAAAAGATTCAGGTGAAGAAAGAGATAGCGATGTAGTTTTGACGCGAGAGCGATAAAGACGTGCGATAAAGCAATAAAGCGTGCCTTGCGGACATCGGAACAGATTTTTCGGTTGATTTGTAAGGGCATAACGTATCTATATTTATTTAAATATCATTGAGTCGCATACAACATGCCTATTAAGTAATACACGTGTTGGCACAACACATTCTGTTTGTTAGTGTGCCCTGTATAAGTGTATACCAATTCCCTTTGCTTGTTGTACAATGTACAATACATGTAAGACAGATGGCTCACGTTGTGTTCAGGCGACATGAGGCGGCTCATGAGCGAGCGCGGGAAGGAGGAGCCGGGCTCGTCCTCGGGCGACGGCAGCAGCGACGGGCTCAGCAGCACCACCGGCACGTGCGCGAAGTGCTCCGTCGGGATGCGCATCTGGAACGAGTGTGCCACCATCATAACCATACCTACCATCACTAAATAGAGGGGTAATCGAAGTTTAACTACTTTCATAGCGCGAACAAGCAACGAAAACACACACACGCTTGGAGCTAATGAATGAACAATAGCTGGGTACGCCCACGGGTGCGTGTGTGTGCGTGCGTGCGTGAGTGCGTGCGTGTGTGTGTGTGTGTGCACACGTATGTGTGTGTGCGCGTGCGCGCGTGTATTTATGTGTGTGTGGACTACTATACAAAGTTCAGTTAATAGCCGGTTAATCCAGATAATAGCCGGATTCGTCATAAGCGCAAGAATTGAGGGATGCTTATAGAAGTAGCAAATTTATAGGTATGCAGACTATAATTCAGAAAATAATTAAAATAAAAATGTTAACTCACCTTCGAACAACACTTTTGACAGACAGTCTTTTTGCACAACTTGCATTTCTGGCCCCACGGGCCGAAAATGCCGAATCTCGTCTTCAAACACAGGAAGCATACCTGGAAACGAGAGCATTACGTTACAGAAAGAAAGTACTACGTCAACCCATGAACTGAAGAATACTTACCCGTCTCTTCTCGACGTCTTCCTTGACCCTGCCCTCCACGGGAAGGACTTCCAGCTCAGCCTTGGTCAGCACCGACCTGATGTGCACTATCTCTTCCAGGGTCAGAGACAACCGGTCGTCAGACATGATGGCGTCTTGCCATTGTTTCTGAAAAGACAAGAACATGTTAACCTTTGACATTGTACTCTTATCTAAATACTAATAATCTTCGCTAAACAAAAAACGTGATTTGCGGTAAAATTGCAGGTGGGCCGATTTTTTTGATGACCAGTGTAATTATGTGTGAAACCTTTAACTTTAACTTAACTTTAATCGCATGATGATAAATCTTTGACTTTGGGTCATTTTCTGAAATTATCATGTTCCTTATTTTTTTTTCTATAAAGTTGTTAATGTCAACCATTTTTTAAACAATTTAAACAAAACACAAATGAGTTTTATTTTCTGTGCCAGCCAGTTGTAGCAACAGGGCCAACAGGATGAGTCAACATAACTGCAATGAGAAAATAACTCGAGGAATGTCTGCTGTAGGACTAACACACATGCAATGCCGTTTTAGGTACTACATACCAATAGATTTATTGCTTTTTATATCATGTTCCGTAGGAGGTTTATTAAGAAAGAAAAATGCAGCTAAAAATATACGTTCTGTAAGGATTTATTCATAGGTTTATTTATATCTAGTGAATGTAACCAAAACGCAAATTAAATTATGACATATTAAAATGCCAAAAAAAATTAATGCTTAGGTTTTAAATATCATTACTAGAATGTCCGTTTCAAAATTGCAATTACCAATTTATATTTACCGATGAAATATTTCCTCGAGCAAAATACTCAATTGCTGTTGATCATTCTAACTGATCAATGACGAACGGAAGGAATCAAAACAAGGTAAAATTAACAAATAATAAGATAAAATTATTTTAAAACTCCAACCCAGGACGCTCACTTTAAGCGTGCATTAAGTATTATACACAGGTATACATAATTATATATACATACTTAGACAGATGAAGGTACCTTAATCCTGACAAAAGAAATAACAAAAGAAGAAAGCTTTCGTATCGCATACAGTAGCAGTTCTTACTATTTACCAAATAGCTTTTACTAAGGATTTTTATGATGGATTTTTTTATTCATAGCTTGTATGCGAATAGGAGCGGATACTAAGCATAATCTGTGAACTATGGTTTATGAAATGACAGTTAAAAAAAACATACAAAAGAAACTGTGTCATGGGCCATTCTCTATCGAAGCGATCTAATCTAACTACTTACAAGTAGCTGGGCGGGAGGGGCGTTCTAAACCGTCGACACATCATATTTAATTTATATCTCAATCCAACTAAAGTCATAATTCAGTCGTCATTGTTACCCGAAGTAATTGACAGTCGTCATTGTTACCCAAAGTGCTTGACAGTCGTCATTGTTACCCAAAGTGCTTGACAGTTGTCATTGTTACCCAAAGTACTTGACAGTCGTCATTGTTACCCAAAGTGCTTGACAGTCGTCACTGTTACCCAAAGTAATTGACAGTCGTCATTGTTACCCAAAGTACTTGACAGTCGTCATTGTTACCCAAAGTACTTGACAGTCGTCATTGTTACCCAAAGTAATTGACAGTCGTCATTGTTACCCAAAGTAATTGACAGTCGTCATTGTTACCCAAAGTACTTGACAGTCGTCATTGTTACCCAAAGTAATTGACAGTCGTCATTGTTACCCAAAGTACTTGACAGACAAAAGTCGACGTCAACCGAAGCACCAAAGCTCAACGTCGTCAACCAAAGCACCAAAGCTCAACGTCGTCAACCGAAGCACCAAAGCTCAACGTCGTCAACCGAAGCACCAAAGCTCGCGGTGCAGTCCTGTCGGTGTGTCGTCAGTCTACTCACATGCGGGTCGGGGTGAGCGGGGCTGCCACTCACCGACTTGATGAGCTCGTCCTGCAGCGAGGAGCGGGACCAGGAGAGTTCGCCGAGCTGCGCGTCCGCCTCGCTGCTGGCTAGGGAGGCCGCGCCGCCGCATGACGCACGGGACCCAGGCCTGGAATGCCGTAAGGTTGTAGTGATGCTGTGTTATGGTGAACGCACATAATTATATCCGCACCGTACTCGTACGTGCCAAACGCGCCGCATTTGTATGAAATCATATGAGAGTAATCCTGTCTATTGTACCTAATTATTAAGTGCAATTGTGTTTTTATTTTTTTATTATGGAATATAGAGTAACAAATGTTGGTGTATCTCATAATAATATGATCGAATTTTATAATATTATTATATATAATTAAGAATTTAAATGTTTAGAACGTTCCATCATGTAAAATCAATGTAAAAAACATTGTTTTACAATTCCCTAATTTATTTAATTGAAATAGATACTTTCAAATGATATTATGTAATTTCCGTGCTATTAAGGCTATGAAATACCTATCATTACTACCTACCTATACCTATTACCTATTATTACTGAACTAATAAGTGAGTACCTATGATCACTATCCACGATCATCCGTAATGAACACTGATTACACTTCTAAAAAATAAGAAAGAATGGTAAATGAAAAATGGAAAATGGTAAAGAAATTATGCTTCAGTGCTGATTGTCTCGTGTTTTTAATTGTTATTTTTATTTGTATGCTATGTTATTGCCTATCCTGTACGGGATGATGTGGTCGCTCAGCGACAAATTCCCTTTCAAATAAATTAAAAAATAAGAATAAAACGGAGAATTTTATAAAATAGTAGTGATTACATCGGCAGCAATTTGTTACAAAAGTAATTATTATTGGACATTATGCAGTTTTATAAAAAGCTAAATCTTCTTCCTTATTAGATGCAACGAAAATTTCCTTATGTCACTACTATTAGTGATTTAGTATGGATATTAGTTTTTAGTCGTCTCAATCATCTATTGGTCAGCGCGAGAAAGTTCTTCGATTCGATTCGATTCTTGATCTTATATTGCTTTTTACTGATATCCATCATTAGTTAGGTTTCATTAGAAATCAGTGAATGTAATTTTTTTTTTATGACGGCGACTTTGACTACTTGGATTTAATTTATTCCACCCAAGAACTTTACACTATACTACTGGATGGCACGCTTCGAAGAGGTACCTATCTACGTGACATTGAACAATAGGGATGTTGACTAATTTTAGGATTCAATTTTATTCTACATTTGGCAAAGGGAGAATAAAGTAAAAAATACTAAGTAGCTCCGCTACATACAGATAGAACCTTATTGTTCACGAAAAAAATATTATAAAAATAATAATTAGGTATAATCTTCAATTTAAAAACAAAAATTGATAAATAAAAATCATTATCAAACCCACCAAAAACGTCACGTCAATATCTGATACTATCAGTCTACTGAACCAATCGTGGTGTTTTGAAGACCTCCCTCCCCCCCCTAAATGGGTCACGTGGTTTTGGTATGTTCCCTAAGGTGATTTTACATGGAGTGTGCGAAAACAAAGGAACCATAGGAAGGAATAGGGTAATGTTACCTGGAGTGTGGTAACGACTGTGCACCATCGGTGGGGCACACGGCATGCGTCACAGTATGACGACGCATCGACGCTCGTCGCGACGGACATTGCGTCGCCAGGTCGTACGCTGTAACACAAACATTACATTACAACAATAATACACCGTAACACGCAAACAACATTTATAAGCGAATAACAGAACATAATAACAACGCTATAAATTAAGGCTTGTTATTCACTGTAATTAACATAGCGTGGATAACAATAAAACAGCAAAGTAACTATTAAATTAACATCTAACTGAGACATGCGATAAAATTATAGTTATTACCTATTTACTAATTTTATTGCAATTAAATGCAGTTATGCGAATATACGAAATTTTATATTATATTTATCTGTCAGTTATATACGAATTTTGTGACATTCAAATGTTTTGTCTGTGCTCTTGAATCCCGATGCGCGGGAGTGTGTATTTGAGAATCTAATTTACTTCTCTTGTTACTTGTACAATAAACATCAACCTAATGAAAATAAGAGTGAACGTATTAGTCTCGGTCATGTTTTGATATTCTATTTGTAAGCACGAAAACGCTGTAGCGGTACTAACAGTCCCGTTATAAGTAGCCGCACTATTATTGGCGGTTAAACCAAAAGTTGACTAGCTCAATATTATAACCGTGTTATTTTTTATTATGACTATAATTATATTTGAGGTTAGTTATGCCGTATATCAGTCAGTCACCTTAGAAGATACTTGTACGAGTAACCGCCCTCGCTTTGCTTCGGTTTTCGTATTTTTTTACACCTTGGGTTACATTATTGGAGTTTTATTAAGGATCCCTAATTTTTTTGAAAATATAATATAGCCTATGTCACCCGGCGATAGTGTAGCTTACCAACAGTGAAATAATTTTTCAAATCGGTTACGTCGTTTCGGAGCCTATTCAGTGCAAACAATCAAAGTTTTCCTCTTTATAATATTAAGTATAGATTACTAGTTCCTATTTTAAGTTTAATCGATAATTAGAAATAGTTCTACTTACTAATGTACAATTTGGATATGATTCGCAATATAAAAACAATCAATCTGAGTATCTTGATATGACCTCAAGACGTCTTAGCTCTCGTCTTGGTCTAACTAGGTCCCCTAGATTGACCTATTTCCGCTATTCACACAAAATCAATACACTATCGTCGTTAGCAAGTAATTTAATTTATAGAAAATGTTATTGAAGTTGATAATGTTGATATCGAAAATGATGAGTTTCCCATAAGATGAAGGGTGAACGTAGAAAAAATTTAGTATCCCAAACCTAAACGTACCTACCTACCCATAAATCCCTGTATTGCAAACATCGAAATCGTTAGAGCCGTTTTCGGGATAGTGTTACAAATATTGCTCGCTAATACCTACTAGTAGTAACTATACAAATAAGTTATGATTAAACAAAGATATCGCAAGATTTTTGCAGTATCTTATTACTAAAACGGCATATTAGTTAACCATGGGAACCAAAATAGTAATTTGATCAGGTTCAAACAACAAAACCAAGTGTAAATTGACCTGTACATTCATAGCCCTGAAATTCCAATTTTGCGGAACGGTAGCTTTATGTAACATGATAGTTTAATACTTCAATCGGTTTTGCCTGTGTAATCTAAATTTTTAACTTACACAGTTGTACCTACTCACTTCGATTAAAGTATTTGAATAGCACTGTAAATTTTACTCGATAGACAGTTTAAATGCGTAATTTGTTTTTCGTTTCATCACACTTGTACAGCTGCATTGTGAAGAAAGAATTCAAATAATGCTAATAAAACGAATATTTTTTGATTGAATTTTTTTTTACATGAAATAGTGCTTGAAAACAATCCCATCTGATTTATACAACACCTACTCACGAAATCGTTGGAACTGGAAAAAAGCTCTGATATTTTGTAAAAGGATCAAAAACTATTTTTTTCTACGAAATGAGATTACTGTGAAGAATACTAATATGTATACCTTCTTACTACACCTACTCATAAATAGAACGTCCAAAGTGTTGTTTCGTAATACCGAGCCGTTCTCAAAGTAAAAGCGAACAGAGCTGGTCCCAAGAGCTACAGTACACCAGTGAAAGGCCCAGTTTCTGCACAATATCTATTGACTAACAAACGGTAAGTTCCCTAGACAGACTACGCAACGATTAGTTTTCAAACTGTCAAGGATAAGCAGATAACATTGATTGCATGTTGCGTTTAACGAAATAACGTTTATTATGGTAATTTCAAATTTGTGTTGATGGAGAACACAAGATGACTAAACTAAAGACAAAACACAGTAGGCACTTTGTGTAAATTAAAGCTTGCAGAAATAGTTAAACTGTAACTAGGTGTATCATTTAAGCCATAATGAAGAACACTAAGCAAATTTTAATAAAAAATAGAAGTAGTTTAGTTTTAAAATGCGCGCTTTATGATGCATCATGTGCAAAGGCGCAAGTTGCCAAAGCTGTGACGTCATGCAACTACGACACTACAGGCATGCATACATGCGGTCATACATTCGAGGGTCTCGTCGCAAAATTGGTGGTACTCGTCGTGAGAGATGCGGGTGCGCGGCGGCGCCCTGGGCGGCTCGCCTGCGACCATACTCCCTGTTAGTGCAGTGCGGGATCTATACTCATTGAACTATTGATAGCGTATAGAACCGACATCGCGAATTCGAAGGTCACCCAATGAGTTGTAGCTTATGAGCTATAATGATGATCTATTACCCCCACCCGTGCCTGCAACGGCTGCGGCAAAGATTTTGTTCGTGATGTCTGTTCAAGTACGTTAGAAGTTAGAACATACTTCAATGCCTATACTTCATTTTAGACGAGTCCTATTTTGGGAAACAATTTTACAGTGTCTTTTTATGGTAATTTGTAATATTAAGGCTGACACAAAATGAAAAGAATTTAAAGACAAATAATCATTTAATGGCAAAACCAATTTCTGTTAATTATTTCTTATTTTTAAACGAATTAAAATTATCATTTAAATTAAAAGTAGCGCCAAGACTGTTTACCAAATAGGATTCGTCTAAAAAATGGACTATACTATACTCTGTGCCACGATGCAGTCACACCATAGAGTACCTAGTAGATACAACCCTACGTGGTATTTCCAGCGTTCCACATGACCATTAATTAACTCTTCATCGAGCAAGACAAAAGATTCTATTGTGCAATTATAGTAACCGAAACACCTCGTATGTCCGGCTTACTTCAAAAAACAGGCTGTTTTACTGGGCGATAAGATATAATGAGCAGCAGAGCGAATCATGTCTCTTGGTCATAGTTTGCAACATTACCTATATTATGTTGGCTAGTTGTCAGCAAATGTTGCAGAGGTATACATATCGTAAACTATAGATTTAACCTGTATATTTCCACTGCTGAGCTATGCCAGTCCACAAACTCTCCATTCACTGAGGCAAAGAAACTTAGTATTGCATTGATTTATTCCAGCAGATCACAGTTTTGCTCTTTGTCTGCTTCAATGCTCTGATCGCCACATGAATATTTCAATATAACATTTCATTGATCTAACGTTGGTTGCAATAGAAAACAGCGCAATAAAATTTCCATGCGATGCATCGCAATATGGATTGGAGTGGATTTTTACAAGGGTATCCTTTTTACGGAAAATACCTGCATTTCACTGTAACCGCATCAGTCAATATTTACACAATTTGAATTGGATACCACCTGCAGTCTCTATAAATAAAAACCTGGGTATGTATTTAAGGCTTAATCGATCCCATAACCACACTTAGCTTCACCAAGCAAGCGTATTGCGTGAGTCGCCAATGCGATCCGAAATCCAGATTAAAATCCCCATTTTTATTAATCCAAAGCATTTCCGTGTGCTCATGGCGCGTGAGATTTAAATTAGAAAAGGAGTTAGGATTACGTCGGATTTAGTCGACTCTTACCGGTCCTTTTCCAAGGTTTTGGGGCTGGTTGCTGAGGAGCAATATGCCTGGGGAACGGCTGAGGGGCACACGTCTCTGGGCTGATGCAGGTTTCGGTGTCATCTTCGTCCTCATCATCCTGGAAAAGAGATTCTTCGTGAATTCCAAGGCATCTATATTCCAAAGTCAGCGTTTGTAAGATAATATAATATATGCTAATTTATGCTGCGACCGCGATCAGAATTTCATTACGCACTATAAAGATGGTTGATTTTATTGACGTTCTTACGTGTTATAAATTACAAATTCACTGTACATAATAAAATTAGAGAATATCAACAATCTTTTGCTTTTTTACGGAAGCTAATTATAAATATTTCCCCGACGAAATTATTATTAACATAAAATGAAGCTTATATTATTTAATATTATAATTACGGACTTGGACTTCGAATCCGTCTCTAATCATCCGCTAAGAAAACTTATCGAAACGAAATCTGCATAGGGGTTTTCCCCAACTTTCTCAAAATGGCGTGAAGTCTGAACGCTCATTTGGCAAGTGTAATTAACATGACCTTAATAAACCTCTAATTTCTCGAGAAGCCCTAGGATTAATCTAGTAATGGAACAATAGTAAGTAATTTTGACAATTCTGAATATGGGTAACTAAACTTGGGCACAAATATAATCTTGGAACAATTTATAATCATCATATACAGTTGTATGAAAATAAAGGATTATTGCGACGTACTTATAATAAATGTGACCTCATTTTGGCAAGTAAAATAATACGTCATCATTACAAACATTCTTCGTCAGTATAATTTCTTCAACGAAAGCATGAAAATCACCTTTGACGTGATTCACCCAACTTTAACCTAGATTGAACACGTTCGCCCTACATAATTCTCTATAGACGTACCCGTATAACTTTTTTACGGATTTCCCAAGCTAGTTAAATACGAAACATATAAGAGGGACATTTTGATATAAGGATTCGTTTGTTTTATTAATTTAGAAGTACTAAAATACGCCTGGCGAAGCAGTATAACGTCACTGCAGTCAAAGGACTATATAATTCCATTCGAATTTGGTTTATTAGAAACTATTTTAAGTAAATAATTAAGCAAGTAAATTTACGCCATTTTGAGTGTAACCAAGCTAAAATAAATTGCAAATTGATACTTCGGTTTAAGGTGTTTCATACACCTTAAAGATTCTTTAATCTATGCAATTTTATGCAAATAGGTTGCAAATGATATGATGGTAAATTGTTACCGTCGCCCATGGACTTCATCACCTTTTAGGAGCATCGCCGATTGCCTCGTCATAGCATCAGCTTTTTACAAAGAGGCCCCAGAAGCAGGGAGGTCAGCTTGTCCTCAAGAATAGCTTTCCCTTATCCCAGAAGATTGGTAATCTTTGCGACTTATAAAACGATTTTGAACAAAATACCAATCGCATTAAAATTTTAATACCCGTTAGAGCGACACCATAATAATAATAATAATAATAAAATCGTTTATTTCTACCACAAATACAATCAGTGTTGTTACACCATGTTTACACCTAGTTACAAAAAGATACTTTACCGCGAACATGATTGATCGTAACATAATTGCACTTGTTCCATCAATGTAAGACATTGAAACAAGACTCGATATTGAGGTGAAAGTGAGCGGTAATGACAGGAGGCGTGTGTGACACCGACTGCATACGAAATCCATCGACCCTTATGCAGTTACGTGGTTACTTTCCCTTTGGTCTCGCCGCCGGTGTGAGCCACGCCCGGCCATTTGCCCTAGACCTAGAGGTTAAAGTAATGTCTTAGGTACCTGTTGCTCTCAACTTAATCTTATGAGTCGATTTTCAATACAGGTAAATAGAGCTCGGACATTGACATTTGCCGTAAATTTCAAAATTCAAATGTACCTTTTTAAAATGAAAATTACAGAATTTCTCTTTCAATATTGACTATTGATATCTTTTTATATCCGGTCAAAATTATGGAAATGTAAAATCACGCTCCGTTAGTTCCGTATCTAATGGAAATGAACTAATACTACGTACAATTCGTTCACTGTCCGTATCCGTTCCGATCAAAAGCTTTTTGCTTTACTTGTTTCCGATGCGAGTTTGGTTCCGATATGACAAAAGTGGCATCAATGTAGATTTGTGGCAGAGAAATGATGAAAACCGAAGTTTGATCGAATCAATTCTTTAGGAATTTGATCAAATCTCGGTTTTTATTAGTTACCTGCGACAAATACAACTCAAATCAGCGGCTTCGCAAACGTTAAAAAAGACACGATTTATTTATTTATTTATTTTAACACTTTATTGTTTGTAACACAAACACGATGAACAAGGAACACAAAACATTTTCGACCTTATCGCTTTAAAGCGATTTCTTCCAGACAACCCAGTAGTAGATTGGAAATAGAAGAAATGAAAATGGGTACAGGCGTACTACTTACAAGAAGTAAAATACGATTTGGACTGGAATTGTTCGTTTACGAAAATGATATTCAATTTAATCACGTTATGAAAACAACGAAAAATTGTTTTGTAAACATTTGGTTACACTCAATACGTCGCGACTTGCGACAGATCAGTAGGTAACAGCGACATAATTATTAGGAAGCCATACTATGTCACTGTTTATAAGCCATGAATAACAATACAATATTCTTATCAACGCTTCGTTAGTTACTTTTGTATTTATAAGCACCTTATAACTGTTATCTGTTAGACTAAATTTGAACACCGGAAATTAACCTCATTGATGTACAGTTTCAGTATCGGTCGACCTACAGCGCAGCGTGGGTAGCTGATACAGTATAATCCAATTTAGCCCCAGTTACCTAATGAACTGAAGCGAAGCCAAACTGTGTCACACACGACAACTTTATCGGAGTTTTTATACCGGATACCTTTTTGTAAAGTTAATTTATTTTTATAATAAATTAAAATTAAAAAAATGGTTGTATGTAAAGTCGGTTTACGGACGGTAGTTTAACGTGACAACGTCATAACAAAACATTGATGAAGTAGTGCTCGAATATAATATTATCTCTAGAAATTAACTTATAATTAGAAACTTTTATCTTTATACTACAACGCCATCTAGAACTCCTGAACTAAACTATTTTTTCAGCAAATTCCTTGCTGACTTAATTGTGTATATAGTTTTGTTCATAGATGGCGCTTTCTCCATTGTTCGCTCGCTCGCGGAACGCGACAGATGAGTCATGCTTTTTCGTGCGGGCATCGTTTTAATAGACGTTATCACGTCAATATAAGGAAAACACCTCTCAGGACCTAGTAATTAAGACCATCTCAAATAACTCAAAAACGATACATCTACTGTAAGTTGTTTAAGAGTTAATCCTACTGATTCCAGATAATTGAAGATTAGGGAATATTTTTAATTTAAAAGAATCACATTAATATAAATTAAATATTAATTAATATCAAAAATATAAATATTGTTTACAAAATGCGCTGCAATTATTTAATTATTACTTACATAAAATAGGTTTATTGGGACTGCTCAAGGTAGATAGCGATGGATACTATCGACTTTGACAATTTAATGAATAAACCTATGTTGAATGTAATATTATGTAGCTAGTTATAAAGATGTATTAGGATAATTTTAAAAAATATTACATAAGTACCTATAAAAGGAGGCCAATGGCAAGTTATATTTTATCGTTTCATTTGGTTTCACTGTGCTCCAATTTAAAAACAGTCTGAAGTCAAAAAAAAATTAGTAGCTAATACACATCACATAAATAAAGAAATAAGCATGCTAAGCTAATTAATATAAAATTAATGGCTATTTTAATTCAAGTATTGCATAATTTTCAAGCTCTGATCAAATTTCGATATCGAAATATCAATCAGTAAAACAAAAATAGACAATTTATTGTCATTAATAAAAGAACAAAATGTAATGTTACCAAAGAAAATATTAAGAAATAATGCTAAGAATTAAAGAATTTGCTAACGCGAAGGTCGCCGACCGCAATCTAGATTCTTAGTGAAATACCGAAGGCCACGTTTTATTGGCACTAAGCGCTAGGTATGCAAATGTGAGGCAGTTATTGACAACTAAAATACTAAGTACTTACAGTCCGAGAGGCGACTTGTAAGAGTATTTGCCTCAGCCACGTACATACGTGTTGAGAAATGGTAACAAAGTAACTTAAAAATACAGAAGATACAATAGTTCTTTTGCCATTTGTGGAAATCGTCTTAGCCTAGTTCAGCTGAGGGGACTACTCACTACTCGGCGCGGCGCCTCTTGAGGAGGCCTAGAGCATACTCTATCATGCTGCTCCAGTGTGTGCCTCCGTTATGAGTAAGTAGATTCGAGACAAAAATAAATAATGCAGACCTCAACTAACTTTAGATTTGAAGGAATCCCCTTTAAGACCAGACTGCTGTGGGCTGCCATGGATGAAGCACTTCCTGCCTAGAGTTATTTATGATAATAAAATCGTAACTTTTAAACCGTTAGATAATATTAAACGTCATGTATACGGTACAGAGGTCACGCTAATTATGTCGTGCGATAAAGTTCTTATTGCAACTTTGTTATGCTAGAAGTTGTTACGTGACACGCCCACTGTTGCACTGCTGGGCTTAGGTTCGGAAAGAGTGGTTAAGGGCATAGCCCACGCTGATCAAGTGCGGGTTGAACAAGTTCGCTCTGTTGTAAAAACGTTACAGAGAACTGGTGTTCAAGATTCGTCATCATATTTTCAAAAGTGCTCAGTTTCCAAAATTTTACAATTCCGATTTTAAACCACTCTGCTTATATTAAAATATTATACTTATACAATGGATATAGATGCCAAGATCTATATTTATGCCTAAATCTAAACCTAAACTTAAGATTTTATCTAGTCTGTCCGTAGCCATTTTCTGCTTTCATGATGAGACTAAATTGGCTTTTACAATGCACAATAGCCAACAGGTGTAAAAACCAGATGTTTTTATAATACTCTACTTACTATGACGTAAAGGTGTTCGATTTGCATAATCGCTTACAATTCAATGACGGCATCATTCAGTTTTTGTTTATCTTTCGTATGTAAACATTAAGGTACAACAAAATAGCTGGTTTGGCAGACTTTGTTCTGCAATGATTTTGAATAATTTATTGATGACTGTTTGAGGATTTTCATACTTAAATCTGTTTTTAATTTTTCCATTGATTGTTCTTGGTTTCATTGTTAAGTTCTTGGTTTGGTTCCTGATTTAACAACAGACTATTGATGGCAATGTTTAATAAAGTCATATAATACATAACTAAGTTTAACCTATGTAAAGGCAAAATCGCAACCATGCAAACTGCAACCAGGAAATTGTGACCCGGTCAATTTACTCGAACGGACTCCGGCGAAATTCCGAGAACTGCACATTTCCTAGGTTAATTGGCAAGTAGCTAATACAGACTATTTAATGTTATAGTTACTCGATTTTGCCTTCATGACTGAGCATTTTTAAACTTAAGAATAAATAATTACCAAAAAATAACTTGCTGATCATATTTAAATTTGTTTTTCGAAGTTTTATTTGGTAATGTTTAGATTATTGAGATCATTTTGACGACCCGTGTGGCGCAATGGTTACCATGCCGGATCGCCGCGCCAAGGGTCCTGGGTTCGATTCCCAGCGAGGCGGAAATTTGAATGACGAGTTTGAATTTCTGTGCTTGTTCTGGGTGTGAGTGTCCTTGTCTTGTGTGTTGTCCATGGCACCCACGACACAGGGAATCCTAGTGTGGGGCTATGAGTGTGAAGCGTTATTTATTATTATTTATTTATTCCTTGGATAACCTCTCCTACTACGGTAACGTTGTGAAAATATTGAAATGAAGTGCATGGATGAAAGATTGAACTTTAACTTAAGCCCCTCCGGCTCATAATTCATGATAAAACCTGTTCTTTTCTAAATGATTGTATCACATAATACCATAGGAGTGACCATTGTAAGCATTAATAATAACATATAAGGCGTTTAAGGCTTACGTAACATAAATTTTATAATGTGACAATAATAATAATGAAGAATGAATTTAAATATGGCTGTAGTGTAAAGTAACATAATTAAAACTCAATTTATATCTACGTTTAATTATATCGTGAAGATTTTTTTCTCATCATGGTCGCAGGTCGTTTTCATTTATTATTATTAAACAGTCGCAAAAACACTAATGAGTCTTCTTGAGTTTCTTGACGCAATTAGTAAAGTAGCAGTTAGTTATTTTTTCATTTTTATGTTTTCTCTTGCTCGAGTCAGTTCTTTCTTCTCTCGACGTCTGGCACTTAGACTTCTCAGCATAGTTATCAGTGATATACATATAACTAGTGATATATATCAGTGATACCTATATAGTGTTATTAATCATGTTTTGATACAGTGTATGGAAACAACAACATGTCTATTCTCGTTTGTCCCATTTCTGTCGCTCAGCCTATTGTAGTCGCGAAGTAAGAGGCAACGAATGTCCGATTGTGCCTCAATGTAAAACGAATGAAATATGAATAGCCGTAGTTACGGTTTGCAGTTTTGAGAATGTCATTAGGTAAAGTAACATTCTCTTATGGTCATTAAATAGACGTCAAGTTTTATTTTTACTCAACTTTCTTCTTTTACTTTGTTTTCATATCTGTATCTCGAAGAATTTCTATAACAGTTTTCAAATGGGTAGATTTGGTCGAATGCTGCAAAACCTTCTATCCTACCGAAATGTATAATAGCTACTCCTTGAAAATATAGTGACGTATTCCAGTAAAGGGAAACATGATCTCACACTTGACCTTTACGTGGTAGTTTTCTTTTCAAAGTGCTAAAAAAATCATCTTAAAACACAAGAAAATTTTGATATTAATATCTACAAAATCGTGAAACTACCTATATATTATAATCTTAGTCTGTAGGTTCCGCTGAACTGAGCTAACGACACCCCATTTAGAACGGCTAACAAAGGTCGTTATAACAAAAAGAGAACAAAAATAAAAATTTTACAACCTAAGTTTTTATAGAGTATATGGCTCGTTGCTCGTTTCTACTAAAAGAAAAAATAATTAGTATTTCTTTTTTAGATTTTTCTTTTCGTGGAAACGACCCGTTACGACGCTAGTCACTGGAATACACGTATTATTTACACATAAAATTACACGCCCGCGCAAAAATTTTATTTAAACAACATATTTTTCATCTGCATAAGTGAAGTATAGAAACTGCTTCGTAACAAGGTCAAGTTTATACGAGTCATATAAAAAGTTTTATAATTAGAACTACCCTAAAGGCACGTTAGGCCGCTCATTTTGGAGAAGTTATTTCATTTGAAAAACGCCAGAAATTTGATTTATGATTCAAGGTGAACCGTCTAAATAGATTTATTTCTTATGCTTGTTATATAGTTTTCTCAAGGGCGAAAAACTTTTATAAGTTCTGTAAGAATGCCGCAACAAATTGTTATTTGATTGGATTTCTTAAATGTACGTAAATACCAAATGCTTGTAGTAGATTTTGCAACACAATACGTCCCAGATTTGATTTTCGGGCGGGACAACAATTATTTGTTGGACATGAATATGATTGTTTGTAGACATACAAAAGTAACATCTTAATTGTGTATGTCTGTCTCATGTGAACATTTATTTTTATTCACTCAGGACCACCTCATTTATTCACATTTAAACAAGTTTATCACAGCTACCTAGCGAAAATTAGAGCCTCAACAGAGTAACAAATTATGAAATAGGTACGTGACTATTATTTTCAGATCATCACAAAACAAATATTATTCACAAATCGATTAAAATATTACAAAAGCTCTATAAAAAAGCCTACCAAATCGACAACTAACAGCGAAATTTCCCACGATAGATCATAACCCTAATTTAAATTTGACGGACGGCAGATAAGTAACCTTCCCACAGTTTCACTCTCGTTTTCTAGTGAGCCATTGGCATACTCCCGGAGGTGTTTCGTTTCATGTCAAACCTCCTTTTGCCTCTCTTGCCCTAGTTCCGTAGTGCCGGTGGACGGTGATATAATACGAGTAAATTGCAAACTGCACAGGTTGCCAACTCGGTATCAGGTTTTGGGGCTAAACACAGTTTAAAAAAGGGCTAGATTCGTCCAATACATTGAAAATAGGGGCTATTGCTTAATTATCAGAGGTGACGGCGAAAAAAAAAAAGGTCGTCAGACGCTCTACAAGTATTTGAGGGGCTGAAAACCCGTAAAAAGGGCTAGATCTAGCCCCGAAAGGGCTAAATTGGCAACACTGGTTATAGCACGAAATTTGCTTTATTTAAAAACTAGTGGATACAGGGCGTGTGCTACTACGTGAATTTTGAACCATTTTGAAACGATGACGCGCCGTAATACGAGGCGACGTCATATCGTGTTTTTGTGTAAAAGTCCTTAGGATGCGCCTTGTTTTACAATAGATAATGACAACGATATACACTCGAAAACAGTGACACTTTTAGTAAAGTCATTGTTGATCCACAACTTACAGGACACCCTGTATATAACGCTGCATTTAAACCCTATTCATAAAACCGGTAATACAAGAATTGATGTACTTACATTTGAACTCAAAAAACTTATTTACCGTTACATAAACATTGAAAGAGGAATCTTCGACAAATATTTGCTTTAGGCGCTAACTGCGTTACAAGTGAGAAAGCTAACAGTACCGTAAACTTTATCTCTTAACAAACGTGTGATAATGTAGCAGATATTCAAATCACAAGGTCGAATTGCCTAGAAAAATTTCTGATTTTGACAGACTGACAGGAACATCTCACAGTTCTCACAAGAACTTAAAGGCATTCACCGTAAATAGTATTTGACAAAATTACGAATATAAGATACATATTTCGCTTTCAATTCAAATTCCACCTTATTTTCGGGTATTTTAAGCTGAAAACGTTGTAATGTAAGTGTTGTAACACGAAGTGGGGCAGGGTAAACTTATGACAAACACAGAAATATTTGTACAAGTGTAAACGTCGTACTTTCTACGGGATATTCAAGTACCGTTAGGATCTTATGAGTTATGTTTGTATTACTTAAGCTTGGGATACGTCATTCGCTAATGACGAAGATGGAATAGGGACAGTCTCCAGGTAATTACCAAGCATTGAGAGTAGCATGAAGAAAAGTACCGTGCACCAGTGAATACCGCATAGTACAGACATAATCACATACAATTTTAGCATAGCATAAAGTACATAATACAACAGTGCTCTGTATTACTTGAAATAGTAGTTTGTTCGCAATTCGAAACATACATAAATCTTTGATAATTTTACTTAATATAGTCTAAGATCTGAATTAGAGGCGCTTCTTCACCCATCTGCTTACCGGATAAAAAATATTTTTATCAAATATCATATGTAAAGAAAAGTATCGCGAATGGGTTGCCTAAAAAATATGCTCAAGGCTATCATTAATCTATACACAGGGAGGATAATATTAATGATGGCAAATTTTACTGAAAGGAAACATTCCTTTATTTTCACAATTAAGTAAAACTGCATTCAAAGATTTTTACCAAGTAAGCAGATGAGTGAAGAAACGCCACTAATTCGGATCTTGTACTCTGTGCTTGTACTATAAAACAAAGCCTGCAATATGTATTAAATGAGAAAAGTCCAAAATTAAAAAAAAATATATTATCACGGCTTATGTATTCACAGCCGCATACAGCCGTTGCTGTGAAGATATTTTGACTATGAGATTGAAACTATACCACTTGTCTCTTGTCTATCCCACTCCGTCCGGTAGGAAGGAAGGTATTCCTTCTCCCTCTTGGAACGTTTAATGGACGGTAGGTACAAGTTATGAAATTCATAAGACATACATAAGAATAATGAATAGGAAATTTTATAAACAAGCAATTACTAAAATTAATTCGACAACACGCAGAATGCTGACCCCTTGCGTCATATTCATATGGTGAATGCTAAGGTATTGCGACCTCCTTTCGATCAAATTGTAGTGTTGCTGTTGAACCTTTCCACTCTATAATATTTCACTATTTGTTTAATCTAAGGTGCTTTGTGGCTTGCGTTTTGTTAGGATGTATTTAAATGACAAATTATCCAAATTTAATACAACACATTCTCGCTAGACCATGATCCAAGTGGATTAATATCGGTATAAAATACAAAAATTGTGAGTGAATACCTGGCGTTCGTTCACAGTTTGCTTTTCATGTAATTTCCTACCACGTACGTGTAGTTTACACGTGGTAGAATATGTCATTACTTCCCAGAGTTTGATCCTAGTTAACAACACTATTGAATGGTATAATAATACAGGGTATAATTTTGTTTCAAAATCAAAAATATTGATTTTTTTTAATGTAATGCTGCAGTTTTTGGTTTCACTAAAATCGGCTCCGAGATTCCTTTGAGCATTTTTCGATATTTTTCATACTTTCAGACCTGGCTATCCACGCTTACTTGAAAAATTCATCCTGGTTAGTATCTTCATGAAGTACCAACCCATGCTATTTAAAGCTGACGTATTAAAATTTAAACGTAATCATAATAGCTTTTATCCATAGTTTATTTCCAGAAAGGCCGCCGAGCCGAGGTAATTTATGATTTCAGTAAATAATTGTGACCTTTTTGGCTTGAATATCATGAAAAATGAGGCTTCGATGCGAGCTCTGTTCGGTGTTTGTTCATATAATAGGGGCTGATACAATGAAACCGAATCCTTTGTGCCCGTAATATAAAGCTATCAATATGATATCTATAAACTATCGCTTTTATTCTGATCCTATTAAAGTTCATAGTTCAAGCTAATCGTTCTGAGGCTTGGGTTAATTGCAACTGATCGACGATGACTTTGCGGTCTTGATGGAAGTGACCTTGGCTGCTTAGCGGATGCTCAAGCTGCTATGCGGAAAATGAACCGAAATAAATGACAGTATTTTATTTTGAATATTTAATATTTTATCGGTTACTATCTTGAATAGTATGGAAAATAAATGTAATAGTAAAAAAAGCACATGAGTACCTTTCAACTCATTCGGTCCAATAGTTTAGGAGAAAATTGGCTGTAAAGGTCGCCCAGGCACACGAGAGATCCTATAAAGGTTCAGTTTTTCGTTTTTTTCGTTCGGAACTCTAAAAATAAGCATTAAAATGATAGAAAGATTTTTCAAACCCATGAATTTTCTTAGACTTGTAATATTTTTGCTGCATAAAAGCGAAATAATGAAACGGTGGAGAAGAAAAGCCCTTAAGATTAACGATTGAAGATAAATTTCAAATACGCGTGACTGAGAGACGCTTTATTTCAATCTAAATAAAATTCATCGTAGTTTCTCAACTGAGTTTGAAACGCCCACACTATAACTCTTATCAAGTTTATCAAACCTTACAGTTACTATTTCATACCGTTACACCCAGATCGTTTTTATGGCCCCATTTATAGAAAAAGTTTTCATTTTAGTTCATGTTTCATCAATAGAGATAAGCTGTCAAGCAGCGAGCGACTATAACAGATTATTTTTAGAATGAATTAAAAAGTGAAAACAATTTCAATTAAGCTATTAAGTCTTGACCTTGTTGGATATTAAAAAATCTTAACAAGATGAATTAAAGAAAAGAAAAGAAGAATTTCTTAGACATACTATAGCGTTTTTTAAAGGAAAACATATAGTTGTTTAAATGCCTTTTGCTTGTACACCCAAGGTGTAAAAGGCCGCTAGGTGCAACAGAAACTGTCGAAACTAAAAATATTATGTAGTTTTAATCGCAAGAAATAATGTCATAATTTTAAGGTTGTATACCACTCATATTGCTCACTATTTTATTTTATTAGATTTTCCTAGCATTTCCTTAATTCCTCGCAGGATTTTCAAGAAGTGTTTTCGAATTTTGTTTAGAGATCTAGTTAAGAATAGTAATTTGCTTCTATCACCTGGCCGCTATTATTATAGAAAGACTGAGAAATTTTGTGACAACCCTAATCGGTATTACACGTTCGGTCGGCTTTCGACACGGGCACGTGAACATTGAACCGGACACTGTTTTTCCAGAAAAGTAAAAAAAATGCCATGTAGTTGTAATAAAATACGTGACATGAATAACTCTGAAGCTAGTAGATGGTACACATTTTACCAGCGAAAAAGAGACTTATCTTCTTAAGCTTTACGAAGGTTAATTTTAAACCGAAGCTAACTTTAGATGGATGATAAAAAACTGATCGATAACGAAAATAAATATCACATTTCCACTTGACCTTTCTATATGTATAATCGACCGGAATTAATTTTCTGAAAAAGTAGCAGTAATTGATAATACATTTGGCAATCACATGACGCAATCGAACAGATAGGATTGGATTGATTTATCTTCGTAAGCAAATAATGGCAATGGCTTTATATCATTGAATAATACAATTGGCACGAGTAAGTATTATATTATCCCCATTTCGATAATATTGCCAAATGGCCACTATTACTGTAAGAATGAATGATGAAAATTTACTCAAAAATATACTTGTTTTTAAATTTTTCATGACGTAGTAATTATATTATCAACTTTTATTTTAAGACCTTATGTATTATGATTAATCCATCCTTCCAGTCTTCTGGCTTCTTCTAGCTTCCACCTTCTAAATTTCAAGCTAAATCAGCTTTTTCGTGCTTACACATTATGGAATAATTAATCAATGTCATAAGAACGCGCAACGCACAATAGAAAACGATTAATTACCAACCCTAAGAATCATTATATTCTTACATGCGCGGGCAATTTAGATTTCAGGAAACACTCTCAAGCAATATCCGGAAATAAGACACTCCTAACTTTAAATCTAAATTTATTTTAATAAAATGTTAGAGCCATGAGTCAGCAGACTGTAAGTGGAATATTTTCGTCGCAAAATTAAAATTTTCATCTGCACCTCTGCCGCCGAGCGAATATTGCATTTCTAAGTGATGATTAAATAGTTATACACTCCTGGTCTAAATCAAGGCCTTCGCCTTGATTTAGTAACACTTTCTGCATACTTTTTAAAAGAAATAAAATTATATAGAAAGCTTTTTAAGTGATAATGTTGCTAGCACATTTAATTTTTAAATCTGAATTTTGCAATTTTGATTTATTTAAATTTCAGGAGGTATCTAATAATGCTAATGCTAATGCTAATGTATCGAGAGTACTCGTACAATACAATATGACAAAGATTCAAGGAGTTCTTTAGTCCAGGACCAGGAATATATTTACTACATACCGCACCCTCAGTGGAAAAAAGACATAAGATGAAAATTGCAATTTTACATGAGAGCAAAAATACTGCTAAAATATCAGTAAGTACTCAAAGGATTAGGTACATTACGATTTTTTTTCACAAAACCGTCAAGATTAATGATAAAAAATAAAAAATAAGCATATGCAGCTTTTGTCCCTCTTTCCGATCATATTAATAAATAAAATTCAAAGTAACACGACTTATGCTTTTTTTCCACTAAGGGTGCGTACCTATTTATGTAACCGGTCAGATCTCGTTCATTAGGCCCACACACCAATCGATCGATGCCGACCAAAGTCAGTTGCATACACAAGTACATGCTTATGCTGTATGTCCTCTAAAAGGAACTTACCTCTAAGTTATCGAAGTCGACTTTGATCAGCCGCCGCTGTGGTTGCGTGTGCGGCGTCACGTCCCCGCCCCGCCGCGCGTCGCTTGCACCCCCCGCGCCACTCGTTGCTATAACAAAAAAAAAATAAACAAATTGATCAAGAGCTCACTTAGGTATGTCCTATATTTAGGACATCAGTGTCTTTCAAGAAAATCACCCTTTTTGAAGAATACTACGTGAAAGGGATTTACGTATCTATTTTATTAGTTACTAAAATTATAACTATTCAGGCGGCCATAAAAGGTCTAACTAAAGCAATGAAGCTTATTGTTTGATGGGGCATTATATAGATAACATAGCTGGGAGTGATCCTAATAGCCTCGTTTAATTAACAGTGGCGGTAATAAATGTTCATTCAGGGATAACTTGTGCCAGTTTCGTTAAATATTGAAATTGTTAAATGTGGGGTCCGAACGTAAATTTAACAAGTTATAAAAAAAAATTAGTATCAGATCAAGTTATAAAAAAAGTTAGTACATACTCGTGAGGTTGAGTGATCGTGTATGACCGTTTTCGATCGGAAAAGTGTAAGTGCTTCTTGATTCAGCTGAAATATCAGCATATAATATCTATACAAATATACATTCATTGTTAGTTAATACCTACTATTTTATATCAATACAATTGTGACTGAAAATTTAAAATTTGTTGCATAATATTGAATAAAAATAATCTTTAATCTATACTAATATTATAAAGAGGAAAGATTTGATTGTTAGTTTGCATTGAATAGGCTCCAAAACTACCGAACCGATTTGAAAAATTCTTCCACTGTTGGGAAGCTACACTATCCCCGGGTGACATAGGCTATATTTTTCCCGAAGCGAAGCCAGGACGATTTCCTAGTGAACAATAAATAGGTAATTAATTAGGTACATACATCGGCCTGTCAACCCGTGTTACAAAATAATACGACTAGCACGATGATAGTCGGTAAATGAATTGTACAGTACAGATAACCGGATTTAACTAGTATTGTGAAGCAGAGTAACCGGACTTACCGGACTCGGAGTTAGAGTTTGAGCGGAAGCTTATGAACTTTGATTTCTGTCGTGCAAGGGATAAATGGTACGATTATTATGAAACTTGTTCAGCCAGTTTAAATGTAACACACCATTTATTAGAAAGTGAAAATATTGAAAAGTGAAAATATTGATATTTATTTATTTAATTTTTAAAATACCTAAGACAGATGGTATAAAACGCGAGCTTAATGCTAAGAGCATTCTCTACCAGCCAACTATTATATACTACTAGCTGACCCAGCGAACTTCGTATCGCCTAACAATTGATCAGTTTTCGACCGGAGAGGAAAAATGATTAAATTACTAAAATGGCTATTAAAAAATAAGGGTTGATCGTAGAAGGGTGAAAATTGAGGATTGTATGTATTTTTGTATGTTGTATCATAAAAAAATAGAAATTAAAAATTTTGTCTAAAAAATAAAAAAAAAAATTTAGGGGTGGACTACCCCTAACATTTAGGGGGATGAAAAATAGATGTTGGCCGATTCTCATAGATACCGGATAAGCACAAAAAATTTCATCAAAATCGGTCAAGCCGTTTCGGAGGAGTATGGCAACGAAAACTGTGACACGAGAATTTTATATATTAGATTATTTCTTCTATGGTAACACCCAGATTGCAATATCCTGACGCCTCATCCGAAATTTGCATCCAAAAATGAACGTTTTTGAAGTTATGGTTCTTATGGGCGTTTGGGAAAAATTATGCGACAGCCAAAAAGCGACATGATGAAGGTGCGTGATACTAGACGCACAGCATTCGCTGGAGATGTTTTGGATTGCTAGCGCGTGCCGGGTCGTGGGTGCGAACGAGAGGTACGTGGTTGGATTGCTAGCGCGTGCCGGGTAGTGGGTGCGAAAGAGAGATAAATACACACACACACAAGTTTTTTTAATCAGTAAATAACTTCATTTTAAGCTAAATTTCATGAAAATCCGTTCAATAGTTTTTGCGTGAAAGAGAAGCAAACAAACTTTCACATATACAATGTAGACTTTGATTTCCTCAGACTCAGTCATTGAAGTATTATTACTAGCGTATAGGACCGACACCACGAACACCATGTGGGACATACAATGCATTGGCGCCACGTGGCTTCAATCTTCAATGGATTCGTTCGATTTTGAAAGGAGAACTCAATTTTGAACACATTTTGATCGAGATGTCTGTTGTATGACATTATAATTCAATGGTGAGTCCATTGATTTGCCTTAAGATACAATGGAAACAACACAGCTGACAGTTTTAACTAGCTTACAATTACGTTCAACGTCATCGATTAAACAAGCATTGTAGACCAATTGTTTCGATTAAATTGTTTTGCGGTAAACCCGCTCATTATGCTAACGGTACGAGATATTCAACTGTGTTATTATATACCGGTAGTTAGATACCGATAAAGAAGCTCGTGATCCATGTGTGTGGCCATCGTCGCCAATGGACTTAAGTAACAACTTAGGTACCACCAATGCGGTGTCGGCCAAGAAAGAGAAGACAATAATGAAAGAAAGAAAGAGCGACGATGGCCACTTACCATCGGATCATCAGCTCGTTTGCCAACTATTTGCATAAAACAAGCAAGAGGATGGTAACTAGCAGAGTCTTCGCGGAAAGATATTTCTGTGCCAGTAATAATAATATTGATGATATAATTCATTTAATGTCTTATCACAAAGAGGGCCGGAATCTGTTTCCTCTTATGAAGATCGCGCTTAATACAGGCTGCCAACACTGATCTGTCATTGTCATCAGAATTTTTTTAGCGTAGTGGATATCTAGCGTATATGCACTGGTTCATTATAAATAACAAAGTATTAAGTAACTCATCATTAAAGAAAATACCAGAATTAATGAAATTCTATTTGGGAAGTTACGTTCATTTAGATTTCTAGTACCTAATATCGCTATCAGAGCGTGAAATCGGCTTACTGAATCAAAATAACCCGGCAAAAATTATGCTAGTTCTAGCAGATTCAGCGTGATTTAATCGTCTCTATCAGTACTTATCTGTTATTTATTAGCGCATTAACATGTGCTAAAAACTAGCAGTTTAACACACAACTTGCAGTTTTCAAACATAATTACACCAGTTAATAAGACATACATAACTAATTAATTCATGATCAGACGCTTCAATTGTAACAGACAACGTCCTATGTTACGTAAATCTCTTGTATTGAAAAGTGGGAATTTATTTACGTAGATAGGGGTAATCGTAGCGACTCGTGACCGCATTTTAATGGAACAATTATATACAAATAAATTACTATAAAACGGTTTTAAACCCATTACTAAGCTTAATGAAGCATAACTCAACCAAGATAAAGAAAATTATATCCAAATATTAAACTATTAAATTGGCGGTTAGGACATTTTCCGTTTGACGAAATTATTTAACTTAGCCTTAAAAAACTACAAATATATGAAGCGACGATTTATTACTGGCATTACTTAACAGACTTACGTGGGGGTTTTAATATTTTTTTAAACCTATAGCAGATTTGCCTACCTACCATAAATAAGGTTTAAATTACAAAAAAAAAAAATCTTCATCATTTCTTCATAAATAATTACGCTGATCACGCAAGCCTGTCAGTTGTTCGCCGTTTGCAGACATTTAGATAAGGTCTTTGCTTATCTAGGTAAATAGGTAATCTATCTAAAAAACCCCGCATCTCTGCAGTGGAGAGCAAAAAATAATTGGCAATTCTAGTGTGTAGTAATGTGTACTATTTAACATTTTTAAGAACCATTTAAAAACAAATTTTACTAAATAATTATCATATTTGTTCTGCTTAATAAATTGTAAGAAAGCTACGAAATAATGATACTTAGCTTAGTTTCTAATATAAGCAACAGAACTTAACTATAATTTGCATTACAATGAGAAATATCATGAGGACAACAAAGATTTCTCCATAATATTCTGAAAGGTATGTAGTATTTCAATCTACACTTGGTCAATCAATGTACTGGACAATATTATTTAACCCTTACATTGCGAGAGCATACTCCTTAAGAGCACACAATAACTTTAAGTTGGTAATTTGTTCTACGTTATCTAAGTAATCGAGAATTTAAAGCGAGTCGTGTTCACATTTAACGGCAAAAACACGAAACGTTGCAACTTTTCGCCTACTGTGTTGACGAAACTAAAAACAAAGGAACGAAACCTAACTAAAACAAATGAAGTTCGACAAAGGCGCCAAGAAAGACACAAACAACCCAGCTACGACCTAGCCTAGCTACAGTACCTACAACCCAAGATAAGCAGTGTATAGTTAATCTAGGCATTATTACCCGCAGTGCAGTTCTGAGCGTGACACAGTTGTTGCCACCGCACTAGTTATAGGTGCATACGAAAACACCAAACATAGCCGCTTTTTGCTAGTGTCATTGCATATGGATGAAACAATGCCAATGAAATGTCGGTACAGTGAATGGAAAACAATGATAATTGATGGAAAATGAAATAAGTTTACATCCCCGCATTAGGATGGATAGATTACATACAAATATGTATATTACATTATTATATTACTGTCTATAATAGTAATATTATACTGTATGCAAGTAATTACTTCGTATAATAATATTAACAAGATAAATCAAGAGTATAAATGTCTACATGAAAAACTATAATATAATAATTATAACAGAACAGAATCCATCATCAAAGTAAAGAAGTTGTTTAAACGTGATAAAAGTTATTTCCCAAAAAGGTTTACCGTACTTGAACAATCCTTCACAGATAAAATAAAGTATTTTAACAGATAACAAAAGGTTGCGAAGAATTTATTTCAGCACGTTTGACCTTGACCTTTATCCGTGGTAGATAGGATTGTCTATCATGGTCTATTTATAACACGTGGAGATTTATGTTTTTCTACAGGAGGATTATTTTCAGAAAGCAATTATTGTTTTTTCAGCACAAATAAAAGAATAAAATATACATTTATATCCACAAAAAAAATATAATCCAAATTCTCGTTCGAACTTGATGAACGATGGCCGATTACAGAACACAGACCCGCTCTGCAAAATGGTTGCAAAAAGTGATTTCAAAAACGAACTTTACGTTTAGAAATAATATCGTTACGCATCTATTTTAAAACATTCTGCGTAGGCAAAATACCGCGAATTTTCAGCCTTTGCTATTTTCGTCATCTGAGGGATGAGCGGCTGAGTGACGTAAATTAAAATAACCCCTGACATTTACAGTGAAATGCGTGGGACAGATGTTACCTAACAAAGGACCTTAGTGGTGATATAACAGTAAATGGTTTGTAAATTAAATCAAATTGTTATTACACTGACCTTTCTGAATTCTTTACGTATAGAGTTTTGAAAATTTCTGAGAATGAAAGAAATAAAGAAAACTTGGAAGAGTTATTTACGGTACCACTTCAGCTTTTATATCTATTTTTTGTGAATATCGGTGGAATACTTGGATTGGATGGTCGAATAAAACTCCGCTGATTCTGTATGATATCCTTACAATAGTGAGTGATATTGTTAATATAACCATTTATTATGATCAAATTTGACTATAAGCCCCCAGCCGGACAGGAGCCGTTTGGCGGCTGACTCAAACAAGAGCGTGGTTGCTACATCTTAGGGGCCCTACCACCAGTGTGCCAGATTTAGTCGCCTATTACGACAAATATCCAGCGTGGGCTTCCATCCATCCATCGGCCCTTGGAGGTCCACTGCTGGACATAGACTAACTTGCGCCACTCTGACCGGTCCTGAGCCTTCTGAATCCAGCGGATGCCCGCTGTCTTCTTCAGGTCGTCAGTCCACCTGGTCGGGGGGCGTCCTATGCTCCTTTTTCCGAGACGTGGCGTGGGCTTCGCACTATCGGTCGTATCGGTCCTTCGCACTATGTGGCCAGCCCATTGCCACTTCAGCCGGCTAATTCTTTGCGCTATGTCGGTCCAGTGTGGGCTTAGGGTTAGTATTCTAAGCCGCCGCAATACAGCTAAAACCTAACTAAAACGTTAATCTCGACGTTATTTCACGCTCAGGATCGTTAAGATAACCGCTGAATAGTCGTGAAAAGTGACACAAAAACCATGCCAGTAGACCATGACCTACCTACCATTAAAGTAGAAGCGAAGTAGGTCATGTTATGCTTTTACTGTGCACAGTGATATAGGATTGGGTGTGGGCCAATCAGTAATATGATGATTATTGTAGCTGTTACTTTAGTAGCGTATATTTACATTACCATTAGCGATTGATAAGACCAGCCCTTAAGACTCCACAGGACTCGTGTTGTAGAATAAGAGCACTCGGGTATTTTCATTAATTTATTCTTTTGTATCTAATCGCCATTTCGCAAAGGTTATTCAAGAGAAGAAGAAATAGCGGAAGAAACTCCCCTACACATCTTTTAAAATAAAATACTCTACAATCAATTCTAGACTTAAACTATTTCTGTTTAGAATGATTAAAAAACACCCGTATTACTTTCCTAGTCTAAGACAGAATCACACATTAAGACTGCGGTAACGACCCCAGCTTTAAGAAATGTAATGTATGTAATTTCTAATAAATTATCTTGAAGAGAGTACAGTAGTAATTAGTATAGACTGTACAGTTCTAAGAACGTTGGAAAATCGGAGACACTCATCGCTCCGATCATGGGTGAATCGGGAATTCGGGATGTATCATGAAACTTTGAAATTAGGAATTAAATGAAGGAAATTGAAAGATGTCCTGTGCACAGGATCAGTATTTACAAACTGATATAGAAATAAGTGTGGTAGAAAGAAAGGACACAGAGATAAATCAAAGCTTTCATAGCCCGCAGGCTTGTGTCAAACTGCCGAGGCAACTGCTGGAACAGTCGTAACATGGCTATTTATCTAATGACGAAATATCTTGATAGTTTCTGTGTTTTGGAGGGCATATAAAGCTGTCGGTCACGTTTGTGATCGTTAGATTACAATCGTTATGCCATGTTGGAAGTGTTTAATGCCTTTAATGGCATACCTCATTGTTTCTGATACATTGGTTACCCACTCCAATACCACCGGAGCAGTGTGTAGAAATTTTATTAGCTTGCACTTGTTTGAGGAGAGTCCCACACGCGCGCCATTAATGGGTTGAATCAAGGAGATAACATTGCTTAACAAACTAATTTTTAATTATTACAACTCTTTCTAAACTTCTGTGTTAACATTAATGTGACCCAGTTTAATCACGTGTTTGTTTTGTAACACATGCCGCTATCAACATTACCTAGTATTTTATATAAAAATACGAGTATAATGCGACCTCATTCCTATTACAAAAATATGTATATGAGAGGTAAAATTATAATTAAATTATTTAAGGCTAGAATAATATGATATCAATTCTGAGCCCTTTTATAACCATCTTAAAGGTTTTCAATGTTTCAAATGTTTTTCAGGTTTTCCATAAGGGGAAAAGAGGGTGTTGGGCGGCCATCTAATTTAGTGGGGAAACTGGGGACAACAGAAACATACGCTGCGTCGAACTTTTTAGAAACTATACAAGCGAGTCATTTCCGCATTCGCGGGAGCCATAAAAGCAAGGGGTGGTTTGTTTGTAATAATCACAGCTGTTTTCATTCGTACATTGACCGGTGCGTCTGGTAGAATGAGTCATTTGTAGGGGATACCATGGGATCGATGCTACCGTCTACCCCCGTGAATGTAAATCATACCTTTCCACGAAAATTATCCGCTTTAAATTGAAATTACTTTCACAGTGAAACTACGGTGAAACAAACCGATACGTTATTAGAAGTTAGAAATGCTTGAGAAAGCTAACTCCATCCATAACCACTTTTTAAAGCAATTTAAGTATGCTGATTTGGAGATTTACTTCAATTTGGCTTCAACAAATGGTCCGTTACGTAAGGTCTCTAGTCTCTACTCTTCAGGAGGCCTGGAACATACTCCACCACGCTGCTCTAGTGCGGATTGGAGGAGAACTGGAGTGGTTAGAGGACATTCCAAGTGTCGGAAGTTTTCATCCGAATGCCTCCGTCCACGACAGCTTAACAACGGTTATCATACGATAACAATCGGGACTGACGGCTTAACATGCCCTCCGAAGCATGGCTGCGCTCAAGAATTTTTGCTACTGGTGGTTAACCTTCCAGCTACCGACCACGCCCTCTGTTGGTATTTTAATTTGTTACTTAAAATCAGATGTAAAGAATATAAATAAGTAATGGAAAAGATTACATGTCATCGTGGTAGCCACGCTGCCCCAGTACGCCTTGTCTTGCGCGACGTCCAGGGCTGGTTCCTCTGGACTCCTCACGGGCTCCACAAGGCCAGAAACCGGCCTTGTACCCAGCAGCAGAGCTGCGGGCGATACCCTGGACCGACGCAGCTTGACTGGTGTTTCTTCTTAGTACGAGATATACTTCTATATTATAATATTTATTTAATTTACGAAACAATTTTATGTTAAAATCGTGTAGTATTTGAATTTGGAACTGATTTAAAATTAAAAACAATTTGCTATAGGAATTTCGAATTTCTTATCTTACCGCGGAACAGCAAGCGCGGGAAACTTCGCAAAGATAGAAAAGAATTTTATACGTGACTTGAAAACGTTTCGAGTACGCTATTGTTTACGGAAAACCACCTCTGCAACGCCGCATTCGTTGCACAGAACTGTGCTCGAGTAATTTAATTAAATATCTATTTAATTATAGCACACGCGAGTTTTTTCAACATAGTAAGTAGTTCGGGGTCAGCGCAAGGCATTTATCTTCTTTTTTTGAGTCAATAGCAGGTTTTGGTCCACATTGTTAGCACAGCAGCATATGACTATGCAGTAGTAAATCACAATATTTATGAAACAATCAAACGCACACGATCGCACTGCGGCGACACTGCATCATCCGTTGAAATATAATCTCAACACTTTGACCTCTTATACATCACGAGAAGTTATTGAAGAATGAGTAAGTCTATATTTTGGATAATAAAAATACTTAATTTCGGAATGCGGTTTGCATGTAAATATACGCGCGTGTTTTACTTGTGGCGATCGTCGCCATATTGGGTGTCGAGGGCTACCTCCAGTTGTCGCATGCGCGGTAGCCCTCGAGGGGAACGTTGTCTTACTACGTCGCCAATTGTTTATGTTTCATCCATTGCGAGTAAACTATCGCCAACCCACACTGTTTAGCGAACAGAGAATGTGTTGAATACAAAATGTAAGATGCTGTAATAATGTAGCCGTGGGCGGCGGAGTCAGCCTCGGTTGACGTCAAATCCACCCTTAATGGCAATAAGCATGTTGTTTACTTGCAACGTTTATATTACAATACAAATCCTATAGAACTTGATGTAAAGGGAGTAGGTAAATCAGTACAAAATAACGACGATGATTAATTTAGCTTTATACGAATACAAGAATCAACGATAGGTCTGTCAAATTTGCTTATTAACGAAGAAGCGTGCTCTTTACATAATTTTGAAACATTTTTGGAGTTAATTATTTCCTTTGGCATTAGCCTGCATTGTCATACAGTCGTGGGTTTTAAAGAAAGCGTGTTCAACTCTGTTAATAATTTCCGTTTTAATGCTCCAAATTGCAAGTTACTAGCAGAATTTAAAAGAAAAATCTGCTGAAATAGTTTTTGTACGAATGTCGTTGTGACCTGCACTACAACCAGCAATTCAACTCGGTAATTGCGTCAACCTCAGTCTCGACTTTGCCATAAAATGTATTATAATACGTACGTACAATTTTGCCTTTTAAATACTAAATCTGTTTGTTAAGCCGCGTCAGACACGTCCACAAATTCACTTTGCTGAGAGCAATCACGTCTTCTGGGAAGGAAAGACTTTAATAACAATTATGACCCCAATTTATTAAAATGTACAATATTTGTTTCATTCTTACATCAGTTATTTGCATAAATAAGATTAAACAACTAAATGTTCAAAGAAAAACGCAGGTACATATTGACCTGTACTGAAATAGTGTGGTGGACCTACCTTATCTAAGATATTATATTACCTTACAGAAAATCGTATTATATCAACCAATTGTAAGTAACTGACTAAAATACTTAAAACATTAATTTGCGTGATATTATAAAATGTAATATCATAAGATATAGAATAAAATAATACTGATACCTGAGAATAAAAAACAAAGTTATTGTCATCTATTTCACACATTATCATGAACAAAAACTAGAATGTTTCATCAATTACGTACCTATTCACATGCAAACAATAGAATTAGGGGATGCCGATATAATATTCTAAAGCATACTGATATCTCCTAATTAATAAAACGACTGTGATATAAAATAATTACCTCATGCACCATTACAAAATAATTATAATCGTGCTATTAATCTCCATGATAACCCAATCAAACGCAACGTCATTGTTCATGTTTCTTCTTCGCTAATAATGAAACGGATAACCTGAGAAAATCTGTGTTTGATTTGATCTCGAGGAAGCTTTGTGATCGAGCAAAAACTGACGCAAACTATTCTCATGCTGGTTACCGTAATATCGTAACAACAGCTGATTGCGGCGAAAGTGGTTATGGAGAATTGTGTTATTGCTTAACTCAGTCTCTGCTGATGTATGGGTTTTCCGTCGTGCAATCTATCCTTATGCGAATCTGTCTAAAGGCCATTACAGCAAAATTGGCCTTTGACTGACAATAGTTTGACCAAAAGACCTCAATGTCAATACCAAAACATTATTAGAAATTACCTTCAATAAATGAGTTGTGAATGAATCGGTTATAACATCGATAATCTTAATTAATTATTTTAACAGATTAATATAAACAAGCTTTTATTGGAGTTATTACTTCCTAAAAGAGCGATAACTTGTTCTTTTGACGATATAAAAATTTACGATACTGCATCAAATCAAAACTTCCTGAACAACCTGTTTAGTTATTAACAATTCGCTTCACTAATATCACTAGCCAACAGGGCAACAGATATTAATAGCGAGAACCCATTGAATGTGTTCCGTCATTCCGTGAGAACGTTTAGCCTTGCGTCGTGGCATTTACTGGTGACTACAGGCTCGTATTGGTCATTAACGTTGTAAAAAAAACTATAAACATTCACGACTCTTGATTTCAATCGTGTAACATAGTTATGTTGCAAAGGTTATTGCCCAATGATGGATATATTACATTAAACAGGAAAAAAGAAGTGAAATTCTGTTGACGTGATCGTGATCCTAAGAATTCCAACTTTAAACTCCTGTAAAGTTAGCTCAATGTCGCTTAGACAATTTTTCCTTTCAAGCGTCGATATGAGAGCCCGATGCGGATGATATACTCGTATTGTGCAGCGGCATATAATATGCCGTTCGGCGCGTGTACGGTGCGGACATAATTGGGATGTTGACACTAATTATAAATTAATATAAATTTATGTCTAAAATATTAGTGGTAACATTTAAAGGCCTAAAATATGATACTTTTGTTGAAATCAATCACAATAAATTAAATATCTTTAATTTAAAATGTTAAAAATTGTACTCACTGTCACGTGACCTCAAACGCCATTTTGAGAATATGACGTCATTGGAACAATTTTATATGGAAATTCAACAAACTTAGTAGACAGATAGTATTGAATATCGTTTAGTGACGTCACGTGACGTTTTTGGTGGGAAATATGATAATGATTATTATTTATCAATTTTTGTTTTTAAATTGAAGATTATTATTTTTATAATATTTTTTTCGTGAATATTGAGGTTCTAGCTATAAAATAAAATTGAATCCTAAAATTAGTCAACATCCCTATTATGTGCATTCAGCATTAATCTGTTCTTTGTAGTATTTAATTTTAAGTTTCGCGATGAGTTTAGTACCTACAATAGTTGCGGTAGCTAAACGTAATATTTAACGTTTCATTAAACGGATCAGACCTTAACTTGCGTTGCATATTGTTTATACCGTAAAACACCAGGCCCGGGCTTTAAGATACATTTATTGTTTGACAAATGTTTTATATATTAAGGTACATAATTATAACTGAATTATTCACAAAGTGTACATTAACTCTGAAAGCAAGCTAGGACTCGCCAAGGTCGTCTTACCAAACCCTTTACTCGCTCCACTTTGAAAGCAAGTCACGTTTTAATATTCATGCTCTCATTTCAGTTTAGCCTAAGTAAATATCTTTCAAGAATGTGGAATACGATACTTATTCATATATTCATATGTAAAACATAGTTCAAAGGAATTTTAAGATTAATATATTCACACTCGTATTATATACATACACATGTATATCCAGGTGACAAAAACGTGCGTATGCTTGTGCCACCGACTTGGTGTTAAAAAAACAGGATGAAAAATTAAAAAACACAGGTTCCATACATGCAAATTTTCCTTGAATTACGATTATAGTTGCAAATACGAGTACATTAAATCTATGTGCTTACTAGAAACGCTTCTAATTAAATCAAGAGCCATGTCCAATCAATGAAACACTTGATGTTACCGCTCAAGGCCACGAAACTCCTACGAAAATCCGTTTACTCTCGACAAAAGCTTACGCATTGATCCAATGACCCAACAAACGACCAACTGTACTTGACAGTGAATAGCCATGATTCATTGCTTATTTCAACGCGGTATCAGGGATAGCGATAAAGCCACTGGCGTAACTGGCATACGGCCAATAGAAGATACACCCTTGACCCGTGAAGCTTTTTGCCTGATTATACCGGACCGCAAGTTTCATTTCTCAAGGCAACACATTGTTATCGCCACAGATATATCAGAAACACAGATCCTATACAAGTCGAGTTGTGCAGTTCGAACTGACATTCACTTTTCTTTGTTGTTTACAAGGATATGTATGGTCTTACATACTGTTACCATTTTGCAATAGGTACACTGGTAGGTATTCTGAAGTTGTTCAAGGCATTATCAGACTCATACATGGAATTTTGAAGAATCTCTGCATAAACAAGTCATAAACAATTATTTTAATCAGTTAGGTACCTATTTGTATCAACTACTTACATTTAGTTTATATTCAGCTGCTTTTACTATCCTATTTACTTAAAAATAATAAGATAAATGAAAAAATCTGAAATTTCCCAACGTGATACTGCAAAGGCTGAATAAATAAATAAACTCGCTCACATACGATATCCTGCGGCGAAAATGGCATAAACAACAAAAAAACATTTATGACACACATTCAAAATCCAAAAACAAACTACCCGTCTTATACGAGTATAATATGTGTGTGTCCCATATATGTATGTGGGAGAAATAAGCTACAAAGATATCTCTCAGATCTCTAGGCCCCAGGGTATATTCAAGGCAACTCTGTAAATGATGCCTATGTCTATCTCAACTTTTCCTTCCATATGAATGAAATAAGTTTTATTCGAAGTAGGTTTGTTACAAACACTTTTCGAAAGTCACTCAACGCCATCGCTTCAACAAATCCCTACCGTGAGTGGTACCGGGAGAAGAAGCGGCAAGAAACTCCCGGGATTATTTTTTTCCTACTCACATATATTCACTGCCGATTCTTAAATCTATTGTTTTACTTACTCTTCCCGTCTTTGCCACATTTACAAGGACTAATACATTTTAGTTGTGAAGTAGATCGTCTATTTCGTACAATGTATTATCGGAGGTATTTACGATACAGCCGATAAACTTTGAATTGGGTCCTCCAAAAACCTTGCCGGTAGATCAACATCGTGATTGCCACATTCACTCGTAGATGTATAACGAAGTGTAAAACGAGTTATAATGTAGAACATAAAGAATTTTGCTCGTGATTGACGATCTATAATCAAAATGAAAAGTAATTGTAAAGCTATACGTAGACAAACGAACCATTCTTTTTCCAGTATTAACGAACCTATTTCGGCTCAAAAGCGCGATCTCAGATGTTCAAAATGTATTTTTACATACGATTTGACATACTAAAGCATCTCAAACCGAATCCTGAGATCGCTAAGATCGGTATATTAATAAGGGCCCTTGAACCTATTGCTCTCAATGTTAGAGTTGATCCAACTGAATGCAACAGTAAAGGATACAACAGTTTTTTTTTTATGGAAATAGCCGACAACCGAGCTGACGATCCACCTGATGGTAAGTGGCTATCGTCGCCCATGGACATCAGTAACACCAAAAGCATCACTGATGCGTTGCCGGCCAAGAAAGAGAGAAGAAAAAGAAAGAAAGAAAGAACTGGCTCTCAAGCCCCCAGTTAGGCGGCTGACTCATGCTCAAGGGTGTTAACTATCTAGGCGAACCCCATGGAGAAATAATAATAGTAATAATAACATGTATTATAACAAATATAATCCCTCCTAGGGGCCCTAGTGGGTCTGATTTAGTCGCCTCTTACGGCACCCATCCAGCGTGGGATTGGGATAGTATTCTAAGCCGCCCCAATATGTTATTATCTATCGTTGATTTTCGAGATAAATATCTCTTCTAGTGTTTGTAGCTTACCAAAGATAAGCAGTAAATAGCGATAAAAAAATCATACAAAGCCACAAGATGAAAATCAATTATAGCTTATCAATTACGGCTTAGCGTTGCGTTTTCTACAGGTTTTAAAAGTAAGTAAGCGATTATGTTAAATACATAGGATTTCAGCGAGAATAAGTTCCATATTTTGCAAAAGAAATAGTGTAGTAGTTAACATTAGATACGCTAACAAAGTAACGTGCCTTACTACGTAGATTTTCTCTCACAAAACAATAAAGCGAAATCATTTTGATCACAGTTGAGATGAGTAAAAACGATTTAAAAAATACCTTACAATTCTTTAATAAAGCAATACTATGCTAAGCGAAGTACATTTAATTCATTTAATATCTGACCACTAATGGGAATGCGGTGAGACGTGCGGCAGACCAACTTAATGTAATTACAGATATCATAATCCCCGCCATAACGAAAGTTAACAAAACAATTTAATCTCACTTTTATGAAATAACTCTGCGATTGAACGTAATGATTCGAAACGAATCGATTCTCGGAGAAAATGTATCGTAAGTACATCGATTTAAAAAGTACAGTTAAGTAAATTCATCTACTCACGCATCGCTTGGAATGAATAAAATATTTAAAGGATAGAAAACGTACACTGGTAATCGTAGGGATCAGCGCAGATTTGTCTATTTGGTCTATTGATTTATTAGTAATTCATTTACCTATCCGTGGTCATGAGTAATGACCATATTGATCATCCGTCGCCTTGTCTAAGGAGTCCCTTAATAAACCAATAACTTTTTAACTGACTTCAGAAAGACGGAGAATCTGGCTCTTTATTTATGTTATCTTTATGCTCAGCAGGCACAACAAATTCATTTTTAATTTTTTTTTTCTTTATGCTTTGAGCAGGCAAACGAGCAGACGGGTCACCTGATGGTAAGTGATCACCGCCGCCCATGGACATTAGCAACACCAGGGGCGTCACCAACGCGTTGCCGGCCAAGAAGATGACGATAGACCCGCTTCTTGAAGGACCCCATTTACTTTATACGATTTTCAGAATGTCTATATTTTTAAGTCTTATAAAAAATCACTATCTGCATAATAATTTGACTCTTTGCTTCATTAAATTGGTAATCAAAAGTCCGCGAGCACACTATTCAATAACTACTCAATACGTCAAAAAAAAGTTTATTTCATACACCGTCATCCGCCATGCTCGCATGTACCAGCACGCCCCGTATTGTTTGTCTGACAGAGACAGTCCATGTCCAGACTCGAGAATTCATACAGCATCCACTTTCAAAGTCGTTCAGCCTATTGTATGTAGTTTAAAATAACATGATGCAAAAAGTTATTATGACATCCGGCCGAGAATGATCACTGCAGATTATGCACGTTCGAGCCCCGCCAATTAATTTTTCAATGGTATTAGTAGTAAAAGATTATGTTTTATCACGATTTCATCATATAATATACTAGCTTTTGCCTGCGGCTTCGCCCGCGGTAGAGCGGTTTCGAAACGAATTTTTTAATTAATTAATTTAGATTTATATGCCCGTGGCTTCGTTCCGAGATAAAAAGTAGCCTATGTTGATCCAAGATAAAGGCTATCTCCGTTCCAAACAGCCAAATTGGTTTAGTAGTTGTGGCGTGATTCAGGAACAAATCTCCAAACATCCAAAAATCCAAACATCTTCACAAACTTTAATAGGATTATATTGGCTAAACCTGATGATACTCTAGTATTCTATAAAATAATCGGTCTTAATTCAAAGAACTTAGGTCCGAACTTATGAACGTCTTACTATTCCGTTACTTAATTAAAAAGATTTCTTAATATACTAAATAGCTAACAATTAGACGAGGCAACTTAAGTTGCATATCAAAATCCCTTTCAAGACATGAAAGAAACGAGACCGTCCGTTTCGCACGCGAGGTGAAAAGTCAAGGTTTTTGTTGGATGCTTGCAACATCTCAAAACTGCATAATTCTATATCTCGGCGTCTTTCAGCGTTGAGAACTTTCAAGAGAGATATTAATTGAAGCACTCCGCAGTCTACCTTGGAGCATGATAATTATACTGTTGGTAAATTAAAAACTTATTGTCAGTAAATTTTGGTAACACACACACAGATCACATAAAACAGGTCCAAATTACAATTGGACAGTTCCAAGGACCAATATATCGATTGAGAAGTAAATTCCAGTGGCTATTGCAGTTAGATTGAATATTTAAATATTATAATAAATAGCTTATGTAAGAACGTGAATACCTGTACTTATATAAAACACAATGAGGTATTATGAAAGCTGAGAACTAGAGACAGATTTGCGGCTGCCCAGGCTTTGTTTTCTTGTGATAATCCAGTCACGCGTCAAAACACGTGGACTGATGAATTCAAATAACCAGAATACGATGGGCATTTTTTATGTAAATAGAATAGAATCCAAACGAAACTTCACTACACTAGATAATTTTACTACTGTAAGCATTTAATCTAACTCTATTTCAATCGAATAGTGAGAGAGGTAAGAATTTGCTCCGATTTCTTCTAAACCCCTAATCCATCCAGTAATGAAACTTATACAGCTGGGCTTTTCAAAAGAATCTGGTAATAACTCATAACCAATTGAATAAAATTTCTTAAAGCGCTAATTTGGACCTTAGAATTTTGACCTACTTGTAGAAGTACCCTCCAAATAAGTTGTTATATCTACCTTCTGTTAGAACATTGTCATGATTCATTGTCATAAAGACAGTTGACATCCATCCATCAGACTTTACAAGTCCACTGCTGGACAAGAGGGAGACTCTTGTCCCACTGACCGGTCTTGTGAGTTCTGAATCCAGCGGATGCACTTTTATATTTCTATACAAAATTTTAAAGCCAAAGTCACAGTCTTATTAGCGGCGGTTACATTCTTACATTGTTATAGATTATCTCGATAAGATCAATTCCCATAGTTGACTCGCCCAGTTGCGCAACTATTTGGAAATCGTGTCACCATGTTGCAGGTACACATGAAGTGTTCTAGTCAAATCACGTAGTGTTCTAACTTGCTAGTCATGGAAATAGATACTTGAATGTCTGACATAAGTGAAATATTTTATCTGGCTTAAAAATTTGCACTCAGCAAGTCTAAAAATATCCGCTTTATGTGACAACTGAATTTTAAAGGATGTAAAAAAGGAACATTACTTTGTTTTGTTTTATATACCTTAGCAGATATAGTCTGCTAGTCTTTTATTAGATGATAGATATTATTAGATGTGGAAGAATGAGTACAAAAATACATATAAGAATGAATCGACAACTTGTTAAGTTCATACCTGAATAAGGTAATTTTCCTCAAAAATTAATTAGCTTGATATTAGGAACATTTGTAAGTAAGTAACGAGATTTAACCTATTTTAAATCAATAATATTGAATGTTCAAACTTCAAAGCCTATAAAAATACTATTACTTACAACGACACGAGACGGCAACAACATAAAATAATTTTCCTTGCAGTCCATTGCTACAGTTCTGTTCTATTAGGTACAGATTTTTCTACCCACTCATAATAACCATAGTACTTATAGTCCCCACGAACTAAGAATGCATATTTGTCGTTTGTCATCGCAGTGACACTAGAGATGTACAAAAAAAATCGATTCACGAAAGAACCAATTTTTGCAACAAATCGATTCAAAATTGTAAGACTTTCTAATCGATTCAATAATTAAATTGTAAATTCTAAAAACCGAAACATTTAGATATCCACGAGTAACTGGAATGATACTGCCTCCATTGAGCTACTTAAGTTACTTTACCATACCTATACGCTCAATAATTATGTATTTACGACTATAATAAAATATTTTTTTTCCTAAAAAAACTCACTGTTAATTCGTCCGCGCCGCATCCAGCGTATGAAATTTGGGTTTCGGTTGAATAATGAATATTCTAACCGTATTTTAATCAGTTCAAATGGCTGCGGTTAGAGATTATCGTAATAAACACTTTTGGTCATGTTCTTATAGAAGAGAAGAAATTAAATTGTTTAATTGTTAAACACAAAGAAAGAAATAAAATAAATTCATTTTTATTTTAAGTTTCGATTATAGTAATGTATCGATTATTATGGTTTTATAAGTGGCTTCATGCCATCACATCACTTAACGTCAGTGTAGATTTTGTCATCTTCATATGACATTGATTCGACGCCTTATTTTTTTATTCAATTTTGCATAAATTATGATGTGATGGGATTTTTACTAGATTGTAACGTTTAATATGATTTATAAATAACGTCAATACGAATACAATACAATACGAATAGGGATTTTTAACAAATTTTGGCAAAATCCTTTGTTCGTAAGTATCCAACTGTTCATGTCAATTAAATAATTATTCCATTTTGGTCAAAGACGTACGTACAAGGTTGGTTCATATTAATAAATGGCAACTATCATTAATGCGTTCTTAGATAATTTTGAGTATAGTACTAGTACTAGTAAAGTAAGAAAGAGGTTAATTTGCATCAAAATTTCATCGTGAATCAAACATTGACGTTTTGTACAATAGTTTTCATTTCTTAAGTTGCTTATGATCTCGATATACGTTACGTTATCGCTGTACCTAATCAGAGTTTAATCTTACACGCTTTGGTTGTTTGTCGTAAAGACGTGAATACAGCTAACATACTGAAAATAGTTTTTATGATAGTTTAAGATAAACCTTACAGATGATGTCATTTTCTTTTGGAACATGATGAAACCTATAGTTTCTTTCATCATTGATTGTCATCGTCATAAGCCAACTGTCCCATTTCTGGACACTACTCTTCTTCTCTTTCGTCTTCTCTCACAGTGAGCATAACTAATTAATATCTCCACTACTCTGTAGTTATTATTATTAACACATATTAATTACAATTAATCCTCATGTGGGTAGGTTCCAAAACATATTCTACGTCAAAAAAATCGTGACGTAACATAACTGTGATTCCAGACTGACGTAAAGACGAAACGTAAAAACTTCTCCATTTATTTTTTAGGGTTTTTTTTTCTGTATGTAAGAAACAAAAACTACATCCTACAGCGCTACATCTCACTCGGGTTTCTTTGGGTTTTGTTTTCAATGACAAACCATTTTTGAAACAGTTGTGAAAACAAAATTACTGATATTGTATTTTCATATGTATAGTTTATAGTGCGGGAAAATGAAAGATCATTTAGGTACTTACGACTTATATCCATGGCCAAAGTATTGGTAACACATACTCCCATCATTGATAATATCGTCACTATTTACACCGTTATAAACCAACACTTAAATCCGTAACACAGTTTTTGTAACCAAGTATTTTGGTTACAAATAGCTATTTAAATAGCCGCTACCCTCAAACCTCACAACACGTACTCACGTGCAAAACTAGTAAGTATCTTGACACTTAATCCAATTACACTGAACGTAAGGGTTGCAGAAGCCGCACTATTCAGCGAAGTTAATCACATTTAAAATCATTTTTAAATGTAAAAAAATCGAACACAATGTTCGTAATTCGAAAATTATTCATTTAATTTTGAATAACAACGAGCGGTAAATTTTTGAATTTTTTTTTATAGATAAGAACGTAAGCAACCGCGCGATAGTGATGCCGGCGAGGTACTGCGAGCGAGAATGTAGTCGTGGACAGCGCTTCTCAATCCTCGGGCTCCGTTTAATATTTACAAATACACTGATCACATCTCAGTGAACGGTCAGTGTATAACTCTTCACTATTGTTCCATAGATACTCTGATGCAATATTTTTTTATACAAAAATGATTAAGCCTGGTTAAATGATCTCAACAAGACCTGTAATACAATTACGGTTGCATTGTACGCATATTATCTCATTTTCGCAATTAGTCAATTTTAATTAAATATATTACATAATTTATGTATTTCATTTTACATGCTTATTTTTAACACGCTCTTATTAAATCGATTTGTAAGTAAGTACCAAACTAAGTAATTATTAAGAAACACTATCGCACACACTATACTTTTCAAACGGGTATTCAATTTTTTATCCACTTACACGAGTTTATGAGTACGAAAATGAGCACAAAATCCAAATATAAAAATATACCACATTCCTTATCACTATTAAGAATACCAGACAAAATACTTTCAAAAGTAATAAAAATCAAATGACGAACGCGCAACTCATTTGTAAAGTCACAACGAACTGTCCAAGAAAACAGTTATTGAACCTCAGGCCAATAGACCCGTTTATGCAACCAATACTTTTTATTTCCCTTATTTCTCGCTCACCGGACCATTGTGGCTACATCTCCATTATTCTCTCACAATACTGACAACCGAATTGGAATCTGTGTTGGAATTATGCGCTTTGTACGTGCAAATTAAAAAGAAGTTACACAAAATAAAATAAAAACGCAACGTTGAGAAACAGTGGTGACGACGATATTTAACATATTTCCTTCACATTGCTGTTTTATTCTGATATAAATTAAGTCATACGGGCCAAGGTGATGCTACTTTTCTTTTTAAGGGCAACCAAACAACCGATATCCGCATTCACTTTCAATCAATACAGAATTCCTCAGAAACTGGATAATTAGTAATTAATTAATTAGTTAGGAACGACTAGAACCGTAGGTTTGATTATATATTATTTATTAATATCTGCGACATTAATAACATGCAATTAACATCAAATGGGACTGTAACTTGTACTTTCTACTTTCTAAGATTAGTTATTGCTAATATTCACATTTGCTACGAATATCAATAAAACATATAATAAAATCTAGATAATCGTTTTATTTGTAACATATATCATAAAGAGTAAGATAATATGTATGGTATCGTGAGTTTAAAACAGAAAATGTGTTCCAAATGGAGCAGCTGTTACGTAAAGCGGGCAACAGCGGGAGAAGAGTTCCCAAGTTCAGATCAATACCCCGACCTAGACATTTAGGAGCCTGGAAACCTCTCAGAGTTATGTCAGCGCCAACACTTAAGATAATTATGAGGACTACAATTTTATAGGGGTATTCATACTCTATTTAAGAAGATTAATTGGTTTTCCTTCTGTTTGTGCCTTTTAGAAGCTTGTGGAAGCAAAAATTCTAACTATACATATATTAAAACAAATATAAATAAAACATTATATAATAATATTATACTATACTAAATTGTTTCTGTTGCAATTCATATTTGTTTTAGTTTGTATTTATGAGTCCGCCTTCGTGCCCAAAGGTTGACTGGCAGAGGATGCTTTAAGCATTAAGTCCGCCTTTTGTTCTTATACATTTGTATGGTTCACTAAAGACTAAATAAATAAATAAAATAGTTTATGGAACATTAAAACAATAAACAGCAGCTATGGCACGATGCTATACGTTAAATATGAAACAAATAAAAAAGTCCATATTTCAATGTAAAAACATATGTTTAGCAGTCCGTTGCATACTATGTTCCACATTTCATTTTTGTGATACTAAGCGATGATATTCATTGCTATAACGTTTGGGCATTATAATATTGTTAAAGTTTCCTTTTTGCATTTTTACAAGGGTGCCTAATTTAATTACATGAACATTACCTACAACAAGTTTTTGATATGAAACATCATTCAGATGTCATGAGAAAATGTATTATAATGTATTCATATGTATGTATATTCATTCCTAAGGTTGACTGGTAGAGAATGCTGTTTAGCATTAAGTCCGCCTTTTGTACCACTTATTTGTTAATGGTCAATAAAGCATAAATAAATAAAATGAATTAATGACCAAAACCAGGCTACGGCACACAAAATTGATGCTCCTATTACAATAAGGTTACAAACTTTTCTTCGGGTAATTAACCTCATTTTATCATCAAAAATTTTCATCAACCTTTCGTTATTCACTCATATCTATACTAATATTATAAAGAGGAAAGATTTGATTGTTTGCATTGAATAGGCTCCGAAACTACCGAACCGATTTGAAAAATTCTTTCACTGTTGGGAAGCTACACTATCCCCGGGTGACATAGGCTATAAGTATATAAATACTTATATATCTTTTTTTTACTATATTCCCGAAGCGAAGCGAGGGCGATTTCCTAGTATAACATAATTACGGAATGCGTAATCATAATGCGTCACCGTCATAATATTTACTACCGCAACAAATCTTTTCCTAACCGTGACTAAAAGTTCACTCGTAAAATTTTCCACCATTTTCCTCGGCGCTGTTATAAATCACAAGTGCATGCGGGCGACTGTTACGTGTTGTGATGTAGACAGTGTAGTGTACTACGAGTGACACTAACATAGCACTTCAGGTCCTCTTACTTCCAAGAGACCTCATCTCTGGGAGTCTAGTCTCTGGAAATTTCATTACGTAACGAACGGAGTCGTGAGCGATTATAATAAATAACGGCTTTTTACCGCGGTACTGTTTTGTAACCTACTTCTGATATAAAGACGTATTGGGTTACAAAATAGCAACATTTTTCATCTTGATTTCTTAGACGGCCTAGAGCCACCGATTTATCTCTGTCAGAAAATTTATCGGGGTAAATAGTGTGCGGTTTGTATTTTAGTAGGAACAAATCCACTTCTAGCCACGAATAAGAGTTTGCAATACCGTTGACTTCATACATTTATCCATAATACCTACCCTTTAAAAACTCATAATAATCATGACTTTTTTGTTTTATGAAAGTTAGGTGTAGCAATTTGCACACAACAATTTGCGAGCTTTGATTTTATAGGATAAACTTCACGCCACAACATGCAAACTATTTACGAGTGATAAGTGATAATAACTTAAGTGCATATTAGGTTTTTTGTATTGCGAGGAATTATAAGACCTACTAATTAGAGGTGTCTTTTAATTTCATTTCAAAAACCATTATTACAAAATTTTACGAAATATTTTTTTGAATTAAATTAAAATGTGTTTCGTTTTTCTGAAAATTTAGAAAATCTATAAAATGGGACACTTTACAAGGGGGGGAAGGGGATGCGGACGGGAGAGACTTGTTTTTTTAATCCTACTTACTTAAAGGTAGTTTCAGAAAATTATAAATAATGCCGCCAAAGAATCTAGAATGAATGGACAATAAGTTAAAAATAAATGGTAGAAGTATAACCCAGAACAAAGTGAGACTCAGCTGCTACTGAAAACAAATTATAGTTTTAAACTTTTATTAAAAAGGTGTTTCCCAATATTGCCCGTATGAGAGAGCAGAACTCTGCAGAAGCTTGCCAAATCTGAGTTTGGTATCGGACGACATGGGGCGTGCGCGGCGTACTAACGACGGTAACTCCACTTAAACTTAAATTTATTCAGTTTACGTTCGAGCACTTGTTATCAAAACTGTATCTACCAAAGAATTTTTAGAAACAGAAGTAGTATTTGCATTGTATTCATTCTGAGCAAGATTTATAAAAAGCTAAAATATTATCTTTTAAAATCTTCTCTGTTCCATCTTGTGTAATGTAGTCGGGACTGCAGTGCAGCACTTGTATCCCCAATGATTGAAAATTCCAGCTCTAAAATCTACTGTCAGCTGCAAATAGATATTACGTCAATGTGTCTTACACATTCTACACCAAAAAGGAAGTTATCTAAATGGATGTGCTAACGGACTCGCTTGACAGAATACATATATCGCCAGTTTTTGTTCACAGAATGAGACACTTTTTCAGCAATACTTATTTACATAGTTTACATACAACTATGTAGTTTAAGTATTTAAATAATCTAACATTTTAACAAAAAAATAACCGACTTCAAATGAAGTACATTGGATACCATTGTCAGATCTCGCTCAAATTTATGTAAGACTACACGACAGGCACCAGCTTTCAATTAAAAAAAGAATCATCGAAATCGGTTGGCGCGATATTGAGTTATTCGTCCATTTATCGCGCACATACTTAATGCAAATTTAAGACTTATATGATTTTAACATGGATACCATTGTCAGATCTCGTTCAAATTTATGTGGGACCACACGACACGCACCAGCTTTCGATCCAAATCGGTTCATCCAGTCCAAAGTTCTGAGACTTCTGAGGTAACAAACATAAAAAAAATACAGTCGAATTAAGAACCTCCTCCTTTTTTTGAAGTCGGTTAAAAACTGTTGCTAGTCAATAAATCGTATTGAAAAGCACATGATCGAATGTAACATATCATTGCATGTTTTTTTTTACTTATATGTATATTGATAATAGTTTATGCATTTTTAATAATCTTTCATTGCAACCGCCTTCATTGCTGTCCAACTGCCCTAAGGTTGACTGGCAGAGAATGCTTTTAGCATTAAGTCCGCCTTTAGTACTAATACATTTTGTATGGTTCAGTAAAGTTTAAATAAATAAATAAATAAATTGCTAGATGACTTATGTCAGCCATATGTAATCGAGCGAGTTAACAAACTACCGGCGCGGTCAGAAATGGTATAGTGAGGAAATTCCATGAGCGTGTCTGTAGGCTCGAAAAGAACTTGATTCGCACTCATTGAGTATTTAAATGACATAGACGCATGAAAATGACCAGCTCTGCAACCAGTTCCGCTCAGAATTGTATATACTTTTGTATTATTATCTTTTTTTGTAATATTTTTCAAAAGATGTGCTGAGGAGTTTCTTTAGGCTTTTCTTCGCCTCCACGACAAAGCACCTTTCCGAAAAGCCAAGAAATGACGTGTATATGTGTATCAGTGATACCTATATGAATAAAATATTTTGACTTTGACTATTGGGCCATGACGTTAATTGAGAGGGGCCTTCGAGACGCATGAGACCTTCTAACATTAATCACACTAACGTTAGGCCACTAATCCCTCCACAAATACACACTAGCAGTAGGCCACTAAGGTATTGGAGGCTATGTGCAAGACTTGAAAAAAATTTCAATATAGATCAGAACTTTGCTTTGAATCTAGCAAGAGTAGAAGTAGCAATATAGTTTAAGATAAGAAATTTAAACGTTATTGTCACAGATTTATTAATAAAATAATATTATACAATAATTTATGTAGAAAATGAGAAGCTTTAATTACGGAATAATTTTCAAGTCACATTCAGGTATCGGGGGAGATTCGGGAAGAGGTAGGGAATCTGGAACAATATGGAACAGCTGGAATGAAGAACACATGCATAGTAAAAGTATTACTTTAAATCAAAGTATTGTCGAATTACTTCAAGAATTTACGTTGCAATAGACGAAAATATAAATAGCACGGATCCTTCAGTGTTTTTAGGGTCTTCTTTAAATGCGTCATTTTTCTCCTTAAAAATTTATTTAACTAAGTTGGTAAGAATTTCAACTAAACTTACCACACAACAGGAGGTTAGCATCCACCGCCCTATAGTTATAGTACAACTGGTGTCTTTCCTTACAGAGAGCAGTAATCTTCTAAAGACATTATAAGGGTACGTTTACACCAAAGATGTGCGAGGATACCTGGCGAGATATGTTCGTGAGGGACACTAAAAGCACTATTTACCAACAGGCTAGGTAAATGAAGCGATTCTATTGGTTCTTAAAAACACATCCCTTGCTACGCATCTCTGGTGGAAACGCACCCTAACTCTTACGACATGTATTGACCTCGCCATCAAACTGCACTGCAACGGATATATTAAGTACCTGTAGGGATCCTTATAAACCGCGCCATTAAAGAAACGAATCTAAAATGGCGGAAATTTTCATTCCCCCTCACTCGCACGCTAAAGACAGGAATGACGTGCGAGTGAAGGAAAATGAAAATTTCCGCCATTTTAGATTCATTTCTTTAATGGCGCGGCTTATACTAACGTATTATTTGTAAAGTACTCTGCAATGGATTCTTAATAGGTCCTATAGGTCCTAATGCCAAACAGCCAAGCTGTTCAAAGAGAGAACCTGTTAAAATTGTAAAAGCGTTCTAACATTGCAACCTGTATCAAAACACTATAAGCCTTCAATAACTTGCTTGTTTTTATGAATAAGGGGTAGGTACTTACAGTATCGCCTGGAGTATGGCGTGGGTCGCAGCTGCCTGCCGACCTGTATGGACGCCAGCAACTGCTCCCGCGGCGTCGCCTCTCGTCGGGGCGGTGGGAGCTTGCGTTCTGATGCCTGGTGACAAAACATTTCAACGATAAAATAACTTGTTTGCCCTTTGTTGCAATTTTTGAAAGAAAGAAAGAAATTATTTATTGTGTTAAGCACTGCAACAAGTTATAAATTCACTCTTAATATATAAAACTCTTAATATATATAAAATTATTATTAGTTATTACATAGACATAACCTGCTGCAGCACTGCTCAACAAAAAATGTACGCACTCAGCATATGCCGCGGTGGACCACAGCTACTGATTTTCCATTTGAATTTGATGGCTGTCGTTTCTTTGTACAAGAGTTCTTGTATTCGACGTAGACAAGTTACTACGCTGTACACATAACAAATGACGAAGGAAAGTGCGTCACCGTACCGGAGGGATATTTACAACGTATTTTTAAAAACAGCTAGACATAATTCAACAGTTTAACTTTAAGCTCAGTAATAAATAGACTGATTGGTTTAAGTTCAAATATTTGACCGAATGTAAACTAAGTTTCTTTGTAACGTTAGTAAAAAAAATGTACCTTTCGTAATGGAGGCCTACTTCTAATGAATTCGAGTATCATGGCGTGAGCGTCCTTCTTCACACTGCAAACAAACAAAAATTGAGGACTTTAGTAGGTATGTACACATTACACATAATAATACAGGAACCTTGTAGTTTGGTACTATTATTAGCTTCAACATATTGGCAGCCTACAATCCTTGGGTATGTCCCTGAATATCTCGTGTCCCGTGTAAATTGGTCGAAATATAAGTATTTCTGCCACCCTATGTTTATTTAAACATTGTAAACAACGGAAGACCTCGCATAACCATCATTGTTTACAACAATTGTCAGAAGCTAAGTTTTATATCTGTTTCTATCAATGGAACAAACAAATTATCCATGCATCCAGCCTGAATTTTTAATACAAAGTTCACTTAAATCTTTTAAAAGCACTATATGCCCCTGATCAATATGACTGACAAAAGTTTTCAAAACCATACATTGCTGTTGTACCATTCTGCATATAAATAAATATAATTTACCTTTGAGGTATCGCCCCATCGACCTTCCGTAACGTATACCGCCTCGATCTGATGTCATCCATGAGTATTTCATACGGCGTCATTTCGTACTCGATCGGCGTCCTAGAGTAGTTCACCTTCTTCAGTTTCACCCCCATACGCAGCTCACCGATCACTTGCATCCAGAAACGCGCCTGAAAAATATTCAGAGCAATAAGTCACACATAAACTTTGCTATTACAAATCGACAGGCGTATTTTAACTACGAACAGCAAACGCACTACAACGCTATACTTTTGCAATAAAATCAGATCGTTGTGTTTATTTTTACAACAATAACATGCAAGTTTAAACGAAAATATGCCTTTACGTCCTTCACAAAGGCTGGTTTTCACAGGTTTATGCAGCTAAAAGCAACACAAAAATGTCTTTTCAACATCTATTGTACGTACTTGTAGCGCCCTCCAAATCCTTCGGTTGGACTATGATAAGAAAATTCGTTAATATTAAATTTAATTAGCAGCATAATTATAAAATATTTATTACTGAAACGATAAATGATTTATTATAATAAATCATATAATATTATATATATATTTATATAAGGTCATAGTGATGATAGTGCGTTTGGTGCATAATTATAGCGTGTAAATAAATGAAATTTTATTCAACTTCTTTTTTTGTTCAAGATCATGCTGAAATCTATTATCTACTTATTATAGTTGTAGGATTGAGCTGGAACAACGATACAGACAAGTGGTTTTTATTTTCTTAGGGGATTTAGATTATTTTTATGTGTTTTAGTGAAAATAAATGTCAGCAAGATTTATTGCACAATGCTTGGTAAAACTACGTAAATGATGAAGGATACGAGAACTTTTTTATAATTTTAAACACGGAGTGGTACCTGTAGGCTGCATGACAATCTTCTAAATTCCTCATATTTCGAAATTACGGAATTTTTTTCTAAGAGGTACCTACGCCACGGGTACGCCTACGGAACTTTATCTTAAGATTTTAATGTGGACTTAGCTAGCTAGACCTTAGCTATTCAGGCTATATACAGTGCTCCGTTTTCAACAAATCCCATGACTTCACTTCTCGTAATCCAACTGATGAACGAGGACTGCCTAGACTGGGTCCTATCATTAATATTTACATCCCTCATTGGTCTGTAACGGAATCTAGATAGTCAAGTTAGCAGGGCATCAAAAATGACTTTTATAAAATAGCAATTAAGGTTACATTTCAATCGTCGCTAACTTCTTAGAATGGTTTTAATATTCATCACCTAGTATTGTATGTAACGCAAGTCACGAAGTCCCATGAGTTATCATAGTCACCTCGAGGATACTGGGAACACCATTTCCAAACTATAAACACTTGCCCTTGCCAACTTGAGAACTGATCACGAACAATTTAAACCTGTGATCTATACGTACTTGCCGCTATTACTAAATTGGGTAATTTTGAATCCTAGGTAACAAAATTTTCGTAGTATTTTTATTGTTAATAGATATCCAACAAAGGGGCAGAGGATTCACCTGATGGTGAGTGGTCTCCGTGGCCCATTCATATCAAGCCAATGGGATGCGCCAATGGTCTCTGATGACATTGATGATCGATACGTCGGCGGCGATAAAGGATCCATGAATCTAGCATTATTTTTATAGTGTTCCAACACTGCGATCGAAACATGTGAAAGCATTTCTGGGTGGAGGTTGCCTGGCGTAAAACCCTAGTAGAGTCTATCGGCAGCGCTCGGTTCGCCAACATATTAACCTAAGTCCGTCAATTAGTCTGCCTTTATACCGCCACTAGAGTAATATAAATGAAACATACGGGCAATAACCCACTCGAGCTGACCTCACCCGATACGTTCGTTATGCGGACACATGAACAATTAATTGATTGAACCCCTCAATTACGATAAAATTTAGGTAGCAAATTTGGTTAGGAATTACTTATTAATTAGCAATTCAGAAACATAAAATATTATGCATGTTACGAATAATACACGTGTGGCTCGCGTTCGAGCGGATTCAATTAGCTAAAGTTAGTTTGTTAACTGGAAGTTAGGTTGTATAATTGGAATGCCACAAAATATCACAACTTTAATTACACAATACCGATTGGCATGTGATAATTTGACTGTTATCTCAGTAGTTTAAGAGGCAAAAAATGACGTGTAAGAAGTGTATGGATTAGATAAATCTTCCAATTATCAAAATTAATTTAGTTCTGAACGCAGTTAAGGTGCATACGAATGGGAGATTACAAAATGATTTAGTGCAAAGGCTAGTATCCCAGCTGCCATTCTGTAGGAACAGTTTTTTAGAGGACCTTGCTGCGAGCTGGCATGTCCATCTGCCTCAGGGTCGAGAGAAATACTCTCGGCAATAAACAGGATCCAGCATAAAACCGTAGAAGCAATAAAACTCACCCAATCCGAGAACTGTAGCGTATCCAGCTGCATGGCGGAGTCCTCAGCGGCGCCGAGGTTCCTGGCGCCCCGGACGCGCACCCTGGCCAGGAAGGAGGCCAGCTCCAGGGCCTCGGCGACCAGCGCCCGGCACACCGCGCGGTAGTGCGCCGCGGCCGCTTCCCGCGCTAGTCGCCCGCCGCCGCCACCGCAGTGCCATACGCAACGCTGGAATGGTACGATTGTTTAGTTAGATTGGGAGACACTACGATGGATGAAAGCAAAAAAACAAAGCAAAGCAACCATAATTGTCCCACTGCTGGGCTCGGGGTCTCCTTTCACAATGTGAGGGGTATAGGCCATAGTCTACCACGCTGGCCAAGTGCGGATTGGTAGACTTTACACATCTTCGAGAACTTTATGCAGAACTCTCCGGTGTGCAGGTTTCCTCACAATGTTTTCCTTCACCGAAGCAAGTGATAATTAACTTCTAATACGCACATAATATTTGAAAATTAGAGGTGCGTGCCAGGATTTGAACTCGGGCCCCTTGGTTCGAGAGACCAATGTTCTAACCGCTAGGCTATCACTGCTCAAGATCACGATGGATGAACTATTGTTGAATTATATTGGGAGACACTAGGTAAATAGATGAGGCAAAGTAGTACAACATAAAGAGAACACATCTAATGATTTCATTTTCAATTTCAAACAATACTCACATCACATGATGCTAAATGCTAACATCACAATATGATTGACAAGTTCATCCTAAGTAAATGTAGATGGCTTCAACCCATTAATGGCCCACTACTGGGCACGGGTCTCTCCTCTTGAGGAGGCCTAGAGCATACTCCACCACGCTGCTCCAGTGCGGATTGGTGGAGGGGTTAGTGGCCAACCCGAGTGTCGGAAGTTTTTAAACCGCCCGAAGGCCTCCGACATGGCTTAACGATTATTATCTGATATCATATGATAACAACCGGGACCGACGGCTTTACGTGCCCTCCGAAGCACGGAAACGCTCAAGAATTTTTTTGCCACTAGCGGTCACCCATCCAACTACCGACCGCACCCGCTGTTGCTTAACTTTGTCGATCACTTGGGATCGACGCAAGCCGCAGGGCTATGAGCGAAATGTAGATAATACAATGTTAATATTGTTTTCAATGTTGGTAAGTGATAATATGGTCTCATAGAAAGTATTCTCAGTACCTTTCAGAATGCAATACAAACCAAAAACCCTTATTGCATACCAATTTACATGTACCCGACATAATCAGCCGTGAATTTTTTTACATAAAAGTGTTTTATAATAGATGTCTATCTATATGCGGTTATTTTATAAAAGATGTCTATCTATAGGCGGCTATTTTATAATAGATGTCTATCTATAGGCGGCTATTTTATAATAGATGTCTATCTATAGGCGGCTATGAACACTTACAATAATTTGACTCGTCTGCTCGTTTGGAGTTCAAAGTAACAATATACCTGTCACTAAGGAGGTAACGAGGTGTATAGATAGGTGCCAAAACATATTATATGAGTTACCAAACCAATTGAGTTACCAACCAATTAAGTTAATGTTCGCTCTCAGATTTAATCGTCCATATATCACCACTTTGAATAATCATAAGAATTGTGTCGTAAATAACAATAAAATTCAAGGTTCTTAATTCAGTCTTTTCACCACATTGTCTTGCTAAATCGCCATTCTCTTGAATGCTCTTTTGAAATACGTTATTCCAATTAAAACTAATATGGGAATATTTATTAAGATTTTTTTCTTTTTACATAGCCATGGTTAAATATTTTCTATTTGCCGCAAGATCTAACCACAATAACTTACAAGTTTAGCTCGTCAAAAATAAATACGAGAATCGAATCGAATTCTATAGAAGGCAGGCGGATAATAACTAAATTCAGATAAGAATTTGAACTAATCAGAGAAGTAACAAATCGAAGACAATTTTCACCACGACAAAAAAAATATTTTTTCTCTTTCTAGAATTTCCTCATTGCTAACAAAATGCACGAATATATTACCTACCTATACAGGTTCCTAGAATGTGCTACTTTATATTACGTATTTCTGATACGCGAAGACTTTCAATTCCAGTTTCCACCCCGTGTTCTAATTTCTCATCTCCTTGCACTACTACAGATATACCCATTTGTAACTAACCACAGACGACCAAACTATCGTATTGCACAGGTTACAGTGTTTCTACACAAAGACTGAGATAGAATACGTCATTTGTAACTCTACTGGCCTTAATCTTCAAACCGTCGAACTGAAATACAAGCATACTTTTTTTATTGCCAGCAAACGAGCTGACGATCCACTTGATGGTAAATGGCTATCGTCGCCCATGGACATCAGTAACACCATCACTAACTCGTTGCCAGCCAAGAAAAAGCGAAGAAAAATAAAGAAAGAACTGGCTCTCAAGCCACTTTTGGCAACCTGTTCGGCAGAATTCGGAAGAATTACTGAAATATTGGGCCACCGTTGACGTCTCGTATATCTTTTCGAAACTCGCGTAATTACCGCGACGGCGATTAAAGGGTTAATATTTGCCGATCGTAAATATTTCAACACGGTCATTAATCAATACACTACATAAACGTAAATGTATTTAATTTTCGCCTTGATTAATATGATACAAGCCACGTTTACCGACTTTCGCATTACCATTACGGCATCCCTTATTATTTCGAAGAAAGTTTATGTTTAACATGTAAGAAAAACAACTCCTTCCTAAATCTGTCGGTAATTATTAGTCAGCAACGTCACTTCGGATGAATTAGGGCTTACCTTCTAAGTGAGGTTCTACGTGTCTGAATTTAGTAAGTAAAGCATTTAGAAGACTAGATTTAGGTTTGTAAGTTAAGTGGAGATCTAATTCAGATGACTAGGATAAGACCAGTATAAGACTCGGACCTTGGTCGACAATGGAAGCGGCCAATAAACTTAAGGGACTAAAGAACTAAAGTAATCGTACAACAAGGCACCACGTAAGCACCAATAGAAGACACCTGATGCATTTTTCTCATGCAATAGTCAGGTCTGTGGCAGAATTTGATATGGGTTGAAGGATACATAGAACCCCAAGTTCATAAAGCTTGATAGTGCTCCAACTAAAGTAGGTACACTAAACAAGTACGTGTAATTATAACTAAGGTTATGTAACACTTTTTTTCACCAACCACATACTCATATTATGTTAGGTTATGCTGCTCCCAGCATGAAGGAATGTGCTCCGAAGACTCGTGCATTTGGACTGTCTTCATGGGGGTCCAAATGGAATAGTTAGTGTCCTTGGTGCCCCTAGATGGCAAGCAGGGGGTTCAAGTAGAATGCGCGCACTGAAGTCAATTCTTTCAATACGCAGAACCAGATGATATTATACGATATCTTCAATTTACTTAATAACCTCAATTATTGTAATTTGCTTTGAAGTATTAAAATGTTGTTAAAGAAGAAAGTTCCATAATTTTTCACAAGCGCTATTTAGGACATAAAAAGGTCAGCTATAAATAACAAACTTACGTCACATAAATCAGATTCAGAAGAACCGTTTTAAAATCACTCTTCGCCAAGTTTATTCATAATACATTACAGATATGGCGTCAACACCAAAATATGACGCGGTAATATTGTAATTAATGGATACTGTATAATATTATACGTCAGAAATTGCTTCAGTCTTGGTAATGTGAAAGGACGGTGTCAGGATAAATTCCGTTCCATTCTATAGCTACTCATTTTAAACTGAAAACGATTCCTCTCATTTGATTAACTATTAAGTTTTTCTACCATCGCGGCGCTCTTAAAATTAGATGTGTTACAACTTACAGACCACGGAAAGGAAAACTCGTTAATTTATTTGAATTTCTGGCCGGCTGGTAATTCAATCCTGAGCATGATGGTAGTTTTTCTGCCTAACTTCCCGAGTGCACTACGAATTTCCCAGGGACAAGAATTGCTATTTGGAATGCTTTATACAGATGTTTCTCAAATATGAATGCTTTGGTCTATCGTACATAGTGAGCTCCAGAGCAGTTTGCCATCGTCTGTCAATCAATGACAGATTAAGAAGATATTAAAATTATACTTCAACATAATTATAGTTTGTACCTATCTTTAATTTTTTTTACATGTAGCTTGCAAATTGCAACTGGCAACACCTTGCTACCAAACTGTAAACACTGTGCAAACCTGCTTTACTTCAAAATACTTATGTATCTAAAGTAAAGCAGGATGATATCATCAAACGAACAGTATTCCAGTTCACCACCTATCAAACAATACACATCACAGCGACTTCACATCTCCAACTCAGGGTCATTATCACACACTGGTATTAATAAATCTGCAACGAGCATTGAATCACGACTGGTAATTCATAACCATCGGACTGGCACTATATTTAAGCAGAGCAACACCGGCGAAACACCAGCCATTCGCAACACCGGCTGTTATCGGAAATCAATGGGCAAATTTATGGAGTTGGAAAACTTAATTGCGGCCTATCTCGGTCCGCTTTCACACCGCCGCGCCGCCCGCGAAGAACGCCACTATCTAGACCAGAGATATGGTCTTGGATAGATGCGAGCCACGGTCGTTGTTCGCCCCAGGTTGTCTGCAGTTGCCTGGTGCCATGCATCATCACTTTAATTCACTTTCAACCGTGATTGTGGCAAGCTGGCAAATCTTTTTGAGAGCCAGTTTCATTTTTTGTCTAAGAGATAGACTTTTTTTTCTTAGCCGATAATGAATCGTAATGCATGGGATGTTATGTTACTTACGTTTATGGGCGAAGATGATCATTTCCTATCAGGTGGCTTGTCTGTTAAGTCCTCGGCTATTTACATAAAAACTTGTGTATTTTACATAAAACATCTCTGTTATCATCAATTATTGTAAATCTCATCAAGGTACCTGTTTATCCTCTAAGAAACTGTAATCATTTTTAGAAGTCACCATATGTATCAAAGGAAAGATACCCTCGAATTTTCGATGTTTTTATTCGATTTACGACCTAATTATGCGTTATTTCCGACAGAGACTCCCGACTTTGCGTTTCAAATTTGCTCATTTACTAATGAAACGAATCTAACTACTATCCCGAAGCTAACGTTCACAATCACTAAACTACGATAGATGAAGATCAGGAAAGAAAATTAAATATAAAAGGAGCGGATCATTAATGAATAAATAGAAACCGACCGCTTCGTCTTCTTGTTTGGTCTACAACACGTGTGTTTTCAGCAAACGGCACGTTTCGTATAATTTATTGCGTGCTACCGTGCGCACCCGGCAGCCACCCGGCACCGGGAGCACTTGTTGGCGCCTTTCAACTTGTTACATACATTATTTGACGTCTTTGACGACCCCGCGACCCCGTAGCCTAGTTGATACTCAGTCCTGGATTTGTCAATAGGCCGTATAGGCCGCGGCCTAGGGGCGGCAGATTTCAGATGATATTATAGATGATTTTGCTATATATTAAAAAGTGCCGTAAAAAAATTAATTCTTGTTTTTTACGCACTTTCTTAGTGACTAATTCAGTGCCTTCCTTACTATGAATGCAAAATTATTATTTTAGAAAGGTAGGTACATGGGGCGGCGGAAATAAATCGGCCTACACTACACTCGTAAAAAACATAAATCCGGCACTGTTGATACTGAACATGTCTGGAGAACTGAGGATTCGAATCTTGACCGAAGCAGACGTTAATACGACAAAGTGTTGGCAGGTCCCGTAGTTGTGTTATTATTAGTGTTTTAATTCTGTGTGACATATTGTTATGTCTATGCAATAGGTACCTATTCTTCATACTTGTTTCATAAATATTTTTTACAATGAAATCTCGGCTGAGCCTTTTCAGGCTCTCCTGTTTGTTAGCCAGAAGCTGTAACTAAAGGCCGCTGGGGAGAAAAGCAAAACCAATGAAATAAAATACCTAATTTAATTTAGTCACACGATGCACACGACGCAATATTTATGTAAATCTTATTTTTAAATACACCTTAGGCGCCGGCCACACAGAAAAGACGTGGCGGCGCCCGTATAATCTACTTTCATACAAAATGTATGCAGCCGTCGCGACGTAAAACATACAGAAAAGACGGGACGCCGACACGACGCTTTCTCGTCGGCGCCCTATTGGAAAACATACAGAAAGGACAGGACGCGGGCCTGCTTAGGCGCCGGCCACACAGAACAGACGCAAGAAACGGACCCGTCGCGTCGCAGTCGCGGTCGCGCGCATACAGAAACGACGGGCGTCCCGTCTTTTCTGTATGTTTTACGTCGCGACGGCTGCATACATTTTGTATGAAAGTAGATTAAAAGGGCGCCGCGACTGCGACTGGTCTGTGTCTTGCGTCTTTTCTTTTCTTTACACAGAAAAGACGTAAGACGAAGACGGGGCTCGGACCCGTCGCAGACAGGGCGCCGTTAAAACATATAGAAAAGACAAGGAACGGGCGTGACTGTCGGTGCACACTGGGCTTTTCCCGGCCACAGAGTACTTAATCACTATAATAATTAGAACCTGCTCTCCGCGTCCTTTCCGCTCCCCCGCTGGCGCCTACGCAGGCCCGCGTCCTGTACTTTCTGTATGTTTTGCAATAGGGCGCCGACGAGTCGGCGTTCGTGTCGGCGTCCCGTCTTTTCTGTATGTTTTACGTCGCGACGGCTGCATACATTTTGTATGAAAGTAGATTAAACGGGCGCCGCGACTGCGACGGGTCCGTGTCTTGCGTCTTTTCTGTGTGGCCCGCGCCTTAGGCGCCAGCGGGGGAGCGGAAAGGACGCGGAGAGCAGGTTCTAATTATTATAGTGATTAAGTACTCTGTGGCCGGGAAAAGCCCAGTGTGCACCGACCGTCACGCCCGTTCCTTGTCTTTTCTATATGTTTTAACGGCGCCCTGTCTGCGACGGGTCTGAGCCCCGTCTTCGTCTTACGTCTTTTTTGTGTGGCCGGCGCCTTACAAAGTAACTTTGCCTGTCGGACGTGATGCTTCCGTAATTCAAACACGGTTTAGTAGATCCTTAAAAACCGTATTCAACAAAACTAAAACTAAAACAGACGGACACACAGTTAATTCTCCAATCTTTCTACATTGATTACGTAAGGAGATCTAAAGCCAAACATACCACTACCAAAGTACTAGATCGGCGCGTTTGTTGTCTAAAATTTAATTTCTACCTGTCGCACAGCAATGTAGTTAAATACTTACAATGTCGATATAATTTAACATGGCCGTAATGTGGTGGCCGCGGACAGCCGCCGCAGCCACTCCGTCTAAGTACGTCGTCCGGTTTAATTAATTACCTCAATGTACACGACAGGATTGGAAATTATATCATTAGAGATTCGAGCGAATTGAAAAACTTTAGGGATAAGCTGATCTACTGCCTGAAAATTGTTACAAGTTACAACATAATGAGCGATAATACCGTTTTCTTTGTGCTTTTATATAGGTTAGTTATAAAATAGTATATTTCCGTAGGTATTGTATAACATGTAGGTAGGTACCAACATTGCTGAGAGCTAGAAAACACGACGGGAAAATTGCTAAGACAGCAAATCTATATATATAAAATTGAAAAGAGACACACCGCTGATTAAACAAAAAATCTCAGAAACTACCGAACCGATTATGATGAAATTTGGCAGGGAGATAGTTTATTCTAAGGTGACGTCAGCTAAGAACGGATTTTTGGAAATTCATCCCCTAAGTAGCAAAAATAGGGGTCCGAAGTCATTTTCATACAAACCAACTTCGTCAGTTTTAGAGTTATAAGTATGAATTTTTTTATGTAAGTTTATAGTATTAAACAAAAATTAAGTTTAACACATTTTTTTGGAAAATCATCCCTTAAAGGGTTAATTTATAGGGCAGAAGTCAGTATGCAAATACGTCATTTTTGAACTTAAAAACATGAAAATTTACTTATTAGCTCAAAATTAGCAACAAAATTTTGAAGTATTACGCTTTTTTTGGAAAATCATCCCCTAAAGGGTTAATTAAGGCGGCACAAGTTAGTATGGGAACTTCGTCAGTTTTGAAGTAAGAAGGGTGAAAATTTGTATTTAAGCTTATAGTTAGACACAAAAAATAACTGTATCACGGTTTTCTCGAAATTCATCCCCAAAAAATAGGGGTTGGTAGTCAACTTCCTGATTTTTAAAGTTAACAACATGAAAATTTACATCAAGATTAGAAATAAAATTTTAAAGTTATGTGTTTTTTTGGAAAATCAACCCTCAAGGGCTACATAAGAGTGTGTAAGTTAGTATGGCAACTTCGTCAGTTTTGAAGTAAGAAGGGTGAAATTTTGTATATAAGCTTATAGTTAGACACAAAGAATAACTGTATAGAATAACAGTTTTCTCGAAGAGGAGAGGAACAGGAAGCGGGAGAGAGACCGGGAGTGGGAGAGGCAGAGGGAGAGGGATAGATAGCTGGAGAGGGAGAGGGGCAGGGAGCGGGAGAGGGAGTGGGACAGGATACGGGAGAGGGACCGGGAACGGGAAAGGCAGTGGGAGAGGGAGAGGGACAGGAAGCTGGAGAGGGACTATTAGTGGAAGAGGGAGAGAGAGAGAAAGAGGGAGAGGAATTTTATTAATATTGAAATTTTTAATCAAAACCCTTGAACTGATTTCGACGGAATCTTTGTATAGATTATTTTTAAAATATCAACAATTTGCTTTGAATTTGCTACAAACGTTTCTCCTTTAATTGATGCAATACATGATTTGGAATTTTTCAAAATTTTTCATGAAAAAAAAAAACAAATTAATGTGAATATTGTTTATTTTTCAAAACCCGCTGCCGGAGGAATGATTTGTGATTGTATCGTAGGTTTAACTTTATAAACTCCTAAATTCAATATAAATTAACCTGTTATTAAAGTTTTTTCTGTGAGGGGTACAAATATAATTTCATAATAAGCATAATTTCCGCGTGCGAAGCTGCGGGCAACAGCTAGTATTGTATAAATTCCACATATCCGAATAGATCTCCCAGAGAGGTAATGTGATACGATAGTGTAGGTAATTTGTCACTAATAATCCAGCCCTGAATAGCCGGTTGCTAAGACAGGATGTAGTCATATTGTAAATACATAGGTACTATAATCAGGATTTTTAATGGAAATAGCCGGCAAATGGGCTGACGATCCACCTGATGTTAAGTACCTATCGTCGCCCATGAACATCAGCAACACCGAAGACATCGCTGATGCGATGAAGGCCAAGAAAGTGAGAAGAAAAAGAAAGAAAGAACTGGCTCTCAAGCCCCGCAGCCGGAACACGAGTCGTTTGGCGGCTGACTTATGGTCAAGGGTGGTAGCTATCCAGGCGAACCCCATGGAGAAATAATTATAGTAATAATATTATAATCCCTCCGAGGAGCCCTACACTAGAGGACCGGATTTAGTCGCCTCTTACGACACCCATCATTATGGCGATTGACATTCCTAAATGAATCTATGATGTTTTGGATTCAACCCCCACAATATCTCATTATAAACACTGTAAAATAATAAAATAAACAGAAATGCGACAGTTGTTTAATTCTTAACTCATTAAAATCAACAATCTGTCAGCTTCACAGTAAGCTTACTCGACTTCGTAATAAAATTCAAGTGGGCACTTTCAGAGAACCAATAATATAAATGGAGATAAGTGGTATGAATATCAATATTAAATGAAGAGCTATCTATTTACCTAAATAGTCATCAATTAAATTATTGCATCGACCAATCTAAACGACACGCGTAAACATTTTGAAACAAATCACATTTACATTCGGTTATTTCATTAGATTCCCGTAGCTTAGCCTCAATGGTGTAAACACTGCGACATATAAATAAACATATTGTCTTGGTTGTTTATGTTGCTTATAACATGACGGAATTCTAATTTAAATGAATGTGTGATGTGTGGTAATTTTTAGGGTTCGTTAACCAAATGGAACCAACGGGATGCTATTCACTCATAAGACTTCGCTGTCCATCCGTTTGTTCCTCCTTCCCTCCGTGCATCACAATGGTTTTTATCTTGAACCATTAGATAATAAATTTTTACACAGTATACCCTGAGAGTATACCCGTATTATTGTGGCCGCTATAACAACAAATATTTTAATAACACACTGGCTTATTTCCTCTGATGTTAACTAGGTTCTGTAGCCCAACATCTAACCAAATCTAAATACTATTAAATACTATTTATAGATCTAAATCAAATTCAACGTTGCCATACAAGGATCTGTCGACCCGAAGACAGCAGATAACCAACAGATTAATAGGCAAATTATAATCGGTGACCACAGACCTGTATCTAGAGATGTCTGTGTCGGTCGTAAGGGCAAGGGTCGGGAGAAATCGGTGAAATAGTGCGTCGGCCGTGGTATTAATTGCTGTTTGTGTACAACTAATTACTATTGGTGTTCCGTAGATGTTTTATCAGCGTTCGTAGCTCGGTTAGATCTCAACACGACTGAGTTAACTGCGGGCAACCCTGCCTCGTTGGATCGATGGTTGGCTGTTGGAGGCAAAAGTTCTTGAGACCGTGCTTTATCGCCTTATAAATTGTTCGCCTATCGCCTATTGTATCGCCATAATATTACTAGCTATGCATCGCGGTTTCACCCGCATTAATTTGTAGAAAAAACTAACTGCTAAAATATATGATGTTATATAAGCCCGTATGTAGTCTTCCTCGATAAATAGACTATCAAACACAAAAATATTTTTTCAATTCGAACCAGTTCCTGAGATTAGCGCGTTCAACCAAACAAACTCTTCAGCTTTATAATATTAGTATAGATATTGATAAATATCAAGCACTTACGTTGGCCACTAACCCGTCGACCAATCCGTATTGTTGCAGCGTGGTGCTTCAGGTCTCCTTAACCCATTCACGGTCATAAACAGGATACTGGCCTACTGTCTACTCTTTAACTAAGGAGGCCTGGAGCGTATTGTTGAAAGGTTGTTGGAAGGTGTTTTATGTCCCAACTCAGAGTCACTAACGCTTACTTTAATCGCTCCTTAGTAAAGAATCACCATACAAATTCTATACTAAGGAGCGATTTAAGTAAACGTTAGTGACTCTGAGTTGGGGCGTTACTCCTTAACCCGTATCGTAAGTTTATCTCATGTCGCCCTGAAACCTCGTGACTTAACGTCTTGTATCTAACTATAACCACCACGACCGATAGTATTTATTAAAGATCTCAGATACACGAAAACTCACAAACAATTTGACCACCAGCGGTCACACATACAAACACTGACCGCACCTGCAGTAAGGACGATCGATTTGAGTTCGACACAAGCCGCCGGGCTGAGCGCTTCTTAAAATTATAGCCTGACCTGACAAATATTATAGATATACCGAAATGCTTAAACAAATAAATAAATTGATCCCATCACAACAAGTGCACCATAACTTGTCCGTTAAAGAGAACACGAACTTTTACGAGAACTACTTTTTAAACGATTATAGAAGTAATCAAAGCTCTAAAAATAAGCTCTAAAAACTTTCCAAGCTTTTATTTTTATGCGCACGTACATAACTTTCCTTTCGCTGGAGCTGATGGTAATACTTTCTTCGTAAATGGTCCGGCAGAGTGTTAATAAGATAAGAGAACGCAGAGAATGTGGTGCACAGAAATGCAGATGCATTCGTCGAATCGTAGGATAACTAGGGTTACCATTACCACTTTCCGACCCGAGGAATTAATTGAATTAACTCGCGTTTTAACTTCGCATGTGCTTGTTTCATGTCTTTACAAGACGTCATACCAATATTTTAACATAAAATCAACGTGTCAAAATAAGAAAATATCAACTTATTATTTTAGTTACGTGCGTGTTTCACTATGGTTACTCGTAGTTTCGATGAAAAATATATTCAAAGAAATCTTTCACAGTGTGTTTGAAAGGTTACATTTTACTTATACATTATATTAGGTTACACTCATACTTATTACATTATATTAAAGGCAAGAGTTTATAAGCTAAATGATTTATTGAATAAAACAACTTCATTTTTAAATTAACCGCCAACCCTACATTCGTATGATCACGAAATAAATATTGGAACAACTACACTATTTTTCATCATACAATAATAATCACTTAGATGCATACAGAATTCACTTAACGACTTTGTTATAGGATCGTAAAATTCTGTTACCTCATGATCATAAGGCACCACTCACATGTAACGTCTCGACCGCCCCGCCTCGGCTTTGATAATATTATAAAAAGTTTCCGATTTTACTTCGGAACCCTACCACCATTGTTAAATAAATTTTCTGTAAGTAGATAACAATTGTATCTTTTACTAAAATTGAAAATAAATTACCCCTTTTACCTTCTTCAATATTGATGTAATTTTAAAACACTAAAACAGAAATATGTTAAATAAAACATCAAACTGAAGGAGTCCAACTATATTGAAGTTTGATAGCAACTACAGTTTCAAATTAGTACAAGTATTTGAACGTAAATTTTAAACAATAAAAAATCAGAAACGCGTAGTCCGTTCTAAGCCGAATACACTCCCAAATCAGATGATCCCGTGGTTGCGTTATAAATAACTTAAATAAGTGATAAAATGGTGAAAGTGTGTGTCATCAATGTCATCATTGTCATCACCCAGCACCAAGCGTCACCGTCATCACTCATGACCGCCGTGAACTTAATGACGCAACACTATTTAAGCTGCGTACACAAGATGCAACTGGCGCATTTTATGTATTTAGGCGACAAATGAACAGATGAGCCTCCTAAGGGTACGATTCCACCAAAATAGTGTGCAGCACATTTGTTTACAAAAATTTTGTGCAAAACTCCAGCATTGCACTTTAAGCTAGTATCGCGTTTAGCTGCTGTCTCCACCGGCAAGGCTGTGCGTAACTTTTGTAAACGCACAGTGTGGCACACTTGTGCACAAACATGTTCACTGAGAAGAGTTTTCTGTCTTCAGATGTTAAATATGGACGGGCAGAAAAACGTAGTGCTTTGTGCTGCAGCTTGTGTTTTATTATTTAGTTTGCTTAAAATGAAACGAAGAATAAAAGCAAGACTGAGTTCGTGAACAACAAGCGTGTACGCGTTGCGTCGAGTCCACTGCGTACACGTGTGCGCGCACAAAAGTATACCTACAGATGTGCGTGACAATTTTAAATGTTCACGCACAATTTGTTACTGTATGCCCGAGTGACTCGACCAGCGCGGCAGCGTGAACATCTGTGTCGTACACTGTGCATTACAGTGCCGCACAGTTCAGCACACTGGTGGAATCATGCCTTAAAGGTAACTTAGTTATAATTTGTGTTTAGTAAATACAACGTGGTAAATGGTTTAACCTATTAAATTAAAATATAATAAAAAATGTCTTTAATGTCATTAAAAATAATCGAATTAAGAGCCGAGTGAAGAATAACAAAGCACTTGGGTATGGCTGCATTTTTCATTAGGATGGCCCTCAGTAAAAATCAATTAATGGTCGTAGCGCACATATCAACTCGGAAAGGGATCGGCACCGGATCGCCTCGCCGTCAACCTAACGTAAGCGCGTTATAACCCGCCGTCAACCTAACGTAAGCGCGTTATAACCGACCAACAGCTCCAAATCGACTCGGCTACGGCTAGGCGACGCCGCGCTTACGGCTCGCCGGCCGCTGGTTGACGGAATGAATGACAACAGTCCGCCGACGCAGCGGTAGCCGCGGCGCGGCGCGCGCACGAGGAAACGGAAAGTCGAAGGATAGCTTACGGTGAGACGTAAGCGCGGGTACGGTGAGACGTAAGCGCGGGTACGGCAAGTCGTCCACGCACCGTATCGCGGTTCGTGAGCTTGTCTCGAGGCGAGGCGATTACGTTACGGATCCGATAAGTGTGCTTTACAGTAAGGAGTTTCATACAAAGAATACTGACATGCAAGAGTTGATACGTTTACGTTCCGTTTACGAGTTGATATGTGTGCTACGACCATAAACCATAATGTCATTAAAGCTGAGACTCGATTTTAATTACAAATGTACTCCCGGCTTTATTACAGCTCACATGGATAAGAATCAAAATTGTCCCGAGAGAAAGCCGCGCGTGTGATGTTCACAAGACCACCTTTTTGTGAGATCCATTTTGATAATGTAAAATGTTATACTCAAATTACATTAAAAATTATTTTTATGTGATATATAATGTGGTCATTAATTTTGTAATCGTTTTATGAGAGTTTTAGTTTTATGCTTTAAGTCAAGAAACACGAAAGCGGAAATTTTCTTTAGAAGACAGCCATGCTAGTAGACGGCATGGGCAAGAAAACAAAACACTACGTGAAGGCAGAGAGTTGATCCTTTTGAACACAGTGCTGGAAACTCTGGAGAGGCACCTGCACATTCTTAGGAGATCTCGGCAGCTCCCTGGTTAATGGCTACTAAAAGTCCCACATAATCCGATAGCGCATCTTTCAGAAGATTAAAGAAAAAAGTTACAAGTACTACTAACTAGGAGTGCATTTACGTAGATATAGAATACGTATTTTACCTATGTAGATGAATTAAACTCATACACCAACCTCCACGACATCCTTCAGCAGAAACCGTCTGATGCGGCGGCGGCGCGGCGCGGGCTCGGAATCCCTCTCGATTCCCTCGTCGTCCGTGTCGGCGCGGCCCCCCTCCGACGTCTCCGAGCCCTCCGACATTGCCCCGCACTCCTCGTCATCCTCTGTAAGCAATTACAAGAAGATATAATGGAGATTTATGGGAAATAAAAATTTAGAGGCGCACTCGTATGCCAGAACGGATGAAATGCTCCAAAATCAAGAGATCTGGCTACGATGGTCAAATTTTGGGGAAGTTAATGTGTTTTGCCTATTTTGAGTCAAAATGAGAGAATAACGATAGTGACGATACTGTCGATCGATTCGATTTTTCAGTGCTCCACCATCCAGTGTAGTGACAAGCTATCACCTTATAAATTGAATCCGTTCGGGTTACACAGTAGCCGGTCAAAAATAGGCTATCTCTACCTTCTTCGCCGACATCGCATCAGCCATGCGTCAGGGTGAGTAAGGCGGGGCGTGATAATCACGTCGCGTGTTGATCGCGTGCTCTTGGCGTGCATATTATTCTGGCAAAGTATGGAAGACGCCACACAGAAACTGCCACGCGAAATTACGGGGTAGTTTGTTCTGCACGAGGACCATTGTAAAAACATTACAGAATCGCGGGACATGATCGCGCTCCGCCATGCTCTCTGTCTCCTGAAAGCCTTTTTACCCCCAATAGACATGGCAGTTAAACCAGCACCAATATATGATACTTACATAGATATCGAGAAGGACCTGATAGACAATTGAAACACATGTGTGTAACAAACGTTATTGCCAAAACAGGTTCGAAGTTTCGTTTCGAACGGCCTTGATCAGGCACGTGCGATCCAGTTGCGTTGCGAATCACGTCACGAATTCGATCCTTTGTGATCAATTATCACTGATCAGTCACTGATCATTGAGAGCGACGGTGACACCCCTCGAAACTGTCATCGACACGACATATTACGCAAGGATTACTGTGATCATGTGACGATATTCTATCATTGAAGCATGTTCTTTGAAGCGAAGCAGAACTTTTTTATGCAATTTGTATAAAGCAAGATTTATGAACTATGACGATTAAGGATATGATACACACTTCGGTTTAAAGAACTCTATTTCTCATAAGATTTTTACATCACTTAAAATGAGAAACTTAAATACTAAACTAAGTTACGGTTTGTGTCCGGCATGCATTCTTGTGTGCGTGCGTGCGTGCGTGCGTGCGTGCGTGCGTGCGTGCGTGCGTGCGTGCGTGCGTGTGTGTGTGTGTGTGTGCGTGCGTGCAGTGTGTGTGTACTTGCATTATGTATGTAGTAATTTTCCAGTCCTTTTTTAGAGAAGGAATGAGTTTATGTGCACAAATGAATGTTCTCACTTATTGTAACGATGAGCTGATTTTGTTTATAAGTTCCAATTTCACGATCAATATCAAACTTTAAAGTGGGTGTCAGGAGAAATTTATAATTAAAGTAGTCTAAAATTCAACGAAAAACTTCGCTAAATTTCATTACACACCGCTTTACAGGCACAACGAGTAAAACTATTAAAATTTTAGTTAAGCCGTAGAGAGCCGTAGCAACTCCTACTTTAATCTAACTCAAATTACAAATTCCTGTAGCTAGCAAGATTTATTTAATAAAATTCCTAACCTCTTATTCACTAATGAAAATTCCTTACCTCAGCTAATTGCACTTTTTGTGACAAGGCAAGTATGCTCAAAACTGTAATATTTTCGCTCTGCTATGTTGTTTAACAAAATTACATTCTTACAACAATTAAATCATCGCCATTTACCGCTCATTAATGTCATGTCACTGGAATAAGATATTCGTATGTATCATACGTGTAATGCATTCGCGTTGGTAGTGCTTGAATAAAACGTAGGTTAAAGACAACAAGAGGTTTCTAATGAGTCACCACTCACCAAGTGGCTGGTTGGCGGCTTGACCTTAACCCTATCTGGGAACGTTGGTTAAGCCCGAAATTACTGTCACGCGCACGCGAGGCTATGTAACGCCTATTTAGTATTGCGGATGCTGAGTAGCAGTTATCACAAGTACAGTAGTTCAGTATAGAACAGCATTTACTCATACGCGGCTACGTCTTACAGAGTTCACTATATCCTATCCCAGGGGCGGATTATCCTTAAGGCAAACTAGGCACATGCCTAGGGGCGCTTCTTTAGAAAAGGGCGCGCACGGACCGAATTTTTTGACGAGAAAATTAACTAAGTACCTACTTCAAAAAAATTATGCTTACTTTTTCTAAAACCTTTGGACCACGCTCTTCGACAAGATTACACCTACATCGTTCGATTCCTGTCAAAATCACGCTATGGACACTATTACATACACTATTGTTAATTGCTCTACTATCTAACTGTATCTTCTCAGACGCCTGGAAAGAGGCAGATGTTATAGGCATTCATAAGTTCGGCAAACACAAGAATCAGCCTCCGAGCTATCAGTTTCCTTAACACGTTCGGAAAAATCCACGAAAAGATACTTCTCAGCCGTATCAAGGTAGTCGCCCTATGCAAGATTCTCCTAATAAAGGATCAATTCGGCTTCAGAATCAATCACTATTGTGTACAACAGGTGCACCGCATAACGGAGCACATCCTAAACAGCCTCAGTTACAAAAGGCCTACCAGAGGCACCGGTGCCCTCTTCTTTGACGTAACCAAACTTTACCAAAAGGGAGTGCCAGATTGGTGCAAATCATACGAGACTTTTTAACGAATCACAAGTTCCGATACAGAGGTGAGGACTCACGTTTTTCTATCCACACAATAACGGCCGTAGATCCTTATGGATCTGCCCTTTCCCCTTTACTCTATACTTTATAATCTAGAGACAGTACTAGACATAAAATTCACCTGCCAGCCAATCTCACCCTATACCTGCCAGCATCACTTCAACCCTCCAAGCCGCAAACACCGCCATAAGTGAGCAGTTTAGGATATGAAGAATAGAGTTTAATCCCGAAAAAGATCAGTTCAAATTCAACAGATCCACCCATAGATAAATGATCCGCCCTGTTTCATTATTCAACCATTTCTTGGGCGAAATCTGTCGAATATCTCGGCGTCACTCTAGACTCAAGAGCTGCCGCGGCACCAGACCCCCGACCGTCATTCAAAGAGCACATCAAAAAGGCAAGAAACCGGGCTACTTTCTAAGGTGACTCTATCCCATGATAAGCAAGAAGAGTAAAATGTCACTCCGTAGCAAGACGAAAATTTTCAAAATTAAAAATTTAAGGGCACCTCCCTTAGGTCGCTTGCATCCCCTATTTTTCGTAGAGGGAGAGCTCGTCCTCCCTTCTCGCTTTGTCTTCTCGGCTGAGCCTTTCCAAGCTCGCCCATCTGATCGCTTGGAGCTGTAAAGACCGCTAGAGTCAACAGCAACTGTGCATTCGAAAAAAAACAACTCCATAACAAAGAGCAAGGGGCGCCGATAAACTCCTTGCCTAGGGCGCCGTCGACATTTAATCCGCCACTGTCCTATCCAGTGATGTTACTGTCCTTTTGTGAAAAGGAAAAGCATATTTTCTATTTTGGTTTTGAAACATGCGTGCGTGCGTGAAAATTAAGATGCGTGCAAGATGTTAAGATGTGCAGCAGACGTTGTTGTACAACATATAAACTTTTATCCCCTATCTCACCCCCTTGGGGGTTGAATTTTGAAAAATCCTTCCTTAGTGGATGCTTACGTCATAAGAGGAATTGTTGTGCGAAATTTTAAGTTTCTAGCCCTAACGCCTTCAGTACACCTACGCAATCGTATGCGGCAGCGAAACGACGAAAAAACTGTAAATTGTATGGCAACGTTTCGCATGTGTTATGTCTCGCTCTACTATATAGCTAGATGAAATAGTTGCGTCCTTGTCGGTATTGTTTCGCAAGTAACTGCGAAATGGCCGTTACACAGACGCAGCCGTTTCGCTAGTGGTGTTTCGCATCGCAAGGCGTCACCACGCGTTCTGTCAGTGAGGACAAAATTTCGCACAATGGAAGCCGAAAATATTGAAATATTATTGAATTTGATTCGAAATTATCCCGAATTATATTTAGTTGGGCATGTTGATTACAAAAATGCATACAAAAAAGAGGTGGCATGGAGGAAAATTCAAGAAAAGACGGGGATAGATGGTAAGAAATTTATTGTTTACATTTCCGTTTTTAATTTTTAATTTCTTTTAAAATAGTTAACAAATTGAGATCTAACATTAAATGCTGCTAAGTCCGCCCTATGTCTATTCGGATGCATCGGTACAAATGCTCCTATAGATTCCGGAAATTGTTTGTTTTCGAATGTATGTGCACCTTCGTGAATCTGCAGTAAGTTATGCAAGCACAATGCAGCCTTAACAATTTTAATAGTATTATTTAAATCTGTTTCTAAGGGCCTCAAGAATATTCTAAATTTTTGTGCTAATATGCCAAACGCACATTCGACTACAACTCGTGCCCTACTTAATGATTTATTAAAATGTTTTTTATCGTTGTCAGTCATTGCTGCATCTCTAGTGAAAGGTCTCATCATAAAGGTCTCTAATTTAAATCCTCCATCTCCAATGAATACATGTGGAGTAGGCTGTTGAAAACCTGGCAAAGGCTTAGGAGCTGGCAAACTCAGATCCCGTCCATTTTTTAAAAGGTGATAAAATGATGAATTCTCAAATATTGTACTGTCGGAATCCTTACCATATGATCCGACATCTATGTATGTAAATTTGTAATGTGGATCAACTACAGCCAACAACACAGTAGAAAATCGTTTTTTATAGCAATAGAATAGTGAGCCGCTATTAGGTGGAGATTTAATAACAATATGCTTGCCGTCAACGCTTCCAAGGCAGTTAGGGAAACCCCATATTGTTTGAAATGCATCTGCTATTTCCAACCATGATTTAGTAGATGGAACTGAGATGTATTCTGGTTGTAGTATCTTCCAAATTTGTTCACATACTTGTGTTACTATCTTTGAAACAGTACATCCACCCAAACGATAAGAGAAAGATATTGTTGTGTATGTGTCACCAGTTCCTAAAAACCTGAAAATATTGTTACAGTTAAAACTCTGAAGGCTAAATGGAGAAATCTAAGGGACACTTATAAAAAATATAAACAGGGCCAGCAAACAAGCAGTGGACAAGCAGCGAAGAAACTTGCTAATTGGCAATGGGCTGATCAAATGTCATTCATCGATTCTTCCATAAGTTTAAGGCAAACCGAAAGTACACTGGAAACCAGCAGGATAATACCGGATACCAGTACTATATCAACAGAGAATGACAATGAAAATGTTACTGAAGCTGAACAAATTGTTGAACCCGAGGCAACTGAGAGTAATCCAAGACATGAAGAAATATCCCGAAGACGACGACGTGTAAGCAACAACGATCCTGCTGACAAAATTATAAATTATTTGAAGACTAGAAAAACGGGAACTTCAGGCACAAACACTGCAGAAAATCTTGTCAAAGTAGCATGTGACCGAATCGACATGGAGTTTTTAGGTTATGCTAATACTGTCAAGAAGTTTTCTTTACATAAACAAGCTGTTATTAAACTCCAAATAACACAAATTATAACTCAGGCTCAACTGCAAGAACTTGATAATGATAGTGCACAATAACACATTAACATTAACATTTAATAAATACTTAGTACCTTAAACAAAGTGCCAGTCTTTCTTTTGTTGAAATAGCCATCCTGTAGTTTGTATTTTTCTTTTTAATGTGAGGTTCAAGAAGATTGTGTAAATATTCAAAAGTTTCCGGCTTCATTCTGAAATACGTATAGAAACGATCTTCATGTGATTTAAGTTCTAAGCATAGCTTATTTTCTCCGAGTTTTCTTCGCTTCTGATTTATTTCATGCACCCAGATTTTACGCTTTCTCTTTAATACCGACGCCAGCAACAACAATTCTTCCTCTTCAGAATCTGAAAGCGACGACTGGGACGACTCAGATGACATTCTGAAACGACGTCTGCACCTACAGCCCACGAAAGCTACAATGACATTTCCTTGCGAAAGAACTGCAGTGTAATAACGTTCCGCAGATGTTTCGCTACCGCAATTATTTCGCAAAGACTCGCAGCCGCATACGAACGCGTAGGTGTACTAAGAGCGTAAGGGTTTGGCCTGTACGTTGATACATCAGTCAATCACTGTTGCCTTTAATATATACAGATGATCTCCCAATTTGTATCTCTACCAGTGAATGCAGTGATATCAAAACTGCATTTTCTTTAATTATCAATCTGGCAATAGGTTTCCTAAGACACGAGGCGTTCGAATATCACAAAGAGTAATAATCATAAACATTTATTGTTATTGCAGCGTAATGCAAGTCACCGACGGGCAAAGGTCTCGCTGTTGGCTCGGGGTTTGTGCAATGTGTCATATTAGTCACAAGGTTTGGCTCGATGCAATAATCATTAACATCGTCTTTACGATTAACCGACTGGCTGTTGACTGGATTACCGACTGGCCTACCGAGTACCGACCGCTAGGTGCGGGTGCTTTTGATACCGATCTACGGTGATATTTATGTGACATAATGATAAATGCTTGTTTCTGAATCTTGTTCGATTCTAATATGTAAATCGTGTATTTAGGGCACAATAAAATTACTAACATTGTGGGCAGATTTTTCTCTTTCTGCCGCTTCGAAAAGTTGTTTTACTATAATTAACGGAAACTTTGATCATCAAGCTAAGTTCGTAATAATGTCCTGAGTAGATTTTAGGTGTAGAATAGTCATGGTTGTAAATTGAATAGATGTGGCAACTGTTTAAATAAGTTATCGTAATCGTAAACGTACGCGACGGTGTGGTTACCGGCGCCTGGCGGGTGACGCCCGATCTGGCTCGCCAGGCTAAATACACGTCGTAAAGTTACATAGAGCTGTTTAATTGACCACGACCATTTCTAACTAAATAAAAAATCTAAATCATCAAATAAGTTTTGCAAATTGCGATAAGTTGCGATTGACGTCAATGGACATTAGACTAAAAGCATATATTAACGATGCATTCCCGTTCTTTTCAATCTTAGATGATGCATCATCAGAACGATTCAAGTTCGATTTCATTTTCAGACAAACTACCTGATAGGAAGTTAGCTGGTAGAGAATGCAATAGCATTAAGCTCGCCATTTGTACTTCAATATTTTATATTGTGGTCAATAAAGTATATGTAGCAGAAGGAGGTATTCTATGGTATTGGTTATGAAATGATATTCCTTTTACTTTGCACCATGATAATATTTCCAGTTCTCCTAACATTCACATCAATATTCCAAAGTACTTCAACACTACGTGATCAATAATAATCTGTTCTACATTATTGACAATTCCCTAATCTAAATATGACATGACATTTCTTATATGCCAGCCTCTGCATCAGACAAGCGCTGTAGAATAAAGAGGTCCGTCCCTGGACCTTCACTGGAGATTCATGGCCTCACCGATATATACATAAATAAATAATAAATAAATAAGTTGTTACCGCATTTCATGAATATTAGGTTGACTGGTAAATGTCACTAGGATTTAATTATGTCCTTTAAACAACCTGTGCTACTACAAAAATCCTATTAATGTGATAAACGTGGAAGATTGTATGTTTTTTACTCTTTCACGCAAAAACTACTGAACGGATTTCCATGAAATTACCATGAAGTACCTGCTACCTTCTACGTCGTATTCTGAGTGCGACCCTTTTCCGACATATTGGTAGCTGCAACTCCGAATGCAATTAATAATTGTTGTATAAGAAACCACCGATTTTTAAACATTGTTGCAGTGCTTATGTCGAAATAAATGTTTCTTTCTTTCTTCAAAATTTAGCACATAGGTCTGGAATAAGACATAGGGTACTTATTAATCCCGGAAAACGCGGGCAAAGCCGCGGGCAGAGTGCTAGTCTATACTAATATTATCTATACTAATATTATAAAGCTGAAGAGTTTGTTTGTTTAAACGCGCTAACCTCAGGAACAGGAACTACTGGTTTGAATTGAAAAAATATTTTTGGTTGATAGTCCATTTATCGAGAAAGGCTATTAGGTTATAATAATATAACATCATATATTTTAGTAGTTAGTTTTCTCCACAAATTAATGCGGACGAAACTGTGGGGCATAGCTAGTATTGATGAATAAATAAATCACCCCGTCACTGTATTCGGACCCTGGCGCCACACAACCTATGGAGATAAGTCTATGTTCTATTAGTGTCACGCCGCGGCGCCGCACTCTCTGACTCACCGCTAGACCTCTGCTCTGTGCCCTAAGATCTATTGTTTGTTTTGAGTAATAGGTACATTGGTAATTTCACTTTCAAAACGATAACCGTATATTTACCAGATTAGGTTAGGCGCCGGCCACACAGAAAAGACGCAAGACACGGACCCGTCGCAGTCGCGGCGCCCGTTTAATCTACTTTCGTACAAAATGTATGCAGCCGTCGCGACGTAAAACATACAGAAAAGACGGGACGCCGACACGACGCTTTCTCGTCGGTGCCCTATTGGAAAACATACAGAAAGGACAGGACGCGGGCCTGCTTAGGCGCCGGCCACACAGAAAAGACGCAAGACACGGACCCGTCGCAGTCGCGGCGCCCGTTTAATCTACTTTCATACAAAATGTATGCAGCCGTCGCGACGTAAAACATACAGAAAAGACGGGACGCCGACACGAACGCCGACTCGTCGGCGCCCTATTGCAAAACATACAGAAAGGACAGGACGCGGGCCTGCGTAGGCGCCAGCGGGGGAGCGGAAAGGACGCGGAGAGCAGGTCTCTTAAAACGTAGTGATTAAGTACTCTGTGGCCGGGAAAAGCCCAGTGTGCACCGACCGTCACGCCCGTTCCTTGTCTTTTCTATATGTTTTTACGGCGTCCTGTCTGCGACGGGTCCGAGCCCCGTCTTCATCTTACGTCTTTTCTGTGTGGCCCGCGCCTTAGGCGCCAGCGGGGGAGCGGAAAGGACGCGGAGAGCAGGTCTCTTAAAACGTAGTGATTAAGTACTCTGTGGCCGGGAAAAGCCCAGTGTGCACCGACCGTCACGCCCGTTCCTTGTCTTTTCTATATGTTTTAACGGCGCCCTGTCTGCGACGGGTCCGAGCCCCGTCTTCGTCTTACGTCTTTTCTGTGTGGCCCGCGCCTTAGGCAACATCCAATTATTATGTTTCTTATTTTCTATTTGTAATTGTAAGTTTAGCGCGGACTTATCCTTCTCTTACTTCTACTTTATTGTTTTATCTAAAATTATTTTTCCCAAATTACTTATTTCACGTACAAACGGTTTTGTACTACAAAACAATCAAAAGATTGTAGTTTGTATCTAATGTAATCTAGCTTATTATATTTATATCATTGGTTCTATAATATTTTAAAGAACAACATTATAACACTCACGCACTCGGGAAAATACTCGTTATTTGGACACGCTCAAGTGTCTACGGCACAATAAATTAAACCAGAATAAAATTGTGTTGTTGGAAACATATAGCATCAATGATGTAAAGTTCACTGTAATGTAACTGATCTAAACCACACATCCAATTACCAACGGCATCACACATCGGAGTCTCAATGTTGGCTACGTTACAGCAATGAACAATACTTCTTACTTGAACTATAGGCAACAGTAAACGGCACCCGTTGGAGAGAATCGATAGCTAACTGTTAGCCGTTTGTGCAAATAAGTCAGAGGGTACAACGGGCCGGGGCGGGCCGCAACTTGCCGGGCGGGCAGTAACGGGACATTCTTACTATAGTATTGAAATACAAGAGGTGGTCACCTGCAGAGAAAAGTAACCCATCTGTTTAAACAGTTTTAATAGACAGATGGGTTACTTTTCTCTGCAGGTGACTGTACTAAAGCTACTCCAAAGCTACTCCAAAGAAAACTAGTGCGCAAACAACTGTCATTACACGCACCTTCACACTAAAATTATAGTGCGCAGAGCACTCGTTGACTGAAGCTCTGAATACAGTCACGGGAAAAATACCATTTTCTTATAGGTACACATGGATGAGGAAAGACGTCTGTTAATTCTGCCGCCCATGTTGCCAATTCAGAAGGAAGGATTAAGAAGGAGAAACAACCCGCTCCCTATCTTTCTTTCCAATACTGATGTCTACTAACCAGTACCAACACACGTTAAAAACATTTCATCGATGTAGTTGTATTCAAGTCAACAATTAATGTCTATAATTAAAAACTGTAACGAATCCACCTTACTGCAATTAAGCTAACAAATAGCTTTATTTAACCATGTATCAATCAGCTGTTCGACAACAAAACATTATAATGAAAGCCATTAAAGACAAAGCGAGACGTTTCAACTATCCAATCCGCCAGGAAATTTACCATTACGGAACGGAAAGCACTGATCATCGATCAAGCCGGGTCAGACAAAGAACAGCTAATAGGCTACGCCCATAACACGCTCGAAACTATTAATAACAATTTGAGACATTGTCCGCAACATCGCGGCATCGTGCCTCAGGTCGAAGGTTCGTTTGGACTGGTGTGGCGGCCGGCAAGGCGCCGGCAACACTTTCACTGCTCCATTCGGGCACGACATGGTGAACAATGAGCTGCTCCTGGGGATAGGGTCGCTAATTTCAATTGTTTTCATGTCAGTTAGGACTAGGTACTAACTAAGACACTATAAATTTTAAAATTTAAAAAAACCCCGACACTTTATTTATACTAAACATTGCTAAGAACTATCTCGATCTCATCAAAGATTCAAAGATTTTATTGAACATAAACAGAATTACAAATATTAATATTGTTCGTAAATGACTGCAAAAGTTATCAAACTGTGGCGCAGCCATTGACGCCCACCTCTGGACAAGGGAGAATTATGTTCTATTAATACTATATACATATACTTAGAACTAACACTTTGAACTTACTTAAAAGTTAAATAATCAGTTAATCAGCTTTCAAACAAAAAACCGCATCATAATCGGTCAGACACATCAGACACATCAAACTTATAACACGCCTCTTTTTGCGTTGGAGTTTAAAACAACTAGGTTTTTGCGACCAGCTTTTTGTCAACTAAGGACACTGATGGTAAAGGGTCGTAGTTGCATCAAACATCAGCAATGCTTTGCGGGCTTTGAAATATGGTAACTGTCAATGACATTTTCGTGACCCGTGTTTTGGTATGTATGACACTCGGTCCAAACATAGCCGGTTGCTACACCCGTTGTATGAGAATTTCGGGCGATCTAAGATCTTTTATTCTATCGTTTGTCGTAAGCTTCATTTACTACCAATTTACCTTGGAAAACCGTGTTCAATATTCGTTTGTGTGGTAGACAGTGTAGAAAAGAAAGTAACGTTAATACTTAAAAGAATATAACCGACCTTAATTACATTCGTAATATCTTACATTGTTTAAGGTCATAATCATAAGTTCGAAAAATATTTGACCGAATTTCATTTCACTTAAAACTTTTCAACAATTAATGTTTCGTTTTTTTTTTACTTCATTGAAACAAACAAAGCTACAGTTTTACCGAAATAACATTATGTTCACGAACATTTATTAAAACGTACCAAAAATTATCATCTAATAGTAAATTATGGCAACTAAATTGGCATTTTCAATTCAATTCAATTATGCAACAAAACTACACTTCGTCAAAAATGATGATGGAATCTTGCTTCACGGAGTCCTTATTTCCGCGTAAAAAAATTATACGTACCTACCTAACCTAACCCATCCGTTTTGGATTTCTATAGCTTTTTTCATTGCGTTGGGCTAAGCTCCCCGAGACCCCCTTGTTGGGGCTTCACCTTTCCCAGCTCCTCGTGATCACCATAAATCATTTTGGCAAATGAAAAAAGTTCAAAAGAGGCTTCAGCAAATAAAGTTATTTTGTAAATCGGCGATCAATAGTTTTCGGTAAAATGAAATTCGAACAAAAAGAATTCGGAAAAGTGATCGGTTTCCATTGTTTAAATTTAAAAGATGAAAGCTAATGTCAAAACACTGTCCAATATGGGCGGGCAGTGTAAGGTAAGTACACCATAGCAATTCATCAAAGATACACCGAAGTAGGTTATGTGCAAAGTAAACACGGTAATTGCACGTCAGCACGGGATGGAGGATTTATTGACGTTTCTCGACGAAATACGAGCGATGTAAGACGCTGCCTTAAATCGACACAACGGCAACGTGAGATAGTTCAGTATGAATAACGCTTTATGCTCTAAGGTTTCCTTCCTAAATCAATCTTAGAATTTCACTTAATCCATATTTGTATTTTCTCTTTCATTAATGTAAATTGTAAACTCTCGCAAAAACTTAAAGGAACGTGGTGAACTCCACTTAAAGATATAGACTAGTGGCAGTAGTTCGGATCCCGAACTAATGCACCTTTTTAATGGCAATAGTTCGGTTAACATAAGATAATATTTGTATATCCTTTGTTTTGAACATCTCGGCTGCACAGACGACGCGGTTTGCCTCGTCATTCGTTTTGTGTACCACGAAGGACTAGAATAAGCATGTGCTCCGTTCCCATCCGCCATGAAGTATAATCAACCCCTCCAATCTTTTGAAATCTATAAAAATGTATAATGTTTTATATAATTATATAAAACAGTCTAACAGCCCGTTCACACTAGTCGTAAGTCGCATATTACTAAAAGTCGAAAGTCTGATGTACCTGTTCACACTGCGTCGCGAGTCGTATAGGTCGTAGTTTCGCGCCATTCGGTACGTACCGAACTCGCGAGATGGACGCCGACGAAGAACTTGTTGTGCTCTACTACTTACGAAGAAAATTAAAAAAGTTGAAAAAAAAGGAAATTCCAAGAAAATACTGGATGCACCCAATCCTAACAGAAAGATCGACTTTGGGAAGTTATAAAAATTTAATACATGAATTAAAAAATGACGAACGCGCTCGAGTCGATTAGATGCACGACTAGTGTGAACAGCAACAAGCAGGCACCTATGCGAGCACGATTCGACGCGATTTATAGTCTTACAACGGGCGCTGGCCCGTCGGATGGTTTTTTGAGTCGTATTAGACTAAAAATCGCGTCTCATCCAATGTGAACAGCTCCATATAAAGTGTATGGTGACCAGAGCATTCGACTTTTAGTCATATGCGACTTACGACTAGTGTGAACGGGCTGTTAATCGTGTTAGTTTTATATCCTTTATAGATCCGAATTATGTGATATGTAACGTGTTATTATAAGATAATTTAAAAGAGAGTTGTATGAGAAAACTCGTCCTCCAAGCGGACATAAATTCAAAATTCATTTCTCATTCAGAAACTCTAAAAATACTTCAGAAACGTCTGAAAATTAATAGATACCACCTACCTATATATGACAAGTGTAAAAAACAACGTATAATGTGTAAAACGTTTTTATAACTCCGTATTGACTATTGCGTCGCAAAATATGGAGAATTCATCTTTCTAGATAAGTCTGCCAATATGGCTGAGGCCTAAAATAGACCTCTCTAAGATAATCTCAAGATCAGTGATAACATAGCCTACGCCGCTGTAAGATGAAAAGACATCAAGAAAGTACAAAAAGTGTGAAGTGTAAATAAATATTATAAATTCAGTTCTACTACACGGTGAAGTATAAGTAATAGACGTCAGACTGGGTGAATAGGATTTATGCTGAACGCACATAATTATGTCCGCACCGTACGCGCTGAACGCGCCGCATTTGTATGAAATCATAAGACAGCCCGATACGGCCACATATTATTATAGTATTACTAGCTGACCGGGCGAACTTCGTATCGTCTAACAATTGATCACTTATCGAGCGGGATGAAAAATGATTAAATTACTAAAATGACTATTAAAAATAGGGGATGGTGGGGGGATGGAATAAAGAAGGGTGAAAATTTAGGGTTGTATGTATTTTTTAATGCCACATTAAAAAAATTGTCCAAAAAAATATTAGGGGTGGACAACCCTTATCACTTAGGGGTTTGAAAAATAGATAGTAGCCGATTCTCAAACCTACTAAATATGCGTATAAAATTTCATAAAAATCGGTCAAGCCGTTTCGGAGGAATATGGTAACTAACATTGTGACACGAGAATTTTATATATAAGATTAGCGTAAAATGGCGAAACATTCGCAGGAAAAGAAAGTCATACTCGAAACGCATAATATTACGCAAAAATCGAATTAATCACACTATGACCCACATACATCAGAACCTGTAAACATGCGTAGGAATTTGGTTGTAAATCTGTCAATTTGGAACTCGGAGGTGAGTGGAAACAATGACGCCCACGACGACACGCGTCACATTCTTGCATACAATGCCACGGATCATTCCACATCGATAACCTGCGTTTATGGGACACTCAAAAGTGACCTATGAGCACATGACAAAACAGATCAACGACAATGTGTTATCTATACGAGAAGTGTTAATATTCTATTTAAAGTTCTAACACGGATCCATTGAAGAGGTCCATGTTATATAAGAATATTTCAACAGATAAAATATTACAGCAAAATTTTCGTACATTTAGTGTTAAGCTACTCAACACCAGAGGGCACTCCCATACACAATTTGGACTTATCTCGTCATGTCTCGTCATACTGTACTATACTGTGCCATCACCAATAGGGGCCCATTATCACGTCATCGGCAGCCAATTGCGTGGCGACTTATAGACCTCCGCCTAGTCTACGCAAGTTGCAATCAATCGGCATCTTTCACACGCATCTTACACGCAATTCTATACACATTAAATTAATCATTAAAATAATCATTCGATGCATGCACTTTCCAAAGCATTTTATAAATCTGTACCTAATTATTTCCGCATTATATTCCATCGAAATGCTTCGGGTCTTTCTTTTCTGCTATCCACATTCAAAAAGTGCATAAATTAAGGCAAAATCTTTAAGTACTTATCGACATAGGTAGGCTTATTCAATATTGCGTCTGTGTGCATGGGTGTGAACTCCTCCTAGATAGAAGTCAATCCAAATATCGGCATTTCCAAATCCGCCTAAGATGCTGTGTTGTGTGAAAGAAGTTTTCTCAACAGCGGTCACTCTTCCCTTTTTCCTTTACTTCAAATAAAACCATTACTCTTAGAACTAATTCAAGCAAAACAATCCCTCACGATTCATGCAGTCAACAATGCAGGACACTGATTTACATGAAATTTGGTACATAAATGTGTACACGGAACGGTTTGAGCAACGAGCAATTAACAAGTCAAATTATGACATTGCAGCATTAGCATTGCTGCAACTGTTACAAGCATATACTTCGGTATTACGTTCTCGTGGATACAGATTTTTGGTAGAGTATATTACGACAACAAATATTAACCCTTTGCACTCGAGAGGTGAGTCTCGCTCACCACATGATTTATTGCCACAACTCGACAGGTGACTCTCGCTCACCACTTTGTTTAGTGCGGAAATTCGATGATCAATTACCAAATAAAGAAACATAAAGTAGTTTACACAGCGCATCGAATTTCCGCACAAAGTGATGAGCGAGAGTCACCTCTCGAGTGCAAAGGGTTAAAAGTAATTTACATGGCAAGAGTTTTAAACAAAGTTATGTTTTAATGGGTAAAAAATAAACATTCACACCCTCAAATTAGAGGATTCTTGATAAACATCTTTCTTTAAAAATTGTTGGACTGGAAATCGAACCTAGGACGTTTCGCTCGGTAGACAGGGTCAACAAAAGAAAGCATTTACATTTTTTATGTAATGTGATGATATGTGATGTAAGACATCTGCATTGCATAAAAAGTAATTCTTCCATTCCGATAAGGATCTAAAATAAATTTTAGAATTTGGAACACATTTTTTACAACAATTTAAATGTATATTAACGCAATATAATACAGTAGCAGAATAAAATATACATTTTCTTCATAGTTTATGTTCCGACAGTTATACAACCAACCGTTTAGTGATTCAATCTGAATTAAAAAGTTTTTGGGGTGATTCCGCATATCTTTTCATCATTTTTAGCATTTCGTATACAAATAAAATTAATCTTTTGTGATTTCATTACGACGATATTTGATTTTAGTTCTTACACTCGTAGTAAAATAAAGTAGAATAAATAGTAGAAGTTGCTCATATCCCTAACAAATAGAAAAGGGCGACGATTTCAAACAGGGTACAATCTTTCTTGATCTCCTTTTAAATTAAATAATTGCTTAATCCGCTTTTAAATTACGATGCTACTTAAGTTACAACTGTATGTTGGTGTACAATAGTTTTGTTGTTGTTGTTGCCACAGACAAACTTACAATTACGAACAATCAAAGTCAAAGTCAAAATATTTTATTAATAGAGGTATCACTTATGCACGTCATTTTCACGCAATAAACTTATAATACCTCGCTTTTTGTTAAACCCCAGGGTTCAAAAAAAGTAGTATCACAAAGACAAAAGTTCACTGTCGACAAGAAACGCTGCGAAGACAGATGGTCGATAAAACCATTGAATGACTTATCCAGATCCGCGGCCAAGTTTAAGACTGCGCTGACCTGTGGCGCTGACCTAGCTTCACTAGCGCCCTCTATCGAGATTTATAACACACTATCAACCGCTGAAAGGAACTGGGACGTACTGAAAAGCGATGTGGTAACCGCGCTCACATACTAACTTAAAACATTTTCGCATTTGTTGCACTTAACCCAATTTGTAAGATTACTTTTAAAAGAATGGGACTTAGCAATGCTGCAATTTGAATTGCGGTGTAACTGATGTGACTCCTATTATTGGGTCCAAGCACTGATGATCAGAGGAGAAGTATATAGTCGGTTGTAATACCGAATTTAATCCTATTATGGTAAGACTCTTTCTCATCGTTACAACTTTCCACACTGCTTCTGATAAATTAAGCGTTAAATATCGTGTTAAGAGTGAAATTAAGTAGGGACAGCAGTGCCCATTGCCCATTACCATGTAGGTTCAACGGCAAACTAAATAGCGGCAGAGAGAGAGAAAAAATAGAGACCTATATAACCCTACTAATCGACGGGCAATGATTAATTGTTATCTTACTGACATATTATTATCGTATCTATCTTACGAATCTTAAACTTCTTATCTTAAACTATCTTATGTCTTACACACTTATCTTGAACACTACAAGCTAGTTACTTTTCGTTACTGGTTCGACTGTCCTCTTTAGATAGGAACATCGATTAGAAACATTGTAAGTTTAATGTAAAAGAACGCTGTACACGCAAGACCCTAAAAGCCGTAAAAGATATGCGTATAGATAGAAAATAACACATTTAACACATAAAAATACATTTAACTAAGGGGAAGAGATTGTTGAAGAAACTACGATCCGCTAAGGGTTGTCAGAAATGTCACAACTTAGAAATATAAAATGAGAAATGTTACGAAACAGTTCTCTATCAGATTAACCGCTAACCGCCAGTGCATGCTTAGTTTAACACATCAATTAATGCAAAATGAGCAATAAAAACTATTACATATATAAAAATGTCTGGCATAAAACGTGAGAGGTTTGTGAAATTAGGATTCCGTAAAGCTATTTATGAGCAGCTGTTCAAGGGATTTTTCTAACTCATAAACTACGAACTCATAAGTTCGTCCCTTCCTCTCTCTGTCTATCTGTCGAGTCAGACGAGCATATCGAGCATATTGCGCATTTCTCAATTTTTTCACAAGCAAACATATTTTTTATCGGTGGCCTAATTCTCCGATACTGAAGCGGCATCCCTAACGCAAGACCGTAAATCATTTATTCATTTCTACAAGATAACACAATTACAAAATTACTATTTCCTCCCGCAGAACCGTAAAATGCTGCAAAGTAAGGTGAAACAGTGCGAAACATGGTCGTAAACCGCACAACAAAAGACTATCATAATCGTAACCGCGGCTCAACGAGCCATGCAGAATCACCGCGAAGCTATCAAAAGATAGTCTTGTTAACATAACACACATCTGAAGACACACACAAACACACACACATTCATACTCATAACATGCTGACTGCAACAGGTACAGATGTTACACGTACCTTCGTAACATTGACTCATCGACTTGTCCAATTTTTCTAATAATTAGTCGAAAAACGACCAACCTGATAGTAAACAGTCACCCTCGCCTATTAACACAAAGCCATCCATCACAGACGCGCTGCCAACTGAAAAGGAAGCGACACGGGTCTTCTTTTTGTTTCCAAGATGCTAAGCCGAAGTTAAAGTGCGCACGTATTGTGTGTTTCTTTCCCCATTTCTTCTGCTACATAAAAAATCTAATGGAAGCTCATAAGCTGTTTTATATTTTATATGCTGTATATATTTTCAAAATGTATCAATCTTTTATAATCTAGATGATTAACTTAGATGATATTTAAGAGTTGACCAAGATGTATACAAAGCCACCGCCAATAGTCAATACCAAGTGGAAGACTCCAGCCTTGTTCCATGTCTGAATAACACATTCACAGAGCATACACATGGTATCCAAAAAAAAAGTAGAGCAGTGCAAATATTTGTTAACTCAATTGTTCAAACCGACCGAGCATTCTGCTTCAAAAGTAAGCTCACTTAAAGCCCGTGGGAGAATCGCGGAGATAACTTTAGATCTGCATATAAAAGCGGTCGTAAAGATGGATGCTTTCTCGTTTTTTCTTTTCGTCACGGCGGCCTTGCGAACGGACCGGCCTGCGGTTAGCACTTAATATCCAGAGCCGAGACAATGTGGGACTGGTGACTGGGGCATTTGGTCATGAGAATACAATGCGTGCGCACTTTAACTTGCCACTTTATTTTGGATTGCTTCAGTAAATAGCATCTTGGAAACAATTTAAGACATTCAAAATAAAGAGTTAAATATGAAAGGAA